>CM060068.1:40982952-41440952 GCA_030533445.1 Cyprinodon diabolis | reverse complement strand
CCTGTTATGAACCAGAGCCCTTTATAAACAAAAGCCGGTTATAAAACAGAGCCCGTTATAACCAGAGCCCTTTATAAACCAAAGCCGGTTATAAACCAGAGCCAATTATAAATCTGAGCCCTTTATAAAACAAAGCCCTTTTTAAACCAGAGCCGTTATACACCAGAGCCCTTTATAAACCAAAGCCCTTTAGAAACCAAAGCCCTTTAGAAACCAATCCCCTTTATATACCAGAGCCTGTAATAAACCAAAGCCCTTTTTAAATCAGAGCCAGTTATAAACCAGAGCCCTTTATAAACCAAGCCGGTTATAAACCAGAGCCCGTTATAAACCCTAGCCCTTTATAAACCAGAGCCCTTTATAAACCAAAGCCGTTTATAAACCAGAGCCCGTTATAAACCAGAGCCCGTTATAAACCAAAGACGGTTATAAAACAGAGGCTGTTATAAACCAGAGCCCTATAAAGACCAGAGCCCTTTATAAACCAGAACCCTTTATAAACCAGAGCCCGTTATAAGCCAGAGCCCTTTTTAAACCAGAGCCCGTTATAAACCAGAGCCAGTTATAAACCAGAGCCCTTTATAGACCAGAACCCTTTATAAACCAGAGCCAGTTATAAGCCAGAGCCCTTTATGAACCAAAGCCCGTTATAAACCAGAGTCCATTACAAACCTGAGCTCTTTATAAACCAGAACCCTTTATAAACCAGAGCCCATTATAAACGGGAACTTTTTAAAAAACAAAACCCTTTAAAAACCAGAGCCCGTTATAAACCAAAGCCCTTTATAAACCAAAGCCCTTTAAAAACCACAGCCCTTTTTAAACCAGAGCCCGTTATAAGCCAGAGCCCATTAAAAACCAGAGCCCTTTATAAACCAGAACCCTTTATAAACCAGAGCCCGTTATAAGCCAGAGCCCTTTTTAAACCAGAGCCCTTTATAAACCAAAGCCCTTTTTAAACCAGAGCCGGTTATGAACCAGAGCCCGTTATAAACCAAAGACGGTTATAAAACAGAGCCTGTTATAACCCAGAGCGCTTTATTAACCAAAGCCCATTATAAACCAGAGCCCATTACAAACCTGACCTCTTTATAAACCAGAGCCCTTTAGAAACCTAAGCCCTTTGGAAACCAAAGCCCTTTTTAAACCAGCGCCCGTTATAAACCAGAGCCCGTTATAAACCAGAGCCCTTTATGAACCAGAATCCATTAAAGACAGAGTCCTTTATAAACCAGAGCCCGTTATAAACCAGAGCCCTTTAGAAACCAAAGCCCTTTAGAAACCAAAGCCCTTTTTAAACCAGAGCTCGTTATAAACCAGAGCCCATTATAAACCAAAGCCGGTTATAAACCAGAGCCAATTATAAACCCTAGCCCTTTATAAACCAGAGCCCTTTATAAACCAAAGCCGGTTATAAACCAGAGCCCATTATAAACCAGAGCCCGTTATAAACCAAAGACCGTTATAAATCAGAGCCTGTTATAAACCAGAGCCCTTTATGAACCAAAGCCCGTTAAAAAACGGAGCCCATTACAAACCTGAGCCCTTTATAAACCAGAACCCTTTATAAACGAGAGCCTGTTATAAACCAGAGCTGGTTATAAACCAGAGCCAATTATTAACCAGAGCCCTCTATAAACCAAAGCTCTTTTTAAATCAGAGCCGGTCAAAAACCAAAACTTTTCAAAAAACAAAACCCTTTAAAAACCAGAGCCCGTAATAAACCAAAGCCCTTTATGAACCAAAGCCCTTTAAAAACCAAAGCCCTTTTTAAACCAGAGCCCGTTATAAGCCAGAGCCCATTAAAAACCAGAGCCCTTTATAAACCAGAACCCTTTATAAACCAAAGCCCTTTAAAAACCAAAGCCCTTTTAAACCAGAGCCCGTTATAAGCCAGAGCCCATTAAAAACCAGAGCCCTTTATAAACCAGAACCCTTTATAAACCAGAGCCCGTTATAAGCCAGAGCCCTTTTTAAACCAAAGCCCTTTATAAACCAAAGGCCTTTATAAACCAAAGCCCTTTTTAAACCAGAGCCGGTTATAAACCAGAGCCCTTTATAAACCAAAGACGGTTATAAAACAGAGCCTGTTATAACCCAGAGCGCTTTATTAACCAAAGCCCATTATAAACCAGAGCCCATTACAAACCTGAGCTCTTTATAAACCTGAGCCCTTTAGAAACCAAAGCCCTTTAGAAACCAAAGCCCTTTTTAAACTAGCGCCCGTTATAAACCAGAGCCCGTTATAAACCAGAGCCCTTTATGAACCAGAATCCATTAAAGACAGAGTCCTTTATAAACCAGAGCCCGTTATAAACCAGAGCCCTTTATAAACCAAAGCCCTTTAGAAACCAAAGCCCTTTTTAAACCAGAGCTCGTTATAAACCAGAGCCCATTATAAACCAAAGCCGGTTATAAACCAGAGCCAATTATAAACCCTAGCCCTTTATAAACCAGAGCCCTTTATAAACCAAAGCTGGTTATAAAACAGAGCCCGTTATAAACCAGAGCCTGTTATAAACCAAAGACGGTTATGAAACAGAGCCTGTTATAAACCAGAGCCCTTTATGAACCAAAGCCCGTTAAAAACCGGAGCCCATTACAAACCTGAGCCCTTTATAAACCAGAACCCTTTATAAACGACAGCCCGTCATAAACCAGAGCTGGTTATAAACCAGAGCCAATTATTAACCAGAGCCCTCTATAAACCAAAGCTCTTTTTAAACCAGAGCCTGTTATAAACCAGAGCCCATTACAAACCTGAGCTCTTTATAACCCAGAACCCTTTATAAACCAAAGCCCATTGTGATCCAGAGCCCTTAAAAAACCAGAGCCCTTTAAAAACCAGAGCACTTTTTAAACCAAAGCCCTTTAGAAAACAAATCCCCTTTTAAATCAGAGCCTGTTATAAACCAGAGCCCGTTATAAAACAGAGCCCTTTATAAACCAGAACCCTTTATAAACCAGAGCCCGTTATAAGCCAGAGCCCTATTTAAACCAGAGCCCGTTATAAACCAAAGCCCTTTATATACCAGAGCCTGTTATGAACCAGAGCCCTTTATAAACCAAAGCCGGTAATAAAACAGAGCCCGTTATAAACCAGAGCCCTTTAAAAGCCAAAGCCGGTTATAAACCAGAGCCAATTTTAAATCGGAGCCCTTTATAAAACAAAGCCCTTTTTAAACCAGAGCCCGTTATAAACCAGAGCCCGTTATAAACCAGAGCCCTTTATAGACCAGAACCCTTTATAAACTAGAGCCAGTTATAAGCCAGAGCCCTTTATGAACCAAAGCCCGTTATAAACCAGAGTCCATTACAAACCTGAGCTCTTTATAAACCAGAACCCTTTATAAACCAGAGCCCATTATAAACCAGAACTTTTTAAAAAACAAAACCCTTTAAAAACCAGAGCCCGTTATAAACCAAAGCCCTTTATAAACCAAAGCCCTTTAAAAACCAAAGCCCTTTTTAAACCAGAGCCCGTTATAAGCCAGAGCCCATTAAAAACCAGAGCCCTTTATAAACCAGAACCCTTTATAAACCAGAGCCCGTTATAAGCCAGAGCCCTTTTTAAACCAGAGCCCTTTATAAACCAAAGCCCTTTATAAACCAAAGCCCTTTTTAAACCAGAGCCAGTTATAAACCAGAGCCCATTATAAACCAAAGACGGTTATAAAACAGAGCCTGTTATAACCCAGAGCGCTTTATTAACCAAAGCCCATTATAAACCAGAGCCCATTACAAACCTGACCTCTTTATAAACCAGAGCCCTTTAGAAACCAAAGCCCTTTGGAAACCAAAGCCCTTTTTAAACCAGCGCCCATTATAAACCAGAGCCCTTTATGAATCAGAATCCATTAAAGACAGAGTCCCTTATAAACCAGAGCTCGTTATAAACCAGAGCCCTTTATAAACCAAAGCCCTTTAGAAACCAAAGCCCTTTTTAAACCAGAGCTCGTTATAAACCAGAGCCCATTATAAACCAAAGCCGGTTATAAACCAGAGCCAATTATAAACCCTAGCCCTTTATAAACCAGAGCCCTTTATAAACCAAAGCCGGTTATAAACCAGAGCCCATTATAAACCAGAGCCCGTTATAAACCAAAGACCGTTATAAATCAGAGCCTGTTATAAACCAGAGCCCTTTATGAACCAAAGCCCGTTAAAAAACGGAGCCCATTACAAACCTGAGCCCTTTATAAACCAGAACCCTTTATAAACGAGAGCCTGTTATAAACCAGAGCTGGTTATAAACCAGAGCCAATTATTAACCAGAGCCCTCTATAAACCAAAGCTCTTTTTAAATCAGAGCCGGTCAAAAACCAAAACTTTTTAAAAAACAAAACCCTTTAAAAACCAGAGCCCGTAATAAACCAAAGCCCTTTATGAACCAAAGCCCTTTAAAAACCAAAGCCCTTTTTAAACCAGAGCCCGTTATAAGCCAGAGCCCATTAAAAACCAGAGCCCTTTATAAACCAGAACCCTTTATAAACCAAAGCCCTTTAAAAACCAAAGCCCTTTTAAACCAGAGCCCGTTATAAGCCAGAGCCCATTAAAAACCAGAGCCCTTTATAAACCAGAACCCTTTATAAACCAGAGCCCGTTATAAGCCAGAGCCCTTTTTAAACCAAAGCCCTTTATAAACCAAAGGCCTTTATAAACCAAAGCCCTTTTTAAACCAGAGCCGGTTATAAACCAGAGCCCTTTATAAACCAAAGACGGTTATAAAACAGAGCCTGTTATAACCCAGAGCGCTTTATTAACCAAAGCCCATTATAAACCAGAGCCCATTACAAACCTGAGCTCTTTATAAACCTGAGCCCTTTAGAAACCAAAGCCCTTTAGAAACCAAAGCCCTTTTTAAACTAGCGCCCGTTATAAACCAGAGCCCGTTATAAACCAGAGCCCTTTATGAACCAGAATCCATTAAAGACAGAGTCCTTTATAAACCAGAGCCCGTTATAAACCAGAGCCCTTTATAAACCAAAGCCCTTTAGAAACCAAAGCCCTTTTTAAACCAGAGCTCGTTATAAACCAGAGCCCATTATAAACCAAAGCCGGTTATAAACCAGAGCCAATTATAAACCCTAGCCCTTTATAAACCAGAGCCCTTTATAAACCAAAGCTGGTTATAAAACAGAGCCCGTTATAAACCAGAGCCTATTATAAACCAAAGACGGTTATGAAACAGAGCCTGTTATAAACCAGAGCCCTTTATGAACCAAAGCCCGTTAAAAACCGGAGCCCATTACAAACCTGAGCCCTTTATAAACCAGAACCCTTTATAAACGACAGCCCGTCATAAACCAGAGCTGGTTATAAACCAGAGCCAATTATTAACCAGAGCCCTCTATAAACCAAAGCTCTTTTTAAACCAGAGCCTGTTATAAACCAGAGCCCATTACAAACCTGAGCTCTTTATAACCCAGAACCCTTTATAAACCAAAGCCCATTGTGATCCAGAGCCCTTAAAAAACCAGAGCCCTTTAAAAACCAGAGCACTTTTTAAACCAAAGCCCTTTAGAAAACAAATCCCCTTTTAAATCAGAGCCTGTTATAAACCAGAGCCCGTTATAAAACAGAGCCCTTTATAAACCAGAACCCTTTATAAACCAGAGCCCGTTATAAGCCAGAGCCCTATTTAAACCAGAGCCCGTTATAAACCAAAGCCCTTTATATACCAGAGCCTGTTATGAACCAGAGCCCTTTATAAACCAAAGCCGGTAATAAAACAGAGCCCGTTATAAACCAGAGCCCTTTAAAAGCCAAAGCCGGTTATAAACCAGAGCCAATTTTAAATCGGAGCCCTTTATAAAACAAAGCCCTTTTTAAACCAGAGCCCGTTATAAACCAGAGCCCGTTATAAACCAGAGCCCTTTATAGACCAGAACCCTTTATAAACTAGAGCCAGTTATAAGCCAGAGCCCTTTATGAACCAAAGCCCGTTATAAACCAGAGTCCATTACAAACCTGAGCTCTTTATAAACCAGAACCCTTTATAAACCACAGCCCATTATAAACCAGAACTTTTTAAAAAACAAAACCCTTTAAAAACCAGAGCCCGTTATAAACCAAAGCCCTTTATAAACCAAAGCCCTTTAAAAACCAAAGCCCTTTTTAAACCAGAGCCCGTTATAAGCCAGAGCCCATTAAAAACCAGAGCCCTTTATAAACCAGAACCCTTTATAAACCAGAGCCCGTTATAAGCCAGAGCCCTTTTTAAACCAGAGCCCTTTATAAACCAAAGCCCTTTATAAACCAAAGCCCTTTTTAAACCAGAGCCAGTTATAAACCAGAGCCCATTATAAACCAAAGACGGTTATAAAACAGAGCCTGTTATAACCCAGAGCGCTTTATTAACCAAAGCCCATTATAAACCAGAGCCCATTACAAACCTGACCTCTTTATAAACCAGAGCCCTTTAGAAACCAAAGCCCTTTGGAAACCAAAGCCCTTTTTAAACCAGCGCCCATTATAAACCAGAGCCCGTTATAAACCAGAGCCCTTTATGAATCAGAATCCATTAAAGACAGAGTCCCTTATAAACCAGAGCTCGTTATAAACCAGAGCCCTTTATAAACCAAAGCCCTTTAGAAACCAAAGCCCTTTTTAAACCAGAGCTCGTTATAAACCAGAGCCCATTATAAACCAAAGCCGGTTATAAACCAGAGCCAATTATAAACCCTAGCCCTTTATAAACCAGAGCCCTTTATAAACCAAAGCCGGTTATAAACCAGAGCCCATTATAAACCAGAGCCCGTTATAAACCAAAGACCGTTATAAATCAGAGCCTGTTATAAACCAGAGCCCTTTATGAACCAAAGCCCGTTAAAAAACGGAGCCCATTACAAACCTGAGCCCTTTATAAACCAGAACCCTTTATAAACGAGAGCCTGTTATAAACCAGAGCTGGTTATAAACCAGAGCCAATTATTAACCAGAGCCCTCTATAAACCAAAGCTCTTTTTAAATCAGAGCCGGTCAAAAACCAAAACTTTTTAAAAAACAAAACCCTTTAAAAACCAGAGCCCGTTATAAACCAAAGCCCTTTATGAACCAAAGCCCTTTAAAAACCAAAGCCGTTTTTAAACCAGAGCCCGTTATAAGCCAGAGCCCATTAAAAACCAGAGCCCTTTATAAACCAGAACCCTTTATAAACCAAAGCCCTTTAAAAACCAAAGCCCTTTTTAAACCAGAGCCCGTTATAAGCCAGAGTCCATTAAAAACCAGAGCCCTTTATAAACCAGAACCCTTTATAAACCAGAGCCCGTTATAAGCCAGAGCCCTTTTTAAACCAGAGCCCTTTATAAACCAAAAGCCTTTATAAACCAAAGCCCTTTTTAAACCAGAGCCGGTTATAAACCAGAGCCCTTTATAAACCAAAGACGGTTATAAAACAGAGCCTGTTATAACCCAGAGCGCTTTATTAACCAAAGCCCATTATACACCAGAGCCCATTAAAACCTGAGCTCTTTATAAACCAGAGCCCTTTAGAAACCAAAGCCCTTTAGACACCAAAGCCCTTTTTAAACTAGCGCCCGTTATAAACCAGAGCCCGTTATAAACCAGAGCCCTTTATGAACCAGAATCCATTAAAGACAGAGTCCTTTATAAACCAGAGCCCGATATAAACCAGAGCCCTTTATAAACCAAAGCCCTTTAGAAACCAAAGCCCTTTTTAAACCAGAGCTCGTTATAAACCAGAGCCCATTATAAACCAAAGCCGGTTATAAACCAGAGCCAATTATAAACCCTAGCCCGTTATAAACCAGAGCCCGTTATAAACCAGAGCCCTTTATAGACCAGAACCCTTTATAAACTAGAGCCAGTTATAAGCCAGAGTCCTTTATGAACCAAAGCCCGTTATAAACCAGAGTCCATTACAAACCTGAGCTCTTTATAAACCAGAACCCTTTATAAACCAGAGCCCATTATAAACTGGAACTTTTTAAAAAACGAAACCCTTTAAAAACCAGAGCCCGTTATAAACCAAAGCCCTTTATAAACCAAAGCCCTTTAAAAACCAAAGCCCTTTAAAAACCAAAGCCCTTTTTAAACCAGAGCCCGTTATAAGCCAGAGCCCATTAAAAACCAGAGCCCTTTATAAACCAGAACCCTTTATAAACCAGAGCCCGTTATAAGCCAGAGCCCTTTTTAAACCAGAGCCCTTTATAAACCAAAGCCCTTTATAAACCAAAGCCCTTTTTAAACCAGAGCCGGTTATAAACCAGAGCCCATTATAAACCAAAGATGGTTATAAAACAGAGCCTGTTATAACCCAGAGCGCTTTATTAACTAAAGCCCATTATAAACCAGAGCCCATTACAAACCTGACCTCTTTATAAACCAGAGCCCTTTAGAAACCAAAGCCCTTTGGAAACCAAAGCCCTTTTTAAACCAGCGCCCGTTATAAACCAGAGCCCGTTATAAACCAGAGCCCTTTATGAACCAGAATCCATTAAAGACAGAGTCCTTTATAAACCAGAGCTCGTTATAAACCAGAGCCCTTTATAAACCAAAGCCCTTTAGAAACCAAAGCCCTTTTTAAACCAGAGCTCGTTATAAACCAGAGCCCATTATAAACCAAAGCCGGTTATAAACCAGAGCCAATTATAAACCCTAGCCCTTTATAAACCAGAGCCCTTTATAAACCAAAGCCGGTTATAAACCAGAGCCCATTATAAACCAGAGCCCGTTATAAACCAAAGACCGTTATAAATCAGAGCCTGTTATAAACCAGAGCCCTTTATGAACCAAAGCCCGTTAAAAAACGGAGCCCATTACAAACCTGAGCCCTTTATAAACCAGAACCCTTTATAAACGAGATCCTGTTATAAACCAGAGCTGGTTATAAACCAGAGCCAATTATTAACCAGAGCCCTCTATAAACCAAAGCTCTTTTTAAATCAGAGCCGGTCAAAAACCAAAACTTTTTAAAAAACAAAACCCTTTAAAAACCAGAGCCCGTTATAAACCAAAGCCCTTTATGAACCAAAGCCCTTTAAAAACCAAAGCCGTTTTTAAACCAGAGCCCGTTATAAGCCAGAGCCCATTAAAAACCAGAGCCCTTTATAAACCAGAACCCTTTATAAACCAAAGCCCTTTAAAAACCAAAGCCCTTTTTAAACCAGAGCCCGTTATAAGCCAGAGCCCATTAAAAACCAGAGCCCTTTATAAACCAGAACCCTTTATAAACCAGAGCCCGTTATAAGCCAGAGCCCTTTTTAAACCAGAGCCCTTTATAAACCAAAGGCCTTTATAAACCAAAGCCCTTTTCAAACCAGAGCCGGTTATAAACCAGAGCCCTTTATAAACCAAAGAAGGTTATAAAACAGAGCCTGTTATAACCCAGAGCGCTTTTTTAACCAAAGCCCATTATACACCAGAGCCCATTAAAACCTGAGCTCTTTATAAACCAGAGCCCTTTAGAAACCAAAGCCCTTTAGACACCAAAGCCCTTTTTAAACTAGCGCCCGTTATAAACCAGAGCCCGTTATAAACCAGAGCCCTTTATGAACCAGAATCCATTAAAGACAGAGTCCTTTATAAACCAGAGCCCGATATAAACCAGAGCCCTTTATAAACCAAAGCCCTTTAGAAACCAAAGCCCTTTTTAAACCAGAGCTCGTTATAAACCAGAGCCCATTATAAACCAAAGCCGGTTATAAACCAGAGCCAATTATAAACCCTAGCCCTTTATAAACCAGAGCCCTTTATAAACCAAAGCCGGTTATAAAACAGAGCCCGTTATAAACCAGAGCCTGTTATAAACCAAAGACGGTTATAAAACAGAGCCTGTTATAAACCAGAGCCCTTTATGAACCAAAGCCCGTTAAAAACCGGAGCCCATTACAAACCTGAGCCCTTTATAAACCAGAACCCTTTATAAACGAGAGCCCGTTATAAACCAGACCTGGTTATAAACCAGAGCCAATTATTAACCAGAGCCCTCTATAAACCAAAGCTCTTTTTAAACCAGAGCCGGTTCTAAACCAGAGCAAATCATAAACCAAAGCCCGTTATAAACCAGAGCCCATTACAAACCTGAGCTCTTTATAACCCAGAGCACTTTTTAAACCAAAGCCCTTTATAAACCAAAGCCCTTTAGAAACCAAAGCCCCTTTTAAATCAGAGCCCGTTATAAACCAGAGCCCGTTATAAAACAGAGCCCTTTATAAACCAGAACCCTTTATAAACCAGAGCCCGTTATAAGCCAGAGCTCTATTTAAACCAGAGCCCGTTATAAACCAAAGCCCTTTATATACCAGAGCCTGTTATGAACCAGAGCCCTTTATAAACCAAAGCCGGTAATAAAACAGAGCCCGTTATAAACCAGAGCCCTTTAAAAGCCAAAGCCGGTTATAAACCAGAGCCAATTTTAAATCGGAGCCCTTTATAAAACAAAGCCCTTTTTAAACCAGAGCCGGGTATAAACCAGAGCCCGTTATAAACCAAAGACGGTTATAAAACAGAGCCCATTACAAACCTGAGCTCTTTATAAACCAGAGCCCTTTATAAACCAAAGCCCTTTAGAAACCAAAGCCCTTTTTAAACCAGCGCCCGTTATAAACCAGAGCCCGTTATAAACCAGAGCCCTTTATGAACCAGAGCCCATTAAAGACCAGAGTCCTTTATAAACCAGAGCCCGTTATAAACCAGAGCCCTTTATAAACCAAAGCCCATTAGAAACCAAAGCCCTTTTTAAACCAGAGCTCGTTATAAACCAGAGCTCTTTATGAACCAGAGCTCATTAAAAACCAGAGCCCGTTATAAACCAAAGCCCGTTAAAAACCGGAGCCCATTACAAACCTGAGCCCTTTATAAACCAGAACCCTTTATAAACGAGAGCCCGTTATAAACCAGAGCTGGTTATAAACCAGAGCCAATTATTAACCAGAGCCCTCTATAAACCAAAGCTCTTTTTAAACCAGAGCCGGTTATAAACCAGAGCAAATCATAAACCAAAGCCCGTTACAAACCAGAGCCCATTACAAACCTGAGCTCTTTATAACCCAGAACCCTTTATAAACCAAAGCCCATTGTAATCCAGAGCCCTTAAAAAACCAGAGCCCTTTAAAAACCAGAGCCCTTTTTAAACCAAAGCCCTTTATAAACCAAAGCCCTTTATAAACCAAAGCCCTTTTTAAATCAGAGCCCGTTATAAACCAGAGCCCGTTATAAAACAGAGCCCTTTATAAACCAGAACCCTCTATAAACCAGAGCCCGTTATAAGCCAGAGCCCTATTTAAACCAGAGCCCGTTATAAACCAAAGCCCTTTTTAAATCAGAGCCCGTTATAAACCAGAGCCCGTTATAAAACAGAGCCCTTCATAAACCAGAACCCTTTATAAACCAGAGCCCATTATAAGCCAAAGCCCTTTTTAAACCAGAGTCCATTACAAACCTGAGCTCTTTATAAACCAGAACCCTTTATAAACCAGAGCCCATTATAAACCAAAGCCCTTTATAAACCAAAGCCCTTTAAAAACCAAAGCCCTTTTTGAACCAGAGCCCGTTATAAGCCAGAGCCCATTAAAAACCAGAGCCCTTTATAAACCAGAACCCTTTAGAAACCAGAGACCATTATAAGCCAGAGCCCTTTTTAAACCAGAGCCCTTTATAAACCAAAGACCTTTATAAACCAAAGCCCTTTATATACCAGAGCCTGTAATGAACCAGAGCCCTTTATAAACAAAAGCCGGTTGTAAAACAGAGCCCGTTATAAACCAGAGCCCTTTATAAACCAAAGCCGGTTATAAACCAGAGCCAATTATAAATCTGAGCCCTTTATAAACCAAAGCCCTTTTTTAACCAGAGCCGGTTATAAACCAGAGCCCGTTATAAACCAAAGCCCTTTTTAAACCAGAGCCCGTTATAAACCAGAGCCCTTTATAAACCAAAGCCCTTTAGAAACCAAAGCCCTTTTTAAACCAGAGCTCGTTATAAACCAGAGCCCATTATAAACCAGAGCTCTTTATGAACCAGAGCTCATTAAAAACCAGAGCCTGTTATAAACCAGCGCCCTTTATGAATCAAAGCCCTTTAGAAACCAAAGCCCTTTAGAAACCAATCCCCTTTATATACCAGAGCCTGTAATAAACCAAAGCCCTTTTTAAATCAGAGCCCGTTATAAACCAGAGCCCGTTATAAAACAGAGCCCTTTATATACCAGAAACCTTTATAAACCAGAGCCCGTTATAAGCCAGAGCCCTTTTTAAACCAGAGCCCGTTATAAACCAGAGCCCGTTATAAACCAGAGCCCGTTATAAACCAGAGCCCTTTATAGACCAGAACCCTTTATAAACCAGAGCCCGTTATAAGCCAGAGCCCTTTATGAACCAAACCCCGTTATAAACCAGAGTCCATTACAAACCTGAGCTCTTTATAAACCAGAACCCTTTATAAACCAGAGCCCATTATAAACAAGAACTTTTTAAAAAACAAAACCCTTTAAAAACCAGAGCCCGTTATAAACCAAAGCCCTTTATAAACCAAATCCCTTTAAAAACCAAAGCCCTTTTTAAACCAGAGCCCGTTATAAGCCAGAGCCCATTAAAAACCAGAGCCCTTTATAAACCAGAACCCTTTATAAACCAGAGCCCGTTATAAGCCAGAGCCCTTTTTAAACCAGAGCCCTTTATAAACCAAACCTCTTTATAAACCAAAGCCCTTTTTAAAGCAGAGCCGGTTATAAACCAGAGCCCTTTATAAACCAGGGCCCGTTATAAGCCAGAGCCCTTTTTAAACCAGACCCCGTTATAAACCAGAGCCCTTTATAGACCAGAACCCTTTATAAACCAGAGCCCGTTATAAGCCAGAGCCCTTTATGAACCAAAGCCCGTTATAAACCAGAGTCCATTACAAACCTGAGCTCTTTATAAACCAGAACCCTTTATAAACCAGAGCCCATTATAAACCAGAACTTTTTAAAAAACAAAACCCTTTAAAAACCAGAGCCCGTTTTAAACCAAAGCCCTTTATAAACCAAATCCCTTTAAAAACCAAAGCCCTTTTTAAACCAGAGCCCGTTATAAGCCAGAGCCCATTAAAAACCAGAGCCCTTTATAAACCAGAACCCTTTATAAACCAAAGCCCGTTATAAGCCAGAGCCCTTTTTAAACCAGAGCCCTTTATAAACCAAAGCCCTTTATAAACCAAAGCCCTTTTTAAAGCAGAGCCGGTTATAAACCAGAGCCCGTTATAAACCAAAGACGGTTATAAAACAGAGCCTGTTATAACCCAGAGCGCTTTATTAACCAAAGCCCGTTATAAACCAGAGCCCATTACAAACCTGAGCTCTTTATAAACCAGAGACCTTTAGAAACCAAAGCCCTTTAGAAACCAAAGCCCTTTTTAAACCAGAGCTCGTTATAAACCAGAGCCCATTATAAACCAGAGCTCTTTATGAACCAGAGCTCATTAAAAACCAGAGCCCATTATAAACCAGCGCCCTTTATGAACCAAAGCCCTTTAGAAACCAAAGCCCTTTAGAAACCAATCCCCTTTATATACCAGAGTTTGTAATAAACCAAAGCCCTTAATAAACCAGAGCCCTTTTTAAACCAGAGCCGGTTATAAACCAGAGCCGTTTATAAACCAGAGCTCTTTATGAACCAGAGCTCATTAAAAACCAGAGCCCATTATAAACCAGCGCCCTTTATGAACCAAAGCCCTTTAGAAACCAAAGCCCTTTAGAAACCAATCCCCTTTATATACCAGAGCCTGTAATAAACCAAAGCCCTTAATAAACCAGAGCTCTTTTTAAACCAGAGCCGGTTATAAACCAGAGCCGTTTATACACCAAAGCCAGTTATAAACCAGAGCCTGTTATAAACCAGAAGCCTTTTTAAACCAAAGCCCGTTATAAGCCAGAGGCCGTTCAAAACCAGAGCCCTTTATAAACCAGAACCCTTTATAAACCAGAGCCCTTAATAAACCGGAGCCCTTTATAAAGCAGAGCCCTTTATAAACCAGAGCCCTTTATAAACCAAAGCCGGTTATAAACCAGAGGCCGTTATGAACCAAAGCCGGTTATAAATCAGAGCCTGTTATAAACCATAGCCCTTTAAAAACCAGAGGCCTTTATAAACCAAAGCCGGTTATAAACCAGAGGCCGTTATAAACCAAAGCTGGTTATAAACCAGAGCCTGTTATAAACCAGAGCCCTTTATAAACTAAAGCCGGTTATAAACCAGAACCCTTTATAAACCAAAGCCCGTTATAAGCCAGAGCCCTTTTTAAACCAGAGCCCTTTATAAACCAAAGCCCTTTATAAACCAAAGCCCTTTTTAAAGCAGAGCCGGTTATAAACCAGAGCCCGTTATAAACCAAAGACGGTTATAAAACAGAGCCTGTTATAACCCAGAGCGCTTTATTAACCAAAGCCCGTTATAAACCAGAGCCCATTACAAACCTGAGCTCTTTATAAACCAGAGACCTTTAGAAACCAAAGCCCTTTAGAAACCAAAGCCCTTTTTAAACCAGAGCTCGTTATAAACCAGAGCCCATTATAAACCAGAGCTCTTTATGAACCAGAGCTCATTAAAAACCAGAGCCCATTATAAACCAGCGCCCTTTATGAACCAAAGCCCTTTAGAAACCAAAGCCCTTTAGAAACCAATCCCCTTTATATACCAGAGTTTGTAATAAACCAAAGCCCTTAATAAACCAGAGCCCTTTTTAAACCAGAGCCGGTTATAAACCAGAGCCGTTTATAAACCAGAGCTCTTTATGAACCAGAGCTCATTAAAAACCAGAGCCCATTATAAACCAGCGCCCTTTATGAACCAAAGCCCTTTAGAAACCAAAGCCCTTTAGAAACCAATCCCCTTTATATACCAGAGCCTGTAATAAACCAAAGCCCTTAATAAACCAGAGCTCTTTTTAAACCAGAGCCGGTTATAAACCAGAGCCGTTTATACACCAAAGCCAGTTATAAACCAGAGCCTGTTATAAACCAGAAGCCTTTTTAAACCAAAGCCCGTTATAAGCCAGAGGCCGTTCAAAACCAGAGCCCTTTATAAACCAGAACCCTTTATAAACCAGAGCCCTTAATAAACCGGAGCCCTTTATAAAGCAGAGCCCTTTATAAACCAGAGCCCTTTATAAACCAAAGCCGGTTATAAACCAGAGGCCGTTATGAACCAAAGCCGGTTATAAATCAGAGCCTGTTATAAACCATAGCCCTTTAAAAACCAGAGGCCTTTATAAACCAAAGCCGGTTATAAACCAGAGGCCGTTATAAACCAAAGCTGGTTATAAACCAGAGCCTGTTATAAACCAGAGCCCTTTATAAACTAAAGCCGGTTATAAACCAGAGCCCGTTATAAACCAGAACCCCTTATAAACCAGCGTCCTTTATAAACCAAAGCCCTTTAGAAACCAAAGCCCTTTATATACCAGAGCCTGTAATAAACCAGAGCCCATTATAAACCAGAACCCTTTATAAACCAGAGCCCTTTATAAACCAGAGCCCTTTATAAACCAAAGCCGGTTATAAACCAGAGCCCGTTATAAACCAGAGCCCGTTATAAACCAAAGACGGTTATAAAACAGAGCCTGTTATAAACCAGAGCCCTTTATAAACCAGAACCCTTTATAAACCAGAGCCCGTTATAAGCCAGAGCCCTTTTTAAACCAGAGCCCGTTATAAACCAGAGCCCGTTATAAACCAGAGCCCTTTATAGACCAGAACCCTTTATAAACCAGAGCCCGTTATAAGCCAGAGCCCTTTATGAACCAAAGCCCGTTATAAACCAGAACTTTTTAAAAAACAAAACCCTTTAAAAACCAGAGACCGTTATAAACCAAAGCCCTTTATAAACCAAATCCCTTTAAAAACCAAAGCCCTTTTTAAACCAGAGCCCGTTATAAGCCAGAGCCCATTAAAAACAAGAGCCCTTTATAAACCAGAACCCTTTATAAACCAGAGCCTGTTATAACCCAGAGCGCTTTATTAACCAAAGCCCGTTATAAACCAGAGCCCATTACAAACCTGAGCTCTTTATAAACCAGAGACCTTTAGAAACCAAAGCCCTTTAGAAACCAAAGCCCTTTTTAAACCAGCGCCCGTTATAAACCAGAGCCCGTTAAAAACCAGAGCCCTTTATGAATCAGAATCCATTAAAGACAGAGTCCTTTATAAACCAGAGCCCTTTATAAACCAAAGCCCTTTAGAAACCAAAGCCCTTTTAAAACCAGAGCTCGTTATAAACCAGAGCCCATTATAAACCAAAGCCGGTTATAAACCAGAGCCAATTATAAACCCTAGCCCTTTATAAACCAGAGCCCTTTATAAACCAAAGCCGGTTATAAACCAGAGCCCATTATAAACCAGAGCCCGTTATAAACCAAAGACGGTTATAAAACAGAGCCTGTTATAAACCAGAGCCCTTTCTGAACCAAAGCCCGTTAAAAACCCGAGCCCATTACAAACCTGAGCCCTTTATAAACCGGAACCCTTTATAAACGAGAGCCCGTTATAAACCAGAGTTGGTTATAAACCAGAGCCCTCTTTAAACCAAAGATCTTTTTAAACCACAGCCGGTTATAAACCAGAGCAAATCATAAACCAAAGCCCGTTATAAACCAGAGCCCATTACAAACCTGAGCTCTTTATAAACCAGAGCCCATTATAAACCAAAGCCCTTTATAAACCAAAGCCCTTTAAAAACCAAAGACCTTTATAAACCAAAGCCCTTTATATACCAGAGCCTGTTATGAACCAGAGCCCTTTATAAACCAAAGCCAGTTATAAACCAGAGCCATTTATAAACCAAAGCCGGTTATAAACCAGAGCCAATTATAAATCTGAGCCCTTTATAAACCAAAGCCCTTTTTAAACCAGAGCCGGTTATAAACCAGAACCCGTTATAAACCAAAGCCCTTTTTAAACCAGAGCCTGTTATAAACCATAGCCCTTTAAAAACCAGAGGCCTTTATAAACCAAAGCCGGTTATAAACCAGAGGCCGTTATAAACCAAAGCTGGTTATAAACCAGAGCCTGTTATAAACCAGAGCCCTTTATAAACTAAAGCCGGTTATAAACCAGAGCCGATTATAAACCAGAGCCCGATATAAACCAGAGCCCTTTATGAACCAGAGCCCATTATAAACCAGAGCCCTTCATAAACCAGAGCCCGTTATAAACCAGAACCCCTTATAAACCAGCGCCCTTTATAAACCAAAACCCTTTAGATACCAAAGCCCTTTAGAAACCAAAGCCCTTTATATACCAGAGCCTGTAATAAACCAGAGCCCTTTATAAACCAAAGACGGTTATAAAACAGAGCCTGTTATAAACCAGAGCCCTTTATAAACCAGAACCCTTTATAAACCAGAGCCCGTTATAAGCCAGAGCCCTTTTTAAACCAGAGCCCGTTATAAACCAGAGCCCGTTATAAACCAGAGCCCTTTATAGACCAGAACCCTTTATAAACCAGAGCCCGTTACAAACCTGAGCTCTTTATAAACCAGAGACCTTTAGAAACCAAAGCCCTTTAGAAACCAAAGCCCTTTTTAAACCAGCGCCCGTTATAAACCAGAGCCCGTTAAAAACCAGAGCCCTTTTTGAATCAGAATCCATTAAAGACAGAGTCCTTTATAAACCAGAGCCCTTTATAAACCAAAGCCCTTTAGAAACCAAAGCCCTTTTAAAACCAGAGCTCGTTATAAACCAGAGCCCATTATAAACCAAAGCCGGTTATAAACCAGAGCCAAATATAAACCCTAGCCCTTTATAAACCAGAGCCCTTTATAAACCAAAGCCGGTTATAAACCAGAGCCCATTATAAACCAGAGCCCGTTATAAACCAAAGACGGTTATAAAACAGAGCCTGTTATAAACCAGAGCCCTTTATGAACCAAAGCCTGTTAAAAACCGGAGCCCATTACAAACCTGAGCCCTTTATAAACCGGAACCCTTTGTAAACGAGAGCCCGTTATAAACCAGAGCTGGTTATAAACCAGAGCCCTCTTTAAACCAAAGCTCTTTTTAAACCACAGCCGGTTATAAACGTGAGCAAATCATAAACCAAAGCCCGTTATAAACCCGAGCCCATTACAAACCTGAGCTCTTTATAAACCAGAACCCTTTATAAACCAGAGCCCATTATAAACCAAAGCCCTTTATAAACCAAAGCCCTTTAAAAACCAAAGCCCATTTTAAACCAGAGCCCGTTATAAGTCAGAGCTCTTTTTAAACCAGAGCCCTTTATAAACCAAAGACCTTTATAAACCAAAGCCCTTTATATACCAGAGCCTGTTATGAACCAGAGCCCTTTATAAACCAAAGCCAGTTATAAAACAGAGCCCGTTATAAACCAGAGCCATTTATAAACCAAAGCCGGTTATAAACCAGAGCCAATTATAAATCTGAGCCCTTTATAAACCAAAGCCCTTTTTAAACCAGAGCCTGTTATAAACTATAGCCCTTTAAAAACCAGAGGCCTTTATAAACCAAAGCCGGTTATAAACCAGAGGCCGTTATAAACCAAAGCTGGTTATAAACCAGAGCCTGTTATAAACCAGAGCCCGTTAAAAACCCGAGCCCTTTATGAACCAGAATCCATTAAAGACAGAGTCCTTTATAAACCAGAGCCCTTTATAAACCAAAGCCCTTTAGAAACCAAAGCCCTTTTAAAACCAGAGCTCGTTATAAACCAGAGCCCATTATAAACCAAAGCCGGTTATAAACCAGAGCCAATTATAAACCCTAGCCCTTTATAAACCAGAGCCCTTTATAAACCAAAGCCGGTTATAAACCAGAGCCCGTTATAAACCAAAGACGGTTATAAAACAGAGCCTGTTATAAACCAGAGCCCTTTATGAACCAAAGCCCGTTAAAAACCGGAGCCCATTACAAACCTGAGCCCTTTATAAACCGGAACCCTTTATAAACGAGAGCCCGTTATAAACCAGAGCTGGTTATAAACCAGAGCCCTCTATAAACCAAAGCTCTTTTTAAACCAGAGCCGGTTATAAACCAGAGCAAATCATAAACCAAAGCCCGTTATAAACCAGAGCCCATTACAAGCCTGAGCTCTTTATAAACAAGAGCCCTTTATAAACCAGAACCCTTTATAAACCAGAGCCTGTTATAACCCAGAGCGCTTTATTAACCAAAGCCCGTTAGAAACCAGAGCCCATTACAAACCTGAGCTCTTTATAAACCAGAGACCTTTAGAAACCAAAGCCCTTTAGAAACCAAAGCCCTTTATAAACCAAAGCCCTTTAGAAACCAAAGCCCTTTTAAAACCAGCGCCCGTTATAAACCAGAGCCCGTTAAAAACCAGAGCCCTTTATGAATCAGAATCCATTAAAGACAGAGTCCTTTATAAACCAGAGCCCTTTATAAACCAAAGCCCTTTAGAAACCAAAGCCCTTTTAAAACCAGAGCTCGTTATAAACCAGAGCCCATTATAAACCAAAGCCGGTTATAAACCAGAGCCAATTATAAACCCTAGCCCTTTATAAACCAGAGCCCTTTATAAACCAAAGCCGGTTATAAACCAGAGCCCATTATAAACCAGAGCCCGTTATAAACCAAAGACGGTTATAAAACAGAGCCTGTTATAAACCAGAGCCCTTTATGAACCAAACCCCGTTAAAAACCGGAGCCCATTACAAACCTGAGCCCTTTATAAACCGGAACCCTTTATAAACGAGAGCCCGTTATAAACCAGAGCTGGTTATAAACCAGAGCCCTCTTTAAACCAAAGCTCTTTTTAAACCACAGCCGGTTATAAACCAGAGCAAATCATAAACCAAAGCCCGTTATAAACCCGAGCCCATTACAAACCTGAGCTCTTTATAAACCAGAACCCTTTATAAACCAGAGCCCATTATAAACCAAAGCCCTTTATAAACCAAAGCCCTTTAAAAACCAAAGCCCATTTTAAACCAGAGCCCGTTATAAGTCAGAGCCCTTTTTAAACCAGAGCCCTTTATAAACCAAAGACCTTTATAAACCAAAGCCCTTTATGTACAAGAGCCTGTTATGAACCAGAGCCCTTTATAAACCAAAGCCAGTTATAAAACAGAGCCCGTTATAAACCAGAGCCATTTATAAACCAAAGCCGGTTATAAACCAGAGCCAATTATAAATCTGAGCCCTTTATAAACCAAAGCCCTTTTTAAACCAGAGCCGGTTGTAAACCAGAACCCGTTATAAACCAAAGCCCTTTTCAAACCAGAGCCTGTTATAAACCATAGCCCTTTAAAAACCAGAGGCCTTTATAAACCAAAGCCGGTTATAAACCAGAGGCCGTTATAAACCAAAGCTGGTTATAAACCAGAGCCTGTTATAAACCAGAGCCCTTTATAAACTAAAGCCGGTTATAAACCAGAGCCTATTATAAACCAGAGCCCTTTATAAACCAGAGGCCTTTTTAAACCAAAGCCCTTTATAAGCCAGGGGCTGTTAAAAACCGGAGCCCTTTAAAACCAGAAACCTTTATAAACCAGAGCCCGATATAAACCAGAGCCCTTTATGAACCAGAGCCCATTATAAACCAGAGCCCTTCATAAACCAGAGCCCGTTATAAACCAGAACCCCTTATAAACCAGCGCCCTTTATAAACCAAAGCCCTTTAGAAACCAAAGCCCTTTAGAAACCAAAGCCCTTTAGAAACCAAAGCCCTTTATATACCAGAGCCTGTAATAAACCAGAGCCCATTATAAACCAGAACCCTTTATAAACCAGAGCCCTTTATCAACCAGAGCCCTTTATAAACCAAAGCCGGTTATAAACCAGAGCCCGTTATAAACCAGAGCCCGTTATAAACCAAAGACGGTTATAAAACAGAGCCTGTTATAAACCAGAGCCCTTTATAAACCAGAACCCTTTATAAACCAGAGCCCGTTATAAGCCAGAGCCCTTTTTAAACCAGAGCCCGTTATAAACCAGAGCCCGTTATAAGCCAGAGCCCTTTATGAACCAAAGCCCGTTATAAACCAGAGTCCATTACAAACCTGAGCTCTTTATAAACCAGAACCCTTTATAAACCAGAGCCCATTATAAACCAGAACTTTTTAAAAAACAAAACCCTTTAAAAACCAGAGACCGTTATAAACCAAAGCCCTTTATAAACCAAATCCCTTTAAAAACCAAAGCCCTTTTTAAACCACAGCCTGTTATAAGCCAGAGCCCATTAAAAACCAGAGCCCTTAATAAACCAGAACCCTTTATAAACCAGAGCCCGTTATAAGCCAGAGCCCTTTTTAAACCACAGCCCTTTTTAAACCAAAGCCCTTTATAAACCGAAGCCCCTTTTAAAGCAGAGCCGGTTATAAACCAGAGCCCGTTATAAACCAAGGACGGTTATAAAACAGAGCCTGTTATAACCCAGAGCGCTTTATTAACCAAAGCCCGTTATAAACCAGAGCCCATTACAAACCTGAGCTCTTTATAAACCAGAGACCTTTAGAAACCAAAGCCCTTTAGAAACCAAAGCCCTTTTTAAACCAGCGCCGTAATAAACCAGAGCCCGTTAAAAACCAGAGCCCTTTGTGAACCAGAATCCATTAAAGACAGAGTCCTTTATAAACCAGAGCCCTTTATAAACCAAAGCCCTTTAGAAACCAAAGCCCTTTTAAAACCAGAGCTCGTTATAAACCAGAGCCCATTATAAACCAAAGCCGGTTATAAACCAGAGCCAATTATAAACCCTAGCCCTTTATAAACCAGAGCCCTTTATAAACCAAAGCCGGTTATAAACCAGAGCCCGTTATAAACCAAAGACGCTTATAAAACAGAGCCTGTTATAAACCAGAGCCCTTTATGAACCAAAGCCCGTTAAAAATCGGAGCCCATTACAAACCTGAGCCCTTTATAAATCGGAACCCTTTATAAACGAGAGCCCGTTATAAACCAGAGCTGGTTATAAACCAGAGCCCTCTATAAACCAAAGCTCTTTTTAAACCAGAGCCGGTTATAAACCAGAGCAAATCATAAACCAAAGCCCGTTATAAACCAGAGCCCATTGCAAACCTGAGCTCTTTATAAACCAGAACCCTTTATAAACCAGAGCCCATTATAAACCAAAGCCCTTTATAAACCAAAGCCCTTTTAAAACCAAAGCCCTTTTTAAACCAGAGCCTGTTATAAGTCAGAGCCAATTAAAAACCAGAGCCCTTTATAAACCAGAACCCTTTAGAAACCAGAGACCGTTATAAGCCAGAGCCCTTTTTAAACCAGAGTCCTTTATAAACCAAAGACCTTTATAAACCAAAGCCCTTTATATACCAGAGCCTGTTATGAACCAGAGCCCTTTATAAACCAAAGCCGGTTATAAAACAGAGCCCGTTATAAACCAGAGCCATTTATAAACCAAAGCCGGTTATAAACCAGAGCCAATTATAAATCTGAGCCCTTTATAAACCAAAGCCCTTTTTAAACCAGAGCCGGTTATAAACCAGAACCCGTTATAAACCAAAGCCCTTTTTAAACCAGAGCCCGTTATAAGCCAGAGCCCATTAAAAACCAGAACCCATTACTAACCTAAGCTCTTTATAAACCAGAGCCCTTTATAAACCAAAGCCCTTTAGAAACCAAAGCCCTTTAGAAACCAAAGCCCTTTTTAAACCAGCGCCCGTTATAAACCAGAGCCCGTTATAAACCAGAGCCCTTTATGAACCAGAACCCATTAAAGACCAGAGTCCTTTATAAACCAAAGCTCGTTATAATCCAGAGCCCATTATAAACCAGAGCTCTTTATGAACCAGAGCTCATTAAAAACCAGAGCCCGTTATAAACCAGCGCCCTTGATAAACCAAAGCCCTTTAGAAACCAATCCCCTTTATATACCAGAGCCTGTAATAAACCAGAGCTCTTTATAAACCAAAACCCTTTATAAACCAAAGCCGGTTATAAACCAGAGCCCGTTATAAACCAGAGCCCTTTAGACACCAAAGCCAGTTATAAACCAGAGCCTGTTATAGACCAGAGGCCTTTTTAAACCAAAGCCCGTTATAAGCCAGAGGCCGTTAAAAAACAGAGCCTGTTATAAACCAGAACCCTTTATAAACCAGAGCCCTTTATAAACCAGAACCCTTTATAAACCAGAGCCCTTTATAAACCAATGCCCTTTATAAACCAGAGCCCTTTAGAAACCAAAGCCCTTTTTAAACCAGAGCCCTTTATAAACCAGAGCCCGTTATAAACCAGAGCCCTTTATAAACCAGAACCCTTTATAAACCAGAGCCCTTTATAAACCAGAACCCTTTATAAACCAGAGCCCTTTATAAACCAATGCCCTTTATAAACCAGAGCCCTTTAGAAACCAAAGCCCTTTTTAAACCAGAGCCCTTTCTAAACCAGAGCCCGTTATAAACAAGAGCCCTTTATAAACCAGATTCCTTTATAAAGCAGAGCTCTTTTAACACCAAAGCCCTTTATAAACCAAAGCTGGTCATAAATCAAAGCTTGTTATAAACCAGAGCCCTTTATAAAGCAGAGCCCTTTATAAACCAAAGCCCATTATAAACCAGAGCCCGTTATAGCCCAAAGCCTGTTATAAATCAGAGCTCATAATAAACCAGAGCCCTTTATAACCCAAAGCCCATTATAAACCAAAGCCCTTAATAAACCAGAGCCTGTTATAAACCAGAGCCCTTTATAAACCAGAACCCTTTAGAAACCAGATACCATTATAAGCCAGAGCCCTTTTTAAACCAGAGCCCTTAATAAACCAAAGACCTTTATAAACCAAAGCCCTTTATATACCAGAGCCTGTTATGAACCAGAGCCCTTTATAAACCAAAGCCGGTTATAAAACAGAGCCCGTTATAAACCAGAGCCATTTATAAACCAAAGCCGGTTATAAACCAGAGCCAATTATAAATCTGAGCCCTTTATAAACCAAAGCCCTTTTTAAACCAGAGCCGGTTATAAACCAGAACCCGTTATAAACCAAAGCCCTTTTTAAACCAGAGCCCGTTATAAGCCAGAGCCCATTAAAAACCAGTACCCATTACTAACCTAAGCTCTTTATAAACCAGAGCCCTTTATAAACCAAAGCCCTTTAGAAACCAAAGCCCTTTAGAAACCTAAGCCCTTTTTAAACCAGCGCCCGTTATAAACCAGAGCCCGTTATAAACCAGAGCCCTTTATGAACCAGAACCCATTAAAGACCAGAGTCCTTTATAAACCAAAGCTCGTTATAAACCAGAGCCCATTATAAACCAGAGCTCTTTATGAACCAGAGCTCATTAAAAACCAGAGCCCGTTATAAACCAGCGCCCTTTATAAACCAAAGCCCTTTAGAAACCAATCCCCTTTATATACCAGAGCCTGTAATAAACCAGAGCTCTTTATAAACCAGAGCCCTTTATAAACCAAAGCCGGTTATAAACCAGAGCCCGTTATAAACCAGAACCCTTTAGACACCAAAGCCAGTTATAAACCAGAGCCTGTTATACACCAGAGGCCTTTTTAAACCAAAGCCCGTTATAAGCCAGAGGCCGTTAAAAACCAGAGCCTGTTATAAACCAGAACCCTTTATAAACCAGAGATCTTTATAAACCATAACCCGTTATAAACCAGAAGGCTTTATAAACCTGGGCCCTTTATACACCAAAGCCGGTTATAAACCAGAGCCTATTATAAACCAGAGCCCTTTATAAACCAAAGCCCGTTATAAACCAGAACCCTTTATAAACCAGAGCCCTTTATAAACCAATGCCCTTTATAAACCAGAGCCCTTTAGAAACCAAAGCCCTTTTTAAACCAGAGCCCTTTATAAACCAGAGCCCGTTATAAACCAGAGCCCTTTATCAACCAGAACCCTTTATAAACCAGAGCCCTTTATAAACCAGAACCCTTTATGAACCAGAGCCCTTTATAAACCAATGCCCTTTATAAACCAGAGCCCTTTAGAAACCAAAGCCCTTTTTAAACCAGAGCCCTTTCTAAACCAGAGCCCGTTATAAACAAGAGCCCTTTATAAACCAGATTCCTTTATAAAGCAGAGCTCTTTTAACACCAAAGCCCTTTATAAACCAAAGCTGGTCATAAATCAAATCTTGTTATAAACCAGAGCCCTTTATAAAGCAGAGCCCTTTATAAACCAAAGCCCATTATAAACCAGAGTCCGTTATAGCCCAAAGCCTGTTATAAATCAGAGCTCGTAATAAACCAGAGCCCTTTATAACCCAAAGCCCATTATAAACCAAAGCCCTTTATAAACCAGAGCCTGTTATAAACCAGAGCCCTTTATAAACCAGAGCCCATTAGAAACCAAAGCCCTTTTTAAACAAGAGCTCGTTATAAACCAGAGCCCATTATAAATCAAAGCCGGTTATAAACCAGAGCCAATTATAAACCCTAGTCCTTTATAAACCAGAGCCCTTTATAAACCAAAGCCGGTTATAAACCAGAGCCCATTATAAACCAGAGCCCATTTTAAACCAAAGACGGTTATAAAACAGAGCCTGTTATAAACCAAAGCCCGTTAAAAACCGGAGCCCATTACAAACCTGAGCCCTTTATAAACCAGAACCCTTTATAAACGAGAGCCCGTTATAAACTAGAGCTGGTTATAAACCAGAGCCAATTATTAACCAGACCTCTCTATAAACCAAAGCTCTTTTTAAACCAGAGCCGGTTATAAACCAGAGCAAATCATAAACCAAAGCCCGTTATAAACCAGAGCCCATTACAAACCTGAGCTCTTTATAACCCAGAACCCTTTATAAACCAAAGCCCATTGTAATCCAGAGCCCTTAAAAAACCAGAGCCCTTTAAAAACCAGAGCCCTTTTTAAACCAAAGCCCTTTATAGACCAAAGCCCTTTTGAAACAAAAGCCCTTTTTAAATCAGAGCCCGTTATAAACCAGAGCCAGTTATAAAACAGAGCCCTTTATAAACCAGAACCCTTTATAAACCAAAGCCCTTTATATACCAGAGCCTGTTATGAACCAGAGCCCTTTATAAACCAAAGCCGGTTATAAAACAGAGCCCGTTATAAACCAGAGCCATTTATAAACCAAAGCCGGTTATAAACCAGAGCCAATTATAAATCTGAGCCCTTTATAAACCAAAGCCCTTTTTAAACCAGAGCCGGTTATAAACCAGAACCCGTTATAAATCAAAGCCCTTTTTAAACCAGAGCCTGTTATAAACCATAGCCCTTTAAAAACCAGAGGCCTTTATGAACCAAAGCCGGTTATAAACCAGAGGCCGTTATAAACCAAAGCTGGTTATAAACCAGAGCCTGTTATAAACCAGAGCCCTTTATAAACTAAAGCCGGTTATAAACCAGAGCCGTTTATAAACCTGAGGCCTTTTTAAACCAAAGCCCTTTATAAGCCAGGGGCTGTTAAAAACTGGAGCCCTTTAAAACCAGAAACCTTTATAAACCAGAGCCCAATATAAACCAGAGCCCTTTATGAACCAGAGCCCATTATAAACCAGAGCCCTTCATAAACCAGAGCCCGTTATAAACCAGAACCCCTTATAAACCAGCACCCTTTATAAACCAAAGCCCTTTAGAAACCAAAGCCCTTTAGAAACCAAAGCCCTTTATATACCAGAGCCTGTAATAAACCAGAGCCCATTATAAACCAGAACCCTTTATAAACCAGAGCCCTTTATAAACCAAAGCCGGTTATAAACCAGAGCCCGTTATAAACCAGAGCCCGTTATAAACCAAAGACGGTTATAAAACAGAGCCTGTTATAAACCAGAGCCCTTTATAAACCAGAACCCTTTATAAACCAGAGCCCGTTATAAGCCAGAGCCCTTTTTAAACCAGAGCCCGTTATAAACCAGAGCCCTTTATAGACCAGAACCCATTATAAACCAGAGCCCGTTATAAGCCAGAGCCCTTTATGAACCAAAGCCCGTTATAAACCAGAGTCCATTACAAACCTGAGCTCTTTATTAACCAGAACCCTTTATAAACCAGAGCCCATTATAAACCAGAACTTTTTAAAAAACAAAACCCTTTAAAAACCAGAGACCGTTATAAACCAAAGCCCTTTATAAACCAAATCCCTTTAAAAACCAAAGCCCTTTTTAAACCAGAGCCCGTTATAAGCCAGAGCCCATTAAAAACCAGAGCCCTTAATAAACCAGAACCCTTTATAAACCAGAGCCCGTTATAAGCCAGAGCCCTTTTTAAACCACAGCCCTTTTTAAACCAAAGCCCTTTATAAATCAAAGCCCTTTTTAAAGCAGAGCCGGTTATAAACCAGAGCCCGTTATAAACCAAAGACGGTTATAAAACAGAGCCTGTTATAACCCAGAGCGCTTTATTAACCAAAGCCCGTTATAAACCAGAGCCCATTACAAACCTGAGCTCTTTATAAACCAGAGACCTTTAGAAACCAAAGCCCTTTAGAAACCAAAGCCCTTTTTAAACCAGCGCCCGTTATAAACCAGAGCCCGTTAAAAACCAGAGCCCTTTATGAACCAGAATCCATTACGGACAGAGTCCTTTATAAACCAGAGCCCTTTATAAACCAAAGCCCTTTAGTAACCAAAGCCCTTTTAAAACCAGAGCTCGTTATAAACCAGAGCCCATTATAAACAAAAGCCGGTTATAAACCAGAGCCAATTATAAACCCTAGCCCTTTATAAACCAGAGCCCTTTATAAACCAAAGCCGGTTATAAACCAGAGCCCATTATAAACCAGAACCCGTTATAAACCAAAGACGGTTATAAAACAGAGCCTGTTGTAAACCAGAGCCCGTTATAAACCAAAGACGGTTATAAAACAGAGCCTGTTATAAACCAGAGCCCTTTATGAACCAAAGCCCGTTAAAAACCAGAGCCCATTACAAACCTGAGCCCTTTATAAACCGGAACCCTTTATAAACGAGAGCCCGTTATAAACCAGAGCTGGTTATAAACCAGAGCCCTCTATAAACCAAAGCTCTTTTTAAACCAGAGCCGGTTATAAACCAGAGCAAATCATAAACCAAAGCCCGTTATAAACCAGAGCCCATTACAAACCTGAGCTCTTTATAAACCAGAACCCTTTATAAACCAGAGCCCATTATAAACCAAAGCCCTTTATAAACCAAAGCCCTTTAAAAACCAAAGCCCTTTTTAAACCACAGCCCGTTATAAGTCAGAGCCAATTAAAAACCAGAGCCCTTTATGAACCAGAATCCATTACGGACAGAGTCCTTTATAAACCAGAGCCCTTTATAAACCAAAGCCCTTTAGTAACCAAAGCCCTTTTAAAACCAGAGCTCGTTATAAACCAGAGCCTGTTATGAACCAGAGCCCTTTATAAACCAAAGCCGGTTATAAAACAGAGCCCGTTATAAACCAGAGCCATTTATAAACCAGATTCCTTTATAAAGCAGAGCTCTTTTAACACCAAAGCCCTTTATAAACCAAAGCTGGTCATAAATCAAAGCTTGTTATAAACCAGAGCCCTTTATAAAGCAGAGCCCTTTATAAACCAAAGCCCATTATACAACAGAGCCCGTTATAGCCCAAAGCCTGTTATAAATCAGAGCTCGTAATAAACCAGAGCCCTTTATAACCCAAAGCCCATTATAAACCAAAGCCCTTTATAAACCAGAGCCTGTTATAAACCAGAGCCCTTTATAAACCAGAGCCCATTAGAAACCAAAGCCCTTTTTAAACAAGAGCTCGTTATAAACCAGAGCCCATTATAAACCAAAGCCGGTTATAAACCGGAGCCAATTATAAACCCTAGTCCTTTATAAACCAGAGCCCTTTATAAACCAAAGCCGGTTATAAACCAGAGCCCATTATAAACCAGAGCCCGTTATAAACCAAAGACGGTTATAAAACAGAGCCTGTTATAAACCAGAGCCCTTTATGAACCAAAACCCGTTAAAAACCGGAGCCCATTACAAACCTGAGCCCTTTATAAACCAGAACCCTTTATAAACGAGAGCCCGTTATAAACCAGAGCTGGTTATAAACCAGAGCCAATTATTAACCAGACCTCTCTATAAACCAAAGCTCTTTTTAAACCAGAGCCGGTTATAAACCAGAGCAAATCATAAACCAAAGCCCGTTATAAACCAGAGCCCATTACAAACCTGAGCTCTTTATAACCCAGAACCCTTTATAAACCAAAGCCCATTGTAATCCAAAGCCCTTAAAAAACCAGAGCCCTTTAAAAACCAGAGCCCTTTTTAAACCAAAGCCCTTTATAAACCAAAGCCCTTTTGAAACAAAAGCCCTTTTTAAATCAGAGCCCGTTATAAACCAGAGCCAGTTATAAAACAGAGCCCTTTATAAACCAGAACCCTTTATAAACCAAAGCCCTTTATATACCAGAGCCTGTTATGAACCAGAGCCCTTTATAAACCAAAGCCGGTTATAAAACAGAGCCTGTTATAAACCAGAGCCATTTATAAACCAAAGCCGGTTATAAACCAGAGCCAATTATAAATCTGAGCCCTTTATAAACCAAAGCCCTTTTGAAACAAAAGCCCTTTTTAAATCAGAGCCCGTTATAAACCAGAGCCAGTTATAAAACAGAGCCCTTTATAAACCAGAACCCTTTATAAACCAAAGCCCTTTATATACCAGAGCCTGTTATGAACCAGAGCCCTTTATAAACCAAAGCCGGTTATAAAACAGAGCCCGTTATAAACCAGAGCCATTTATAAACCAAAGCCGGTTATAAACCAGAGCCAATTATAAATCTGAGCCCTTTATAAACCAAAGCCCTTTTTAAACCAGAGCCGGTTATAAACCAGAACCCGTTATAAACCAAAGCCCTTTTTAAACCAGAGCCTGTTATAAACCATAGCCCTTTAAAAACCAGAGGCCTTTATAAACCAAAGCCGGTTATAAACCAGAGGCCGTTATAAACCAAAGCTGGTTATAAACCAGAGCCTGTTATAAACCAGAGCCCTTTATAAACTAAAGCCGGTTATAAACCAGAGCCGTTTATAAACCAGAGCCCTTTATAAACCTGAGGCCTTTTTAAACCAAAGCCCTTTATAAGCCAGGGGCTGTTAAAAAACCGGAGCCCTTTAAAACCAGAAACCTTTATAAACCAGAGCCCGATATAAACCAGAGCCCGATATAAACCAGAGCCCTTTATGAACCAGAGCCCGTTATAAACCAGAACCCCTTATAAACCAGCGCCCTTTATAAACCAAAGCCCTTTAGAAACCAAAGCCCTTTAGAAACCAAAGCCCTTTATATACCAGAGCCTGTAATAAACCAGAGCCCATTATAAACCAGAACCCTTTATAAACCAGAGCCCTTTATAAACCAGAGCCCTTTATAAACCAAAGCCGGTTATAAACCAGAGCCCGTTATAAACCAGAGCCCGTTATAAACCAAAGACGGTTATAAAACAGAGCCTGTTATAAACCAGAGCCCTTTATAAACCAGAACCCTTTATAAACCAGAGCCCGTTATAAGCCAGAGCCCTTTTTAAACCACAGCCCGTTTTAAACCAGAGCCCTTTATAGCCCAGAACCCTTTATAAACCAGAGCCCTTTATAAACCAGAGCCCTTTATAAACCAAAGCCTGTTATAAACCAGAGCCCGTTATAAACCAGAGCCCGTTATAAACCAAAGACGGTTATAAAACAGAGCCTGTTATAAACCAGAGCCCGTTATAAGCCAGAGCCCTTTATGAACCAAAGCCCGTTATAAACCAGAGTCCATTACAAACCTGAGCTCTTTATTAACCAGAACCCTTTATAAACCAGAGCCCATTATAAACCATAGCCCATTATAAACCAGAACTTTTTAAAAAACAAAACCCTTTAAAAACCAGAGACCGTTATAAACCAAAGCCCTTTATAAACCAAATCCCTTTAAAAACCAAAGCCCTTTTTAAACCAGAGCCCGTTATAAGCCAGAGCCCATTAAAAACCAGAGCCCTTAATAAACCAGAACCCTTTATAAACCAGAGCCCGTTATAAGCCAGAGCCCTTTTTAAACCACAGCCCTTTTTAAACCAAAGCCCTTTATAAATCAAAGCCCTTTTTAAACCAGAGCCGGTTATAAACCAGAGCCCGTTATAAACCAAAGACGGTTATAAAACAGAGCCTGTTATAACCCAGAGCGCTTTATTAACCAAAGCCCGTTATAAACCAGAGCCCATTACAAACCTGAGCTCTTTATAAACCAGACACCTTTAGAAACCAAAGCCCTTTAGAAACCAAAGCCCTTTTTAAACCAGCGCCCGTTATAAACCAGAGCCCGTTAAAAACCAGAGCCCTTTATGAACCAGAATCCATTACGGACAGAGTCCTTTATAAACCAGAGCCCTTTATAAACCAAAGCCCTTTAGTAACCAAAGCCCTTTTAAAACCAGAGCTCGTTATAAACCAGAGCCCATTATAAACAAAAGCCGGTTATAAACCAGAGCCAATTATAAACCCTAGCCCTTTATAAACCAGAGCCCTTTATAAACCAAAGCCGGTTATAAACCAGAGCCCATTATAAACCAGAACCCGTTATAAACCAAAGACGGTTATAAAACAGAGCCTGTTATAAACCAGAGCCCTTTATGAACAAAGCCCGTTAAAAACCAGAGCCCATTACAAACCTGAGCCCTTTATAAACCGGAACCCTTTATAAACGAGAGCCCGTCATAAACCAGAGCTGGTTATAAACCAGAGCCCTCTATAAACCAAAGCTCTTTTTAAACCAGAGCCGGTTATAAACCAGAGCAAATCATAAACCAAAGCCCGTTATAAACCAGAGCCCATTACAAACCTGAGCTCTTTATAAACCAGAACCCTTTATAAACCAGAGCCCATTATAAACCAAAGCCCTTTATAAACCAAAGCCCTTTAAAAACCAAAGCCCTTTTTAAACCACAGCCCGTTATAAGTCAGAGCCAATTAAAAACCAGAGCCCTTTATGAACCAGAATCCATTACGGACAGAGTCCTTTATAAACCAGAGCCCTTTATAAACCAAAGCCCTTTAGTAACCAAAGCCCTTTTAAAACCAGAGCTCGTTATAAACCAGAGCCTGTTATGAACCAGAGCCCTTTATAAACCAAAGCCGGTTATAAAACAGAGCCCGTTATAAACCAGAGCCATTTATAAACCAGATTCCTTTATAAAGCAGAGCTCTTTTAACACCAAAGCCCTTTATAAACCAAAGCTGGTCATAAATCAAAGCTTGTTATAAAGCAGAGCCCTTTATAAACCAAAGCCCATTATACAACAGAGCCCGTTATAGCCCAAAGCCTGTTATAAATCAGAGCTCGTAATAAACCAGAGCCCTTTATAACCCAAAGCCCATTATAAACCAAAGCCCTTTATAAACCAGATCCTGTTATAAACCAGAGCCCTTTATAAACCAGAGCCCATTAGAAACCAAAGCCCTTTTTAAACAAGAGCTCGTTATAAACCAGAGCCCATTATAAACCAAAGCCGGTTATAAACCGGAGCCAATTATAAACCCTAGTCCTTTATAAACCAGAGCCCTTTATAAACCAAAGCCGGTTATAAACCAGAGCCCATTATAAACCAGAGCCCGTTATAAACCAAAGACGGTTATAAAACAGAGCCTGTTATAAACCAGAGCCCTTTATGAACCAAAACCCGTTAAAAACCGGAGCCCATTACAAACCTGAGCCCTTTATAAACCAGAACCCTTTATAAACGAGAGCCCGTTATAAACCAGAGCTGGTTATAAACCAGAGCCAATTATTAACCAGACCTCTCTATAAACCAAAGCTCTTTTTAAACCAGAGCCGGTTATAAACCAGAGCAAATCATAAACCAAAGCCCGTTATAAACCAGAGCCCATTACAAACCTGAGCTCTTTATAACCCAGAACCCTTTATAAACCAACGCCCATTGTAATCCAGAGCCCTTAAAAAACCAGAGCCCTTTAAAAACCAGAGCCCTTTTTAAACCAAAGCCCTTTATAAACCAAAGCCCTTTTGAAACAAAAGCCCTTTTTAAATCAGAGCCCGTTATAAACCAGAGCCAGTTATAAAACAGAGCCCTTTATAAACCAGAACCCTTTATAAACCAAAGCCCTTTATATACCAGAGCCTGTTATGAACCAGAGCCCTTTATAAACCAAAGCCGGTTATAAAACAGAGCCTGTTATAAACCAGAGCCATTTATAAACCAAAGCCGGTTATAAACCAGAGCCAATTATAAATCTGAGCCCTTTATAAACCAAAGCCCTTTTGAAACAAAAGCCCTTTTTAAATCAGAGCCCGTTATAAACCAGAGCCAGTTATAAAACAGAGCCCTTTATAAACCAGAACCCTTTATAAACCAAAGCCCTTTATATACCAGAGCCTGTTATGAACCAGAGCCCTTTATAAACCAAAGCCGGTTATAAAACAGAGCCCGTTATAAACCAGAGCCATTTATAAACCAAAGCCGGTTATAAACCAGAGCCAATTATAAATCTGAGCCCTTTATAAACCAAAGCCCTTTTTAAACCAGAGCCGGTTATAAACCAGAACCCGTTATAAACCAAAGCCCTTTTTAAACCAGAGCCTGTTATAAACCATAGCCCTTTAAAAACCAGAGGCCTTTATAAACCAAAGCCGGTTATAAACCAGAGGCCGTTATAAACCAAAGCTGGTTATAAACCAGAGCCTGTTATAAACCAGAGCCCTTTATAAACTAAAGCCGGTTATAAACCAGAGCCGTTTATAAACCAGAGCCCTTTATAAACCTGAGGCCTTTTTAAACCAAAGCCCTTTATAAGCCAGGGGCTGTTAAAAAACCGGAGCCCTTTAAAACCAGAAACCTTTATAAACCAGAGCCCGATATAAACCAGAGCCCGATATAAACCAGAGCCCTTTATGAACCAGAGCCCGTTATAAACCAGAACCCCTTATAAACCAGCGCCCTTTATAAACCAAAGCCCTTTAGAAACCAAAGCCCTTTAGAAACCAAAGCCCTTTATATACCAGAGCCTGTAATAAACCAGAGCCCATTATAAACCAGAACCCTTTATAAACCAGAGCCCTTTATAAACCAGAGCCCTTTATAAACCAAAGCCGGTTATAAACCAGAGCCCGTTATAAACCAGAGCCCGTTATAAACCAAAGACGGTTATAAAACAGAGCCTGTTATAAACCAGAGCCCTTTATAAACCAGAACCCTTTATAAACCAGAGCCCGTTATAAGCCAGAGCCCTTTTTAAACCACAGCCCGTTTTAAACCAGAGCCCTTTATAGACCAGAACCCTTTATAAACCAGAGCCCTTTATAAACCAGAGCCCTTTATAAACCAAAGCCGGTTATAAACCAGAGCCCGTTATAAACCAGAGCCCGTTATAAACCAAAGACGGTTATAAAACAGAGCCTGTTATAAACCAGAGCCCGTTATAAGCCAGAGCCCTTTATGAACCAAAGCCCGTTATAAACCAGAGTCCATTACAAACCTGAGCTCTTTATTAACCAGAACCCTTTATAAACCAGAGCCCATTATAAACCAGAGCCCATTATAAACCAGAACTTTTTAAAAAACAAAACCCTTTAAAAACCAGAGACCGTTATAAACCAAAGCCCTTTATAAACCAAATCCCTTTAAAAACCAAAGCCCTTTTTAAACCAGAGCCCGTTATAAGCCAGAGCCCATTAAAAACCAGAGCCCTTAATAAACCAGAACCCTTTATAAACCAGAGCCCGTTATAAGCCAGAGCCCTTTTTAAACCACAGCCCTTTTTAAACCAAAGCCCTTTATAAATCAAAGCCCTTTTTAAACCAGAGCCGGTTATAAACCAGAGCCCGTTATAAACCAAAGACGGTTATAAAACAGAGCCTGTTATAACCCAGAGCGCTTTATTAACCAAAGCCCGTTATAAACCAGAGCCCATTACAAACCTGAGCTCTTTATAAACCAGAGACCTTTAGAAACCAAAGCCCTTTAGAAACCAAAGCCCTTTTTAAACCAGCGCCCGTTATAAACCAGAGCCCGTTAAAAACCAGAGCCCTTTATGAACCAGAATCCATTACGGACAGAGTCCTTTATAAACCAGAGCCCTTTATAAACCAAAGCCCTTTAGTAACCAAAGCCCTTTTAAAACCAGAGCTCGTTATAAACCAGAGCCCATTATAAACAAAAGCCGGTTATAAACCAGAGCCAATTATAAACCCTAGCTCTTTATAAACCAGAGCCCTTTATAAACCAAAGACGGTTATAAAACAGAGCCTGTTATAAACCAGAGCCCTTTATGAACAAAGCCCGTTAAAAACCAGAGCCCATTACAAACCTGAGCCCTTTATAAACCGGAACCCTTTATAAACGAGGGCCCGTCATAAACCAGAGCTGGTTATAAACCAGAGCCCTCTATAAACCAAAGCTCTTTTTAAACCAGAGCCGGTTATAAACCAGAGCAAATCATAAACCAAAGCCCGTTATAAACCAGAGCCCATTACAAACCTGAGCTCTTTATAAACCAGAACCCTTTATAAACCAGAGCCCATTATAAACCAAAGCCCTTTATAAACCAAAGCCCTTTAAAAACCAAAGCCCTTTTTAAACCACAGCCCGTTATAAGTCAGAGCCAATTAAAAACCAGAGCCCTTTATGAACCAGAATCCATTACGGACAGAGTCCTTTATAAACCAGAGCCCTTTATAAACCAAAGCCCTTTAGTAACCAAAGCCCTTTTAAAACCAGAGCTCGTTATAAACCAGAGCCTGTTATGAACCAGAGCCCTTTATAAACCAAAGCCGGTTATAAAACAGAGCCCGTTATAAACCAGAGCCATTTATAAACCAGATTCCTTTATAAAGCAGAGCTCTTTTAACACCAAAGCCCTTTATAAACCAAAGCTGGTCATAAATCAAAGCTTGTTATAAACCAGAGCCCTTTATAAAGCAGAGCCCTTTATAAACCAAAGCCCATTATACAACAGAGCCCGTTATAGCCCAAAGCCTGTTATAAATCAGAGCTCGTAATAAACCAGAGCCCTTTATAACCCAAAGCCCATTATAAACCAAAGCCCTTTATAAACCAGATCCTGTTATAAACCAGAGCCCTTTATAAACCAGAGCCCATTAGAAACCAAAGCCCTTTTTAAACAAGAGCTCGTTATAAACCAGAGCCCATTATAAACCAAAGCCGGTTATAAACCGGAGCCAATTATAAACCCTAGTCCTTTATAAACCAGAGCCCTTTATAAACCAAAGCCGGTTATAAACCAGAGCCCATTATAAACCAGAGCCCGTTATAAACCAAAGACGGTTATAAAACAGAGCCTGTTATAAACCAGAGCCCTTTATGAACCAAAACCCGTTAAAAACCGGAGCCCATTACAAACCTGAGCCCTTTATAAACCAGAACCCTTTATAAACGAGAGCCTGTTATAAACCAGAGCTGGTTATAAACCAGAGCCAATTATTAACCAGACCTCTCTATAAACCAAAGCTCTTTTTAAACCAGAGCCGGTTATAAACCAGAGCAAATCATAAACCAAAGCCCGTTATAAACCAGAGCCCATTACAAACCTGAGCTCTTTATAACCCAGAACCCTTTATAAACCAACGCCCATTGTAATCCAGAGCCCTTAAAAAACCAGAGCCCTTTAAAAACCAGAGCCCTTTTTAAACCAAAGCCCTTTATAAACCAAAGCCCTTTTGAAACAAAAGCCCTTTTTAAATCAGAGCCCGTTATAAACCAGAGCCAGTTATAAAACAGAGCCCTTTATAAACCAGAACCCTTTATAAACCAAAGCCCTTTATATACCAGAGCCTGTTATGAACCAGAGCCCTTTATAAACCAAAGCCGGTTATAAAACAGAGCCTGTTATAAACCAGAGCCATTTATAAACCAAAGCCGGTTATAAACCAGAGCCAATTATAAATCTGAGCCCTTTATAAACCAAAGCCCTTTTGAAACAAAAGCCCTTTTTAAATCAGAGCCCGTTATAAACCAGAGCCAGTTATAAAACAGAGCCCTTTATAAACCAGAACCCTTTATAAACCAAAGCCCTTTATATACCAGAGCCTGTTATGAACCAGAGCCCTTTATAAACCAAAGCCGGTTATAAAACAGAGCCCGTTATAAACCAGAGCCATTTATAAACCAAAGCCGGTTATAAACCAGAGCCAATTATAAATCTGAGCCCTTTATAAACCAAAGCCCTTTTTAAACCAGAGCCGGTTATAAACCAGAACCCGTTATAAACCAAAGCCCTTTTTAAACCAGAGCCTGTTATAAACCATAGCCCTTTAAAAACCAGAGGCCTTTATAAACCAAAGCCGGTTATAAACCAGAGGCCGTTATAAACCAAAGCTGGTTATAAACCAGAGCCTGTTATAAACCAGAGCCCTTTATAAACTAAAGCCGGTTATAAACCAGAGCCGTTTATAAACCAGAGCCCTTTATAAACCTGAGGCCTTTTTAAACCAAAGCCCTTTATAAGCCAGGGGCTGTTAAAAAACCGGAGCCCTTTAAAACCAGAAACCTTTATAAACCAGAGCCCGATATAAACCAGAGCCCGATATAAACCAGAGCCCTTTATGAACCAGAGCCCGTTATAAACCAGAACCCCTTATAAACCAGCGCCCTTTATAAACCAAAGCCCTTTAGAAACCAAAGCCCTTTAGAAACCAAAGCCCTTTATATACCAGAGCCTGTAATAAACCAGAGCCCATTATAAACCAGAACCCTTTATAAACCAGAGCCCTTTATAAACCAGAGCCCTTTATAAACCAAAGCCGGTTATAAACCAGAGCCCGTTATAAACCAGAGCCCGTTATAAACCAAAGACGGTTATAAAACAGAGCCTGTTATAAACCAGAGCCCTTTATAAACCAGAACCCTTTATAAACCAGAGCCCGTTATAAGCCAGAGCCCTTTTTAAACCACAGCCCGTTTTAAACCAGAGCCCTTTATAGACCAGAACCCTTTATAAACCAGAGCCCTTTATAAACCAGAGCCCTTTATAAACCAAAGCCGGTTATAAACCAGAGCCCGTTATAAACCAGAGCCCGTTATAAACCAAAGACGGTTATAAAACAGAGCCTGTTATAAACCAGAGCCCGTTATAAGCCAGAGCCCTTTATGAACCAAAGCCCGTTATAAACCAGAGTCCATTACAAACCTGAGCTCTTTATTAACCAGAACCCTTTATAAACCAGAGCCCATTATAAACCAGAACTTTTTAAAAAACAAAACCCTTTAAAAACCAGAGACCGTTATAAACCAAAGCCCTTTATAAACCAAATCCCTTTAAAAACCAAAGCCCTTTTTAAACCAGAGCCCGTTATAAGCCAGAGCCCATTAAAAACCAGAGCCCTTAATAAACCAGAACCCTTTATAAACCAGAGCCCGTTATAAGCCAGAGCCCTTTTTAAACCACAGCCCTTTTTAAACCAAAGCCCTTTATAAATCAAAGCCCTTTTTAAACCAGAGCCGGTTATAAACCAGAGCCCGTTATAAACCAAAGACGGTTATAAAACAGAGCCTGTTATAACCCAGAGCGCTTTATTAACCAAAGCCCGTTATAAACCAGAGCCCATTACAAACCTGAGCTCTTTATAAACCAGAGACCTTTAGAAACCAAAGCCCTTTAGAAACCAAAGCCCTTTTTAAACCAGCGCCCGTTATAAACCAGAGCCCGTTAAAAACCAGAGCCCTTTATGAACCAGAATCCATTACGGACAGAGTCCTTTATAAACCAGAGCCCTTTATAAACCAAAGCCCTTTAGTAACCAAAGCCCTTTTAAAACCAGAGCTCATTATAAACCAGAGCCCATTATAAACAAAAGCCGGTTATAAACCAGAGCCAATTATAAACCCTAGCCCTTTATAAACCAGAGCCCTTTATAAACCAAAGCCGGTTATAAACCAGAGCCCATTATAAACCAGAACCCGTTATAAACCAAAGACGGTTATAAAACAGAGCCTGTTATAAACCAGAGCCCTTTATGAACAAAGCCCGTTAAAAACCAGAGCCCATTACAAACCTGAGCCCTTTATAAACCGGAACCCTTTATAAACGAGAGCCCGTCATAAACCAGAGCTGGTTATAAACCAGAGCCCTCTATAAACCAAAGCTCTTTTTAAACCAGAGCCGGTTATAAACCAGAGCAAATCATAAACCAAAGCCCGTTATAAACCAGAGCCCATTACAAACCTGAGCTCTTTATAAACCAGAACCCTTTATAAACCAGAGCCCATTATAAACCAAAGCCCTTTATAAACCAAAGCCCTTTAAAAACCAAAGCCCTTTTTAAACCACAGCCCTTTATAAGTCAGAGCCAATTAAAAACCAGAGCCCTTTATGAACCAGAATCCATTACGGACAGAGTCCTTTATAAACCAGAGCCCTTTATAAACCAAAGCCCTTTAGTAACCAAAGCCCTTTTAAAACCAGAGCTCGTTATAAACCAGAGCCTGTTATGAACCAGAGCCCTTTATAAACCAAAGCCGGTTATAAAACAGAGCCCGTTATAAACCAGAGCCATTTATAAACCAGATTCCTTTATAAAGCAGAGCTCTTTTAACACCAAAGCCCTTTATAAACCAAAGCTGGTCATAAATCAAAGCTTGTTATAAACCAGAGCCCTTTATAAAGCAGAGCCCTTTATAAACCAAAGCCCATTATACAACAGAGCCCGTTATAGCCCAAAGCCTGTTATAAATCAGAGCTCGTAATAAACCAGAGCCCTTTATAACCCAAAGCCCATTATAAACCAAAGCCCTTTATAAACCAGATCCTGTTATAAACCAGAGCCCTTTATAAACCAGAGCCCATTAGAAACCAAAGCCCTTTTTAAACAAGAGCTCGTTATAAACCAGAGCCCATTATAAACCAAAGCCGGTTATAAACCGGAGCCAATTATAAACCCTAGTCCTTTATAAACCAGAGCCCTTTATAAACCAAAGCCGGTTATAAACCAGAGCCCATTATAAACCAGAGCCCGTTATAAACCAAAGACGGTTATAAAACAGAGCCTGTTATAAACCAGAGCCCTTTATGAACCAAAACCCGTTAAAAACCGGAGCCCATTACAAACCTGAGCCCTTTATAAACCAGAACCCTTTATAAACGAGAGCCCGTTATAAACCAGAGCTGGTTATAAACCAGAGCCAATTATTAACCAGACCTCTCTATAAACCAAAGCTCTTTTTAAACCAGAGCCGGTTATAAACCAGAGCAAATCATAAACCAAAGCCCGTTATAAACCAGAGCCCATTACAAACCTGAGCTCTTTATAACCCAGAACCCTTTATAAACCAACGCCCATTGTAATCCAGAGCCCTTAAAAAACCAGAGCCCTTTAAAAACCAGAGCCCTTTTTAAACCAAAGCCCTTTATAAACCAAAGCCCTTTTGAAACAAAAGCCCTTTTTAAATCAGAGCCCGTTATAAACCAGAGCCAGTTATAAAACAGAGCCCTTTATAAACCAGAACCCTTTATAAACCAAAGCCCTTTATATACCAGAGCCTGTTATGAACCAGAGCCCTTTATAAACCAAAGCCGGTTATAAAACAGAGCCTGTTATAAACCAGAGCCATTTATAAACCAAAGCCGGTTATAAACCAGAGCCAATTATAAATCTGAGCCCTTTATAAACCAAAGCCCTTTTGAAACAAAAGCCCTTTTTAAATCAGAGCCCGTTATAAACCAGAGCCAGTTATAAAACAGAGCCCTTTATAAACCAGAACCCTTTATAAACCAAAGCCCTTTATATACCAGAGCCTGTTATGAACCAGAGCCCTTTATAAACCAAAGCCGGTTATAAAACAGAGCCCGTTATAAACCAGAGCCATTTATAAACCAAAGCCGGTTATAAACCAGAGCCAATTATAAATCTGAGCCCTTTATAAACCAAAGCCCTTTTTAAACCAGAGCCGGTTATAAACCAGAACCCGTTATAAACCAAAGCCCTTTTTAAACCAGAGCCTGTTATAAACCATAGCCCTTTAAAAACCAGAGGCCTTTATGAACCAAAGCCGGTTATAAACCAGAGGCCGTTATAAACCAAAGCTGCTTATAAACCAGAGCTGGTTATAAACCAGAGCCTGTTATAAACCAGAGCCCTTTATAAACTAAAGCCGGTTATAAACCAGAGCCGTTTATAAACCAGAGCCCTTTATAAACCTGAGGCCTTTTTAAACCAAAGCCCTTTATAAGCCAGGGGCTGTTAAAAAACCGGAGCCCTTTAAAACCAGAAACCTTTATAAACCAGAGCCCGATATAAACCAGAGCCCGATATAAACCAGAGCCCTTTATGAACCAGAGCCCGTTATAAACCAGAACCCCTTATAAACCAGCGCCCTTTAGAAACCAAAGCCCTTTAGAAACCAAAGCCCTTTAGAAACCAAAGCCCTTTATATACCAGAGCCTGTAATAAACCAGAGCCCATTATAAACCAGAACCCTTTATAAACCAGAGCCCTTTATAAACCAGAGCCCTTTATAAACCAAAGCCGGTTATAAACCAGAGCCCGTTATAAACCAGAGCCCGTTATAAACCAAAGACGGTTATAAAACAGAGCCTGTTATAAACCAGAGCCCTTTATAAACCAGAACCCTTTATAAACCAGAGCCCGTTATAAGCCAGAGCCCTTTTTAAACCACAGCCCGTTTTAAACCAGAGCCCTTTATAGACCAGAACCCTTTATAAACCAGAGCCCGTTATAAGCCAGAACTTTTTAAAAAACAAAACCCTTTAAAAACAGGAGACCGTTATAAACCAAAGCCCTTTAGTAACCAAAGCCCTTTTAAAACCAGAGCTCGTTATAAACCAGAGCCTGTTATGAACCAGAGCCCTTTATAAACCAAAGCCGGTTATAAAACAGAGCCCGTTATAAACCAGAGCCATTTATAAACCAGATTCCTTTATAAAGCAGAGCTCTTTTAACACCAAAGCCCTTTATAAACCAAAGCTGGTCATAAATCAAAGCTTGTTATAAACCAGAGCCCTTTATAAAGCAGAGCCCTTTATAAACCAAAGCCCATTATACAACAGAGCCCGTTATAGCCCAAAGCCTGTTATAAATCAGAGCTCGTAATAAACCAGAGCCCTTTATAACCCAAAGCCCATTATAAACCAAAGCCCTTTATAAACCAGATCCTGTTATAAACCAGAGCCCTTTATAAACCAGAGCCCATTAGAAACCAAAGCCCTTTTTAAACAAGAGCTCGTTATAAACCAGAGCCCATTATAAACCAAAGCCGGTTATAAACCGGAGCCAATTATAAACCCTAGTCCTTTATAAACCAGAGCCCTTTATAAACCAAAGCCGGTTATAAACCAGAGCCCATTATAAACCAGAGCCCGTTATAAACCAAAGACGGTTATAAAACAGAGCCTGTTATAAACCAGAGCCCTTTATGAACCAAAACCCGTTAAAAACCGGAGCCCATTACAAACCTGAGCCCTTTATAAACCAGAACCCTTTATAAACGAGAGCCCGTTATAAACCAGAGCTGGTTATAAACCAGAGCCAATTATTAACCAGACCTCTCTATAAACCAAAGCTCTTTTTAAACCAGAGCCGGTTATAAACCAGAGCAAATCATAAACCAAAGCCCGTTATAAACCAGAGCCCATTACAAACCTGAGCTCTTTATAACCCAGAACCCTTTATAAACCAACGCCCATTGTAATCCAGAGCCCTTAAAAAACCAGAGCCCTTTAAAAACCAGAGCCCTTTTTAAACCAAAGCCCTTTATAAACCAAAGCCCTTTTGAAACAAAAGCCCTTTTTAAATCAGAGCCCGTTATAAACCAGAGCCAGTTATAAAACAGAGCCCTTTATAAACCAGAACCCTTTATAAACCAAAGCCCTTTATATACCAGAGCCTGTTATGAACCAGAGCCCTTTATAAACCAAAGCCGGTTATAAAACAGAGCCTGTTATAAACCAGAGCCATTTATAAACCAAAGCCGGTTATAAACCAGAGCCAATTATAAATCTGAGCCCTTTATAAACCAAAGCCCTTTTGAAACAAAAGCCCTTTTTAAATCAGAGCCCGTTATAAACCAGAGCCAGTTATAAAACAGAGCCCTTTATAAACCAGAACCCTTTATAAACCAAAGCCCTTTATATACCAGAGCCTGTTATGAACCAGAGCCCTTTATAAACCAAAGCCGGTTATAAAACAGAGCCCGTTATAAACCAGAGCCATTTATAAACCAAAGCCGGTTATAAACCAGAGCCAATTATAAATCTGAGCCCTTTATAAACCAAAGCCCTTTTTAAACCAGAGCCGGTTATAAACCAGAACCCGTTATAAACCAAAGCCCTTTTTAAACCAGAGCCTGTTATAAACCATAGCCCTTTAAAAACCAGAGGCCTTTATGAACTAAAGCCGGTTATAAACCAGAGGCCGTTATAAACCAAAGCTGGTTATAAACCAGAGCTGGTTATAAACCAGAGCCTGTTATAAACCAGAGCCCTTTATAAACTAAAGCCGGTTATAAACCAGAGCCGTTTATAAACCAGAGCCCTTTATAAACCTGAGGCCTTTTTAAACCAAAGCCCTTTATAAGCCAGGGGCTGTTAAAAAACCGGAGCCCTTTAAAACCAGAAACCTTTATAAACCAGAGCCCGATATAAACCAGAGCCCGATATAAACCAGAGCCCTTTATGAACCAGAGCCCGTTATAAACCAGAACCCCTTATAAACCAGCGCCCTTTAGAAACCAAAGCCCTTTAGAAACCAAAGCCCTTTAGAAACCAAAGCCCTTTATATACCAGAGCCTGTAATAAACCAGAGCCCATTATAAACCAGAACCCTTTATAAACCAGAGCCCTTTATAAACCAGAGCCCTTTATAAACCAAAGCCGGTTATAAACCAGAGCCCGTTATAAACCAGAGCCCGTTATAAACCAAAGACGGTTATAAAACAGAGCCTGTTATAAACCAGAGCCCTTTATAAACCAGAACCCTTTATAAACCAGAGCCCGTTATAAGCCAGAGCCCTTTTTAAACCACAGCCCGTTTTAAACCAGAGCCCTTTATAGACCAGAACCCTTTATAAACCAGAGCCCGTTATAAGCCAGAACTTTTTAAAAAACAAAACCCTTTAAAAACAGGAGACCGTTATAAACCAAAGCCCTTTATAAACCAAATCCCTTTAAAAACCAAAGCCCTTTTTAAACCAGAGCCCGTTATAAGCCAGAGCCCATTAAAAACCAGAGCCCTTAATAAACCAGAACCCTTTATAAACCAGAGCCCGTTATAAGCCAGAGGCCTTTTTAAACCACAGCCCTTTTTAAACCAAAGCCCTTTATAAATCAAAGCCCTTCTTAAAGCAGAGCCGGTTATAAACCAGAGCCCGTTATAAAACAAAGGCGGTTATAAAACAGAGCCTGTTATAACCCAGAGCGCTTTATTAACCAAAGCCCGTTATAAACCAGAGCCCATTACAAACCTGAGCTCTTTATAAACCAGAGACCTTTAGAAACCAAAGCCCTTTAGAAACCAAAGCCCTTTTTAAACCAGCGCCCGTTATAAACCAGAGCCCGTTAAAAACCAGAGCCCTTTATGAACCAGAATCCATTACGGACAGAGTCCTTTATAAACCAGAGCCCTTTATAAACCAAAGCCCTTTAGTAACCAAAGCTCTTTTAAAACCAGAGCTCGTTATAAACCAGAGCCCATTATAAACCAAAGCCGGTTATAAACCAGAGCCCATTATAAACCAGAACCCGTTATAAACCAAAGACTGTTATAAAACAGAGCCTGTTATAAACCAGAGCCCGTTATAAACCAAAGACGGTTATAAAACAGAGCCTGTTATAAACCAGAGCCCTTTATGAACCAAAGCCCGTTAAAAACCGGAGCCCATTACAAGCCTGAGCCCTTTATAAACCGGAACCCTTTATAAACGAGAGCCCGTTATAAACCTGAGCTGGTTATAAACCAGAGCCCTCTATAAACCAAAGCTCTTTTTAAACCAGAGCCGGTTATAAACTAGAGCAAATCATAAACCAAAGCCCGTTATAAACCAGAGCCCATTACAAACCTGAGCTCTTTATAAACCAGAACCCGTTATAAACCAGAGCCCATTAGAAACCAAAGCCCTTTTTAAACAAGAGCTCGTTATAAACCAGAGCCCATTATAAACCAAAGCCGGTTATAAACCGGAGCCAATTATAAACCCTAGTCCTTTATAAACCAGAGCCCTTTATAAACCAAAGCCGGTTATAAACCAGAGCCCATTATAAACCAGAGCCCGTTATAAACCAAAGACGGTTATAAAACAGAGCCTGTTATAAACCAGAGCCCTTTATGAACCAAAACCCGTTAAAAACCGGAGCCCATTACAAACCTGAGCCCTTTATAAACCAGAACCCTTTATAAACGAGAGCCCGTTATAAACCAGAGCTGGTTATAAACCAGAGCCAATTATTAACCAGACCTCTCTATAAACCAAAGCTCTTTTTAAACCAGAGCCGGTTATAAACCAGAGCAAATCATAAACCAAAGCCCGTTATAAACCAGAGCCCATTACAAACCTGAGCTCTTTATAACCCAGAACCCTTTATAAACCAACGCCCATTGTAATCCAGAGCCCTTAAAAAACCAGAGCCCTTTAAAAACCAGAGCCCTTTTTAAACCAAAGCCCTTTATAAACCAAAGCCCTTTTGAAACAAAAGCCCTTTTTAAATCAGAGCCCGTTATAAACCAGAGCCAGTTATAAAACAGAGCCCTTTATAAACCAGAACCCTTTATAAACCAAAGCCCTTTATATACCAGAGCCTGTTATGAACCAGAGCCCTTTATAAACCAAAGCCGGTTATAAAACAGAGCCCGTTATAAACCAGAGCCATTTATAAACCAAAGCCGGTTATAAACCAGAGCCAATTATAAATCTGAGCCCTTTATAAACCAAAGCCCTTTTTAAACCAGAGCCGGTTATAAACCAGAACCCGTTATAAACCAAAGCCCTTTTTAAACCAGAGCCTGTTATAAACCATAGCCCTTTAAAAACCAGAGGCCTTTATGAACCAAAGCCGGTTATAAACCAGAGGCCGTTATAAACCAAAGCTGGTTATAAACCAGAGCTGGTTATAAACCAGAGCCTGTTATAAACCAGAGCCCTTTATAAACTAAAGCCGGTTATAAACCAGAGCCGTTTATAAACCAGAGCCCTTTATAAACCTGAGGCCTTTTTAAACCAAAGCCCTTTATAAGCCAGGGGCTGTTAAAAAACCGGAGCCCTTTAAAACCAGAAACCTTTATAAACCAGAGCCCGATATAAACCAGAGCCCGATATAAACCAGAGCCCTTTATGAACCAGAGCCCGTTATAAACCAGAACCCCTTATAAACCAGCGCCCTTTAGAAACCAAAGCCCTTTAGAAACCAAAGCCCTTTATATACCAGAGCCTGTAATAAACCAGAGCCCATTATAAACCAGAACCCTTTATAAACCAGAGCCCTTTATAAACCAGAGCCCTTTATAAACCAGAGCCCTTTATAAACCAAAGCCGGTTATAAACCAGAGCCCGTTATAAACCAGAGCCCGTTATAAACCAAAGACGGTTATAAAACAGAGCCTGTTATAAACCAGAGCCCTTTATAAACCAGAACCCTTTATAAACCAGAGCCCGTTATAAGCCAGAGCCCTTTTTAAACCACAGCCCGTTTTAAACCAGAGCCCTTTATAGACCAGAACCCTTTATAAACCAGAGCCCGTTATAAGCCAGAACTTTTTAAAAAACAAAACCCTTTAAAAACAGGAGACCGTTATAAACCAAAGCCCTTTATAAACCAAATCCCTTTAAAAACCAAAGCCCTTTTTAAACCAGAGCCCGTTATAAGCCAGAGCCCATTAAAAACCAGAGCCCTTAATAAACCAGAACCCTTTATAAACCAGAGCCCGTTATAAGCCAGAGGCCTTTTTAAACCACAGCCCTTTTTAAACCAAAGCCCTTTATAAATCAAAGCCCTTCTTAAAGCAGAGCCGGTTATAAACCAGAGCCCGTTATAAAACAAAGGCGGTTATAAAACAGAGCCTGTTATAACCCAGAGCGCTTTATTAACCAAAGCCCGTTATAAACCAGAGCCCATTACAAACCTGAGCTCTTTATAAACCAGAGACCTTTAGAAACCAAAGCCCTTTAGAAACCAAAGCCCTTTTTAAACCAGCGCCCGTTATAAACCAGAGCCCGTTAAAAACCAGAGCCCTTTATGAACCAGAATCCATTACGGACAGAGTCCTTTATAAACCAGAGCCCTTTATAAACCAAAGCCCTTTAGTAACCAAAGCTCTTTTAAAACCAGAGCTCGTTATAAACCAGAGCCCATTATAAACCAAAGCCGGTTATAAACCAGAGCCCATTATAAACCAGAACCCGTTATAAACCAAAGACTGTTATAAAACAGAGCCTGTTATAAACCAGAGCCCGTTATAAACCAAAGACGGTTATAAAACAGAGCCTGTTATAAACCAGAGCCCTTTATGAACCAAAGCCCGTTAAAAACCGGAGCCCATTACAAGCCTGAGCCCTTTATAAACCGGAACCCTTTATAAACGAGAGCCCGTTATAAACCTGAGCTGGTTATAAACCAGAGCCCTCTATAAACCAAAGCTCTTTTTAAACCAGAGCCGGTTATAAACTAGAGCAAATCATAAACCAAAGCCCGTTATAAACCAGAGCCCATTACAAACCTGAGCTCTTTATAAACCAGAACCCTTTATAAACCAGAGCCCATTATAAACCAAAGCCCTTTATAAACCAAAGCCCTTTAAAAACCAAAGCCCTCTTTAAACCAGAGCCCGTTATAAGTCAGAGCCAATTAAAAACCAGAGCCCTTTATAAACCAGAACCCTTTAGAAACCAGAGACCGTTATAAGCCAGAGCCGTTTTTAAACCAGAGCCCTTTATAAACCAAAGACCTTTATAAACCAAAGCCCTTTATATACCAGAGCCTGTTATGAACCAGAGCCCTTTATAAACCAAAGCCGGTTATAAAACAGAGCCCGTTATAAACCAGAGCCATTTATAAACCAGATTCCTTTATAAAGCAGAGCTCTTTTAACACCAAAGCCCTTTATAAACCAAAGCTGGTCATAAATCAAAGCTTGTTATAAACCAGAGCCCTTTATAAAGCAGAGCCCTTTATAAACCAAAGCCCATTATACAACAGAGCCCGTTATAGCCCAAAGCCTGTTATAAATCAGAGCTCGTAATAAACCAGAGCCCTTTATAACCCAAAGCCCATTATAAACCAAAGCCCTTTATAAACCAGAGCCTGTTATAAACCAGAGCCCTTTATAAACCAGAGCCCATTAGAAACCAAAGCCCTTTTTAAACAAGAGCTCGTTATAAACCAGAGCCCATTATAAACCAAAGCCGGTTATAAACCAGAGCCAATTATAAACCCTAGTCCTTTATAAACCAGAGCCCTTTATAAACCAAAGCCGGTTATAAACCAGAGCCCATTATAAACCAGAGCCCGTTATAAACCAAAGACGGTTATAAAACAGAGCCTGTTATAAACCAGAGCCCTTTATGAACCAAAGCCCGTTAAAAACCGGAGCCCATTACAAACCTGAGCCCTTTATAAACCAGAACCCTTTATAAACGAGAGCCCGTTATAAACCAGAGCTGGTTATAAACCAGAGCCAATTATTAACCAGACCTCTCTATAAACCAAAGCTCTTTTTAAACCAGAGCCGGTTATAAACCAGAGCAAATCATAAACCAAAGCCCGTTATAAACCACAGCCCATTACAAACCTGAGCTCTTTATAACCCTGAACCCTTTATAAACCAAAGCCCATTGTAATCCAGAGCCCTTAAAAAACCAGAGCCCTTTAAAAACCAGAGCCCTTTTAAAACCAAAGGCCTTTATAAACCAAAGCCCTTTTGAAACAAAAGCCCTTTTTAAATCAGAGCCCGTTATAAACCAGAGCCAGTTATAAAACAGAGCCCTTTATAAACCAGAACCCTTTATAAACCAAAGCCCTTTATATACCAGAGCCTGTTATGAACCAGAGCCCTTTATAAACCAAAGCCGGTTATAAAACAGAGCCTGTTATAAACCAGAGCCATTTATAAACCAAAGCCGATTATAAACCAGAGCCAATTATAAATCTGAGCCGTTTATAAACCAAAGCCCTTTTTAAACCTGAGCCTGTTATGAACCATAGCCCTTTAAAAACCAGAGGCCTTTATAAACCAAAGCCGGTTATAAACCAGAGGCCGTTATAAACCAAAGCTGGTTATAAACCAGAGCCTGTTATAAACCAGAGCCCTTTATAAACTAAAGCCGGTTATCAACCAGAGCCGTTTATAAACCAGAGCCCTATATAAACCTGAGGCCTTTTTAAACCAAAGCCCTTTATAAGCCAGGGGCTGTTAAAAACCGGAGCCCTTTAAAACCAGAAACCTTTATAAACCAGAGCCCGATATAAACCAGGGCCCTTTATGAACCAGAGCCCATTATAAACCAGAGCCCTTCATAAACCAGAGCCCGTTATAAACCAGAACCACTTATAAACCAGCGCCCTTTATAAACCAAAGCCCTTTAGAAACCAAAGCCCTTTAGAAACCAAAGCCCTTTATATACCAGAGCCTGTAATAAACCAGAGCCCATTATAAACCAGAACCCTTTATAAACCAGAGCCCTTTATAAACCAGAGCCCTTTATAAACCAAAGCCGGTTATAAACCAGAGCCCGTTATAAACCAGAGCCCGTTATAAACCAAAGACGGTTATAAAACAGAGCCTGTTATAAACCAGAGCCCTTTATAAACCAGAACCCTTTATAAACCAGAGCCCGTTATAAGCCAGAGCCCTTTTTAAACCAGAGCCCGTTATAAACCAGAGCCCTTTATAGACCAGAACCCTTTATAAACCAGAGCCCGTTATAAGCCAGAGCCCTTTATGAACCAAAGCCCGTTATAAACCAGAGTCCATTACAAACCTGAGCTCTTTATTAACCAGAACCCTTTATAAACCAGAGCCCATTATAAACCAGAACTTTTTAAAAAACAAAACCCTTTAAAAACCAGAGACCGTTATAAACCAAAGCCCTTTATAAACCAAATCCCTTTAAAAACCAAAGCCCTTTTTAAACCAGAGCCCGTTATAAGCCAGAGCCCATTAAAAACCAGAGCCCTTAATAAACCAGAACCCTTTATAAACCAGAGCCCGTTATAAGCCAGAGCCCTTTTTAAACCACAGCCCTTTTTAAACCAAAGCCCTTTATAAATCAAAGCCCTTTTTAAAGCAGAGCCGGTTATAAAGCAGAGCCCGTTATAAACCAAAGACGGTTTTAAAACAGAGCCTGTTATAACCCAGAGCGCTTTATTAACCAAAGCCCGTTATAAACCAGAGCCCATTACAAACCTGAGCTCTTTATAAACCAGAGACCTTTAGAAACCAAAGCCCTTTAGAAACCAAAGCCCTTTTTAAACCAGCGCCCGTTATAAACCAGAGCCCGTTAAAAACCAGAGCCCTTTATGAACCAGAATCCATTACGGAGAGAGTCCTTTATAAACCAGAGCCCTTTATAAACCAAAGCCCTTTAGAAACAAAAGCCCTTTTAAAACCAGAGCTCGTTATAAACCAGAGCCCATTATAAACCAAAGCCGGTTATAAACCAGAGCCAATTATAAACCCTAGCCCTTTATAAACCAGAGCCCTTTATAAACCAAAGCCGGTTATAAACCAGAGCCCATTATAAACCAGAACCCGTTATAAACCAAAGACGGTTATAAAACAGAGCCTGTTATAAACCAGAGCCCGTTATAAACCAAAGACGCTTATAAAACAGAGCCTATTATAAACCAGAGCCCTTTATGAACCAAAGCCCATTAAAAACCGGAGCCCATTACAAACCTGAGCCCTTTATAAACCGGAACCCTTTATAAACGAGAGCCCGTTATAAACCAGAGCTGGTTATAAACCAGAGCCCTCTATAAACCAAAGCTCTTTTTAAACCAGAGCCGGTTATAAACTAGAGCAAATCATAAACCAAAGCCCGTTATAAACCAGAGCCCATTACAAACCTGAGCTCTTTATAAACCAGAACCCTTTATAAACCAGAGCCCATTATAAACCAAAGCCCTTTATAAACCAAAGCCCTTTAAAAACCAAAGCCCTTTTTAAACCAGAGCCCGTTATAAGTCAGAGCCAATTAAAAACCAGAGCCCTTTATAAACCAGAACCCTTTAGAAACCAGAGACCGTTATAAGCCAGAGCCCTTTTTAAACCAGAGCCCTTTATAAACCAAAGACCTTTATAAACCAAAGCCCTTTATATACCAGAGCCTGTTATGAACCAGAGCCCTTTATAAACCAAAGCCCTTTAGAAACCAAAGCCCTTTTTAAACCAGCGCCCGTTATAAACCAGAGCCCGTTAAAAACCAGAGCCCTTTATGAACCAGAATCCATTACGGACAGAGTCCTTTATAAACCAGAGCCCTTTATAAACCAAAGCCCTTTAGAAACCAAAGCCCTTTTAAAACCAGAGCTCGTTATAAACCAGAGCCCATTATAAACCAAAGCCGGTTATAAACCAGAGCCAATTATAAACCCTAGCCCTTTATAAACCAGAGCCCTTTATAAACCAAAGCCGGTTATATACCAGAGCCCATTATAAACCAGAACCCGTTATAAACCAAAGACGTTTATAAAACAGAGCCTGTTATAAACCAGAGCCCGTTATAAACCAAAGACGGTTATAAAACAGAGCCTGTTATAAACCAGAGCCCTTTATGAACCAAAGCCCGTTAAAAACCGGAGCCCATTACAAACCTGAGCCCTTTATAAACCGGAACCCTTTATAAACAAGAGCCCGTTATAAACCAGAGCTGGTTATAAACCAGAGCCCTCAATAAACCAAAGCTCTTTTTAAACCAGAGCCGGTTATAAACCAGAGCAAATCATAAACCAAAGCCCGTTATAAACCAGAGCCCATTACAAACCTGAGCTCTTTATAAACCAGAACCCTTTATAAACCAGAGCCCATTATAAACCAAAGCCCTTTATAAACCAAAGCCCTTTAAAAACCAAAGCCCTTTTTAAACCAGAGCCCGTTATAAGTCAGAGCCAATTAAAAACCAGAGCCCTTTATAAACCAGAACCCTTTAGAAACCAGAGACCGTTATAAGCCAGAGCCCTTTTTAAACCAGAGCCCTTTATAAACCAAAGACCTTTATAAACCAAAGCCCTTTATATACCAGAGCCTGTTATGAACCAGAGCCCTTTATAAACCAAAGCCGGTTATAAACAGAGCCTGTTATAAACCAGAGCCATTTATAAACCAAAGCCGGTTATAAACCAGAGCCAATTATAAATCTGAGCCCTTTATAAACCAAAGCCCTTTTTAAACCAGAGCCGGTTATAAACCAGAACCCGTTATAAACCAAAGCCCTTTTTAAACCAGAGCCCGTTATAAGCCAGAGCCCATTAAAAACCAGAACCCATTACTAACCTAAGCTCTTTATAAACCAGAGCCCTTTAGAAACCAAAGCCCTTTAGAAACCAAAGCCCTTTTTAAACCAGCGCCCGTTATAAACCAGAGCCCATTATAAACCAGAGCCCTTTATGAACCAGAACCCATTAAAGACCAGAGTCCTTTATAGACCAAAGCTCGTTATAAATCAGAGCCCATTATAAACCAGAGCTCTTTATGAACCAGAGCTCATTAAAAACCAGAGCCCGTTATAAACCAGCGCCCTTTATAAACCAAAGCCCTTTAGAAACCAATCCCCTTTATATACCAGAGCCTGTAATAAACCAAAGCTCTTTATAAACCAGAGGCCTTTATAAACCAAAGCCGGTTATAAACCAGAGCCCGTTATAAACCAGAGCCCTTTAGACACCAAAGCCAGTTATAAACCAGAGCCTGTTATAAACCAGAGGCCTTTTTAAACCAAAGCCCGTTATAAGCCAGAGGCCGTTAAAAACCAGAGCCTGTTATAAACCAGAACCCTTTATAAACCAGAGACCTTTATAAACCAGAACCCGTTATAAACCAGAAGGCTTTATAAACCTGGGCCCTTTATACACCAAAGCCGGTTATAAACCAAAGCCTATTATAAACCATAGCCCTTTATAAACCAAAGCCCGTTATAAACCAGAACCCTTTATAAACCAGAGCCCTTTATAAACCAGAACCCTTTATAAACCAGAGCCCTTTATAAACCAATGCCCTTTATAAACCAGAGCCCTTTAGAAACCAAAGCCCTTTTTAAACCAGAGCCCTTTATAAACCAGAGCCCGTTATAAACCAGAGCCCTTTCTCAACCAGAACCCTTTATAAACCAGAGCCCTTTATAAACCAGAACCCTTTATAAACCAGAGCCCTTTATAAACCAATGCCCTTTATAAACCAGAGCCCTTTAGAAACCAAAGCCCTTTTTAAACCAGAGCCCTTTCTAAACCAGAGCCCGTTATAAACAAGAGCCCTTTATAAACCAGATTCCTTTATAAAGCAGAGCTCTTTTAACACCAAAGCCCTTTATAAACCAGAGCCCGTTATAAACAAGAGCCCTTTATAAACCAGATTCCTTTATAAAGCAGAGCTCTTTTAACACCAAAGCCCTTTATAAACCAAAGCTGGTCATGAATCAAAGCTTGTTATAAACCAGAGCCCTTTATAAAGCAGAGCCCTTTATAAACCAAAGCCCATTATAAACCAGAGCCCGTTATAGCCCAAAGCCTGTTATAAATCAGAGCTCGTCATAAACCAGAGCCCTTTATAACCCAAAGCCCATTATAAACCAAAGCCCTTTATAAACCAGAGCCTTTTATAAACCAGAGCCCTTTGTAAACCAGAACCCTTTGGAAACCAGAGACCGTTATAAGCCAGGGCCCTTTTTAAACCAGAGCCCTTTATAAACCAAAGACCTTTATAAACCAAAGCCCTTTATATACCAGAGCCTGTTATGAACCAGAGCCCTTTATAAACCAAAGCCGGTTATAAAACAGAGCCCGTTATAAACCAGAGCCATTTATAAACCAAAGCCGGTTATAAACCAGAGCCAATTATAAATCTGAGCCCTTTATAAACCAAAGCCCTTTTTAAACCAGAGCCGGTTATAAACCAGAACCCGTTATAAACCAAAGCCCTTTTTAAACCAGAGCCCGTTATAAACCAAAGCCCTTTAGAAACCAAAGCCCTTTAGAAACCAAAGCCCTTTTTAAACCAGCGCCCGTTATAAACCAGAGCCCGTTATAAACCAGAGCCCTTTATGAACCAGAACCCATTAAAGACCAGAGTCCTTTATAAACCAAAGCTCGTTATAAACCAGAGCCCATTATAAACCAGAGCTCTTTATGAACCAGAGCTCATTAAAAACCAGAGCCCGTTATAAACCAGCGCCCTTTATAAACCAAAGCCCTTTAGAAAGCAATCCCCTTTATATACCAGAGCCTGTAATAAACCAGAGCTCTTTATAAACCAGAGCCCTTTATAAACCAAAGCCGGTTATAAACCAGAGCCCGTTATAAACCAGAGCCCTTTAGACACCGAAGCCAGTTATAAACCAGAGCCTGTTATAAACCAGAGGCCTTTTTAAACCAAAGCCCGTTATAAGCCAGAGGCCGTTAAAAACCAGAGCCTGTTATAAACCAGAACCCTTTATAAACCAGAGACCTTTATAAACCAGAACCCGTTATAAACCAGAAGGCTTTATAAACCTGGGCCCTTTATACACCAAAGCCGGTTATAAACCAGAGCCCTTTATAAACCAAAGCCCGTTATAAACCAGAACCCTTTATAAACCAGAGCCCTTTATAAACCAGAACCCTTTATAAACCAGAGCCCTTTATAAACCAAGCTTCCAATCAGAAGCTGGGGCCAAAGTGGGTGGAGTGTGAGTGGAGAAGTGGAAGAGAGAGCGTGAGAAAAACTCTGTTTGAGTGGATTTTTCTTACTTTTCTTTCCTTTTTTCACTTGGTGTATGTAAATATTGTGTATATAATTGTGTTTTTGGTGTTTTTCTAGTTGTTTGGTGGTTTTTGTGGGTTGTGGGGCCGTCGGGTTCTACCCGGCGGCAGGTCGGCGTCTTTGAACGCCATGGTTGTGGTGGGGAGTTAGGGAGGTTTCTCCACGCTGACTCGGAGGAACGGCATCAAGGTGGGTGCTGGTTCTCCGTGCAGCGTGGAGGATGTTTGTCTGGCTGTCGGTGAGGTTATCGGGCACAGTTCCATCAAGTCTGCAGCCCGGATGAACGGAGCTGCAGTGCTTTTTGTGGAAAAGGTGGAGCAGGCGAACCTGTTGGTGGAGTCGGGCATTTCGGTGAACGGCTCGTTCCTTCAGGTGTCGCCGCTCACGCAGCCTGCCACCAAAATCATTTTGTCAAATGTCCCTCCTTTTGTCAGCGATGAGTTCCTCGTCAGAGAGCTGTCACGTCACGGGAAGGTGGTTTCCCCCGTTAAAAAGATCTTGTCGGGGTGTAAATCACCTTTACTGAAACATGTTGTTTCTCACAGGAGGCAGCTCTTCATGATTTTGAACAAGCGTGACGAGGAGCTCAACCTGCGCTTCAGGGTGAAGATTGATGATTTTGATTATATCCTGTTTGCAACATCGTCCACCATGAAGTGTTTTGGTTGTGGGCAGGAGGGACATTTGATAAAAATGTGCCCGAACCGAGCCGAACCGGCCCTGCCGGCTGCAGCGGAGCAGCAGCCCGCTGCTGCTGTAGCGGAGGTGGGTGTGTCCGGCGAGGCTGGAGAGCCTGCCGCGGCGGAGCAGCCTGGCTCCGCGGGGAACTCCAGCGTAGCCGCGGAGGGACCCACGGCATCCGGAGCCGATGGAGGGGAGAGCGTGGACGTGGATGGAACCATGAATCCACAGAGTGATTGTGTGGTGAGTGAGGGGAGCACGGTGGTGTGTGGTGGAGGGGAAACTTGTGTGAATGGTGAGGAGAGGGAAAATCTGGGTGAAATGGAGCAGGATGGTGTGTGTGGAGATCAGGGAGGGAAAGGTGAGGTGGTGGCTGATGGAGGGGAGGTGAATGTGGAGAAGCAAGGTGAGGGAGAGCAAGTGATGGAGCAGGAGGCTCCTTTGAAATTACAAAGGAGAAGCAAAAGAAAAAATGTAGTAGCTGCTGTCCAAACCAGCAAGCAAGCCTGCATGCTGACCACAGAGAAAAAAGATCTGTCTGATAGCAGTGATAGTGAGGGGGAGCTGTCTGACAGCAGTGAGGTGTCTCTCACTCCGAGCAACAGTACAGAAGCACGTTATCCAATTGAATCTTTTATTAACTTTCTCCAGGAGACAAAAGGTTTAAGAGGAATAAAATTAGAAAAACATTTTCCTAATCTAAAAACTTTTTATTTCTCAGCAAGATATTACATTAGAAGAAAAGAGGAATCTGGGCTTTCTGATACAGAGATTTACAGAGTAAGGAATTAATGGGAAAAGTGAGAAAACAACTTTGAAACAATGATGTGTATTAACTTATATTTTTGTTTGTTTTATTGTGGTGTTGTTTTTAGCCTTTTACTCAACATGGACAATTTTAAAATAGCTTCTTTAAATGTCAATGGAGCTAGGAAGGCTGTAAAACGCACTATGATTTATGAAATGATAAACCAAAAAAGAATTAGTGTATTATTTTTACAAGGAACACACAGTGATCTTAAAAATGAAGCAGACTGGCGCAAAGAGTGGAAGGGGGAAATTTTTTTTAGCCATGGCACCTCCCAGAGTTCTGGGGTGGGCCTCCTATTTTCCTCGGCTTTTACCCCAAATTCTTTTAATGTAGAAAATATCGTCCAGGGAAGATGTCTTTTAGTAAAAGCTAGTTTTGATCATTTTAACCTGGTTTTTATCAATATTTATGCTCCTAATGTCGGTGCAGAGAGGAAGAATTTTTTAGAGAAAATCGGGGAGAGGATGGGAGATTGTGGGTCTGATGATTATGTTTTTTTAAGCGGAGATTTTAACTGTACAGAAAATGACCTGTTAGACAGAAACCACAAAGAGCCTCATCAAGCTTCCCAGCAAATCCTGCGGCAGCTGGTCTCGTCCCACGGCCTGGTGGATGTGTGGAGGAGGATGCATACAGGTTCCAGACAGTACACATGGTCCCACGTTAAACAAGGCCGCATCTCTTTAGCTCGTATTGATCGTTTTTATTGTTTTAAACACCATTTTAATGTGTTTAAAACATGTCAGATTTTACCAGTAGCTTTTACCGACCACTCATTGCTTTTAGGAAATGTTTTTATCACAAACATTTTACCTAAAAGCGCCTACTGGCATTTTAATCTGGCTCTAACATACGATCGTAGTTTTAGAGAAGCTCTAAGTTATTTTTGGACTGTTTTTAGACAAAGAAAGGGGGATTTTACTTGTCTAAGGCAGTGGTGGGACCATGGAAAAGTTCAAATCAAGCAACTCTGTCAGCAGCACACTCTTAATGTCACTCGTGATGTCACCAGATCTATTAGAGATCTGGAGATGAACATAGTGGAACTAGAAAATCTAAGTGATTCCACAGGAAATCGTGGGCATATTGAAACTCTCAAATCCAAAAGGCTAGTTCTAGCCAACCTGCTGGAGTCTAAAGTCCAAGGCGTGTTGGTCAGGTCTCGGGTTCAGAACATCACAGAGATGGATGCTCCCTCTAGCTTTTTCTTCAGCCTGGAGAGGAAACGCGGGCAGAGGAAGGCGATCCATTCCTTACTGTCCAACACAGGGCAGCAGCTGAGTGAACCGGGCCAGATTAGGAGGAGGGCTGTTGAGTTTTACTCCTCTCTGTTCGAGAGTGAGTATAAGGAGAACGAGGGGCTCCTAGAGGAGTTCTGCGGTGGGCTGCCTCAGGTGTCGGGTGAGAGTAACCTACGGCTGGCGCGCCCGCTGGGACTTCAGGAGCTCCACACAGCCCTCCTGAGTATGCAGGGCCAGAAGGCCCCAGGCATCGACGGTCTTACTGCAGAGTTCTTCAAAGCCTACTGGGACATCTTGGCAGAGGACCTGCTGGATGTCTACAATGAGAGTCTGGCCGCAGGTTCGCTCCCACTTTCGTGTCGTAGGGCAGTTATCGCCCTCCTGCCCAAGAAAGGGAATCTGCAGGACATCAGGAACTGGCGCCCTGTGTCTCTCCTCTGCACCGACTATAAGATCCTCTCCAAAGCCTTGGCTACCCGGCTGAGGGAAGCTATGGAGCAGGTTGTCCACCGGGACCAGACCTACTGCGTCCCTGGCAGGTCCATGGTAGATAATATCTACCTAATTCGGGACGTTTTGGAGGTCTCCGGTTCATTGGGTCTAAGAACTGGCTTGATCGCATTAGATCAAGAAAAGGCGTTTGATCGCGTCGAGCACAGCTTCATGTGGCAAGTGCTGGAGAAGTTTGGGTTCGGCGCCGGTCTGATCGCCAAGATCAAGGTGATGTACAGTGGCATTGAGAGCATGTTAAAGATTAATGGTAACCTGTGTGCTCCTTTTAGGGTGCGTAGAGGTGTTCGGCAAGGCTGCGCTCTGTCCGGGATGCTCTACGCGCTCTCCCTGGAACCCCTGCTTCAAAAGATACGTTCCAGTGTTCATGGTTTGGTTTTACCTGGTTTTAACAGTAGAGTGGTTTTATCTGCCTATGCTGATGATGTTGTTGTTTTTACCAGAAACCAACAAGATGTTGACAAACTGACCGAAATAACAAATAAGTTCTCCATTTTATCTTCTGCGAGGGTGAACTGGGGAAAAAGCGAAGCCCTGGCAGTGGGTGAATGGCGTGAAGGACTCCCAGTTCTCCCTCAAGGACTTTTATGGAGAAGAGATGGTTTTAAATATCTTGGTTTGTTTTTAGGCAACGAAAACACTGAAAAAAAGAACTGGGAAAACCTGGAACAAAGAATAGAAAGTAAACTTGAAAAGTGGAGATGGCTACACTCCCACATGTCATACAGGGGAAGGGTTTTAGTTTTAAATAACCTTGTTGCTTCACAGCTGTGGCACAAACTCTCCTGCCTGGATCCACCATCCAATTTGTTGGCCAACATACAAACCAAAATGGTCGACTTCTTTTGGAACGGGTTTCATTGGGTGCCACAGTCTGTATTGTTTTTACCCAGAGAAGAGGGGGGCCAGGGCCTTGTTCACCTAGCCGGGAGAACGGCAGCTTTTAGATTACGTTTTGTTCAAAAATACCTGTCAGGGCCACTCGACTTAGTGTGGAGGGACGTGGCCAGCTGCGTTTTAAAACGCGTTAATAACCTGGGGCTGGATGCGGCTCTGTTTTTAACAGATTTAAGTCTTTTAAACTTAAGGGGGTTGCCGAAATTTTATCAGGGCGTTTTTAAATCATGTGCCCTGTTTAAACTAAAACCATCCCAAACGATTAACTCTCTGCACTGGCTTCTACAGGAGCCCTTGATCTGTGGGTCGAGGCTGGACGTGTGCGACCGTGCGGGACCAGGGCTGTCGGAGGCGCTGCGCCGATCCAAGATGACAACCTTGAAACAGCTGGTGGAGACCGCAGGACCGTCCCTCTCCAACATCGAGGCCATGGGTTCCGTGATGGGGGTACGGTCCGCCAGGCTGGTGCGGCGCTTCCTGGACCTCTTGAGGGGAAAGCTGTCGGCCAAGGAGAGGAGCCTTCTCTCTGACTACTGCGAAGGACTGAGCCAACCAGACCCAACGGACTCCTTTCCTGGCTTGACCCTATACACCGAGCTCCCCAACCAAAGTGGACCTCTGCTCTCCAGCCTGGACCCACAGAAGATGGTTTTATTCAACATGGACCAAAAAACTGTTTATCGAGCCTGCTCAAAAATGATGACTCAAAGACACCTTGTGAACCGCGCAGTCTGCTTATGGACGGATAAAATTGCTGGCAGAGCACCCCAGTGGAGGACTTTATATAAGCCTCCAATTAAAAAAAGAACTGGTGATCTCCAATGGAGGATTCTACATGGCGCCATCGCCACAAACTCGTTTTTATCCGTCATCTATCAGGGTGTTTTAAACGAATGTCCCTTCTGCAGTCTGTCTGAAAATGTTTTTCATGTTTTTATGGATTGCGTCAGACTAAAGACAATTTTTAGCCTTTTAGCAAATGTTTTTAGTCTTTTTAGCTCCGTTTTTACAACTTCTCTATTTATTGGAGGAGTGTGTCAAAACAAGGGCAACAAGACAAAGGCCAGACTTTTGAACTTTTTAATCAGTGAAGCTAAACTGGCTATTTATTTGTCCCGTAGAGACAGACTGCAGGAGAGACCTCACCTTGACGCCGTGGCTCTGTGGAAGTGCAACCTTAAAGCCAGGATCAGGCTGGAGTTTCACTTCCACAGAGCCACACAGAACATTGAGGATTTTATTCAGTTGTGGGGTTTTAAAAACATTTTATGTACTGTGTCAGATGATGGAGAACTGCATTTTAACAAGCTCCTCATTTGATGATTTTTAACTGACACTTGTTTTACTATAATAATGATTTTTAACTGACACTTGTTTTACGTCAATTGTATATATGTTTGAATTGTGTAAATAAAGTGATGTTAAAAGTCAAAGTCTAAACCAGAGCCCGTTATAAACAAGAGCCCTTTATAAACCAGATTCCTTTATAAAGCAGAGCTCTTTTAACACCAAAACCCTTTATAAACCAAAGCTGGTCATAAATCAAAGCTTGTTATAAACCAGAGCCCTTTATAAAGCAGAGCCCTTTAGAAACCAAAGCCCATTATAAACCAGAGCCCGTTATAGCCCAAAGCCTGTTATAAATCAGAGCTCGTAATAAACCAGAGCCCTTTATAAACCAAAGCCGGTTATAAACCAGAGCCAATTATAAACCCTAGTCCTTTATAAACCAGAGCCCTTTATAAACCAGAGCCCATTAGAAACCAAAGCCCTTTTTAAACCAGAGCTCGTTATAAACCAAAGACGGTTATAAAACAGAGCCTGTTATAAACCAGAGCCCTTTATGAACCAAAGCCCGTTAAAAACCAGAGCCCATTACAAACCTGAGCCCTTTATAAACCAGAACCCTTTATAAACGAGAGCCCGTTATAAACCAGAGCTGGTTATAAACCAGAGCCAATTATTAACCAGAGCCCTCTATAAACCAAAGCTCTTTTTAAACCAGAGCCGGTTATAAACCAGAGCCCTTTTGAAACCAAAGCCCTTTTTAAATCAGAGCCCGTTATAAACCAGAGCCAGTTATAAAACAGAGCCCTTTATAAACCAGAACCCTTTATAAACCAGAGCCCGTTATAAGCCAGAGCCCTTTTTAAACCAGAGCCCGTTATAAACCAGAGCCCGTTATAAACCAGAGCCCTTTATAGACCAGAACCCTTTATAAACCAGAGCCCGTTATAAGCCAGAGTCCTTTATGAACCAAAGCCCGTTATAAAACAGACCCTTTATAAACCAGAGCGCTTTATAACCCAGAGCCCATTATAAGCCAAATCCCTTTTTAAACCAGAGCCCTTTAGAAACCAAAGCCCGTTATAAACCAGAGCCCTTTATAAACCAAAGCCCATTATAAACCAAAACCCGTTATATACCAGAGCCTTTTATAAACCAGTGCCCATTATAAACCCAAGCCCGTTATAAACCAGACCCTTTATAAACCAGAGCGCTTCATAAACCAGAGCCCATTATAAGCCAGATCCCTTTATAAACCAGAGCCCTTTAGAAACCAAAGCCCTTTTTAAACCAGAGCCGGTTGTAAACCACAGCCTGTTATAAATTAGAGCCCTTTATAAACCTGAGCCCTTTATAAACCAGAACCCTTTATAAACCAGTGCCCATTATAAACCAGAGGTCGTTATAAACCAGAGCTCTTTATAAACCAGAGCTCTTTAAAAACCAGAGCCCTTTATAAACCAAAGCCTTTTATAAACCAGAGCCCTTTATAAACCCGGGGCCTTTATATACCAGAGCACGTTATAAACCACAGCCCTTTATAAACCAGAGCCCTTTATAAACCAAAGCCTGTTATAAACCAGAGTCCATTACAAACCTGAGCTCTTTATAAACCAGAACCCTTTATAAACCAGAGACCGTTATAAGCAAGAGCCCTTTTTAAACCAGAGCCCTTTATAAACCAAAGACCTTTATAAACCAAAGCCCTTTATATACCAGAGCCTGTTATGAACCAGAGCCCTTTATAAACCAAAGCCGGTTATGAAACAGAGCCCGTTATAAACCAGAGCCCTTTATAAACCAAAGCCGGTTATAAACCAGAGCCAATTATAAATCTGAGCCCTTTATAAACCAAAGCCCTTTTTAAACCAGAGCCGGTTATAAACCAGAGCCCGTTATAAACCAAAGCCCTTTTTAAACCAGAGCCCGTTATAAGCCAGAGCCCATTAAAAACCAGAGCCCATTACAAACCTGAGCTCTTTATAAACCAGATTCCTTTAGAAACCAAAGCCCTTTAGAAACCAAAGCCCTTTAGAAACCAAAGCCCTTTTTAAACCAGCGCCCTTTATAAACCAGAGCCCGTTATAAACCAGAGCCCTTTATGAATCAGAACCCATTAAAGACCAGAGTCCTTTATAAACCAGAGCTCGTTATAAACCACAGCCCATTATAAACCAGAGCTCTTTATGAACCAGAGCTCATTAAAAACCAGAGCCCGTTATAAACCAGCGCCCTCTATGAACCAAAGCCCTTTAGAAACCAAAGCCCTTTAGAAACCAATCCCCTTTATATACCAGAGCCTGTAATAAACCAGAGCCCTTTATAAACCAGAGCCCTTTATAAACCAAAAACGGTTATAAACCAGAGCCCGTTATGAACCAGAGCCCTTTAGACACCAAAGCCAGTTATAAACCAGAGCCTGTTATAAACCAGAGGCCTTTTTAAACCAAAGCCCGTTATAAGCCAGAGGCCGTTAAAAACCAGAACCCGTTATAAACCAGAACGCTTTATAAACCTGGGCCCTTTATAAACCAAAGCCGGTTATAAACCAGAGCCTATTATAAACCAGAGCCCTTTATAAACCAAAGCCCGTTATAAACCAGAACCCTTTATAAACCAGAGCCCTTTATAAACCAGAAACCTTTATAAACCAGAGCCCTTTATAAACCAATGCCCTTTATAAACCAAAGCCCTTTATAAACCAAAGCCCTTTTTAAACCAGAGCCTTTTATATACCAGAGCACATTATAAACCACAGCCCTTTATAAACCAGAGCCCTTTATAAACCAGAGTCTGTTATAAAACAGAGTCCGTTACAAACCAGAGTTCTTTATAAAACAAAGCCTGTAATAAACCAAAGCGCGTTATAAACAAGAGCCCTTTATAAACCAGATTCCTTTATAAAGCAGAGCTCTTTAAACACCAAAGCCCTTTATAAACCAAAGCTGGTCATAAATTAAAGCTTGTTATAAACCAGAGCCCTTTATAAACCAGAGCCCTTTATAAACCAGAACCCTTTATAAACCAGAGCCCTTTATAAACCAATGCCCTTTATAAACCAAAGCCCTTTATAAACCAAAGCCCTTTTTAAACCAGAGCCCTTTATATACCAGAGCACATTATAAACCACAGCCCTTTATAAACCAGAGCCCTTTATAAACCAGAGTCTGTTATAAAACAGAGTCCGTAACAAAACAGAGCTCTTTATAAAACAAAGCCTGTAATAAACCAAAGCCCGTTATAAACAAGAGCCCTTTATAAACCAGATTCCTTTATAAAGCAGAGCTCTTTAAACACCAAAGCCCTTTATAAACCAAAGCTGGTCATAAATTAAAGCTTGTTATAAACCAGAGCCCTTTAGAAACCAGAGCCCTTTATAAAACAAAGCCTGTTATAAACCAGAGCCCGTTATAAACCAGTGCACATTATAAACCAGAGCGCGTTATAAACCATAGCCCGTTTTAAACCAGAGCCCTTTATAAACCAAAGCCCATTATAAACCGAGACCCGTTATATACCAGAGCCTTTTATAAACCAGTGCCCATTATAAACCCAAGCCCGTTATAAACCAGACCCTTTATAAACCAGAGCACTTTATAAACCAGAGCCTGTTATAAACCAGAGTCCGTTACAAACCAGAGCTTTTTATAAAACAAAGCCTGTTATAATCCCGAGCCCGTTATAAACAAGAGCCCTTTATAAACCAGAGCCCTTTATAAACCAGATTCCTTTATAGAGCAGAGCTCTTTAAACACCAAAGCCCTTTATAAACCAAAGCCGGTCATAAATCAAAGCTTGTTATAAACCAGAGCCCTTTATAAACCATGCCCATTATAAACAAGAGCCCGTTATAGCCCAAAGCCTGTTATAAATCAGAGCTCGTAATAAACCAGAGCCCTTTATATCCCAAAGCCCGTTATAAACCAAAGCCCTTTATAAACCAGAGCCTGTTATAAACCAGAGCCCTTTATAAACCAGAGCCCATTATAACCCAAAGCCCTTTATAAACCAAAACCCTTTATAAACCAGATTCCTTTATTAACCAGAGCTCTTTAAACACCAAAGCCCTTTATAAACCATACACGGTTATAAATCAAAGCTTGTTATAAACCAGAGCCATTTATAAACGAGAACCCTTTATAAACGAGAACCCTTTATAAACTAGAGCCTGTTATAGCCCAAAGCCTGTTATATATCAGAGCTCGTAATAAACCAGAGCCCTTTATAAACCAAAGCCCTTTAGAAACCAGAGCCCTTTAGAAACCAAAGCCCTTTTTAAAACAGAGCCGGTTATAAACCAGAGCCAGTTATAAACCAGAGCCCGTTATAAACCAGAGCCCTTTATTAACTAGAGCCCTATATAAACCATAGCCCGTTACAAACCAGAGCCCTATTTAGACCAAAGCCCATTTTAAACCAAAGCCCGTTATATACCAGAGCCTTTTATAAACCAGTGCCCATTATAAACCCAAGCCCATTATAAACCAGACCCTTTATAAACCAGAGCGCTTTATAAACCAGAGCCCATTATAAGCCAAATCCCTTTATAAACCAGAGCCCTTTAGAAACCAAACCCCTTTTTAAACCAGAGCCGGTTGTAAACCAGAGCCTGTTATAAATCAGAGCCCTTTATAAACCTGAGCCCTTTATAAACCAGAACCCTTTATACACCAGTGCCCATTATAAACCAGAGCTCGTTATAAACCAGAGCTCTTTATAAACAAGAGCTCTTTAAAAACCAGAGCCCTTGATAAACCAAAGCCTTTTATAAACCAGAGCCCTTTATAAACCCGGGGCCTTTATATACCAGAGCACATTATAAACCACAGCCCTTTATAAACCAGAGCCCTTTATAAACCAAAGCCCGTTATAAACCAGAGTCCATTACAAACCTGAGCTCTTTATAAACCAGAACCCTTTATAAACCAGAGCCCACTATAAACCAAAGCCCTTTATAAACCAAAGCCCTTTAAAAACCAAAGCCCGTTATAAGCCAGAGCCCATTAAAAACCAGAGCCCTTTATAAACCAGAACCCTTTATAAACCAGAGACCGTTTTAAACCAGTGCCCTTTATGAACCAAAGCCCTTTAGAAACCAAAGCCATTTAGAAACTAATCCCCTTTATATACCAGAGCCTGTAATAAACCAGAGCCCTTTATAAACCAGAGCCCTTTATAAACCAAAAAACTGTTATAAACCAGAGCCTTTATAAACCAGAGCCCTTTAGACACCAAAGCCAGTTATAAACCAGAGCCTGTTATAAACCAGAGGCCTTTTTAAACCAAAGCCCGTTATAAGCCAGAGGCCGTTAAAAACCAGAGCCCGTTATAAACCAGAACCCTTTATAAACCAGAGCCCTTTATAAACCAGAACCCGTTATAAACCAGAACGCTTTATAAACCTGGGCCTTTTTTACACCAAAGCAGGTTATAAACCAGAGCCTATTATAAACCAGAGCCCTTTATAAACCAAAGCCCGTTATAAACCAGAACCCTTTATAAACCAAAGCCCGTTATAAACCAGAACCCTTTATAAACCAGAGCCCTTTATAAACCAGAACCCTTTATAAACCAGAGCCCTTTATAAACCAATGCCCTTTATAAACCAAAGCCCTTTAGAAACCAAAGCCCTTTTTAAACCAGAGCCCTTTATATACCAGAGCACGTTATAAACCACAGCCCTTTATAAACCAGAGCCCTTTATAAACCAGGGTGTGTTATAAAACAGAGTCCGTTACAAACCAGAGCTCTTTATAAAACAAAGCCTGTTATAAACCAGAGCCCGTTATAAACAAGAGCCCTTTATAAACCAGATTCCTTTATAAAGCAGAGCTCTTTAAACACCAAAGCCCTTTATAAACCAAAGCTGGTCATAAATCAAAGCTTGTTATAAACCATTGCCCTTTATAAACCAGAGGCCTTTATAAAACAAAGCCTGTTATAAACCAGAGCCCGTTATAAACCAGTGCACTTTATAAACCAGAGCCCGTTATAAACCATAGCCCGTTTTAAACCAGAGCCCTTTATAAACCAAAGCCCATTATAAACCAAAGCCCGTTATATACCAGATCCCTTTATAAACATGTGCCCATTATAAACCCAAGCCCGTTATAAACCAGACCCTTTATAAACCAGAGCCTGTTATAAACAAGAGTCCGTTACAAACCAAAGCTTTTTATAAAACAAAGCCTGTTATAATCCAGAGCCTGTTATAAACAAGAGCCCTTTATAAACCAGAGCCCTTTATAAACCAGATTCCTTTATAGAGCAGAGCTCTTTAAACACCAAAGCCCTTTATAAACCAAAGCCGGTCATAAATCAAAGCTTGTTATAAACCAGAGCCCTTTATAAACCAAAGCCCATTATAAACAAGAGCCCGTTATAGCCCAAAGCCTGTTATAAATCAGAGCTCGTAATAAACCAGAGCCCTTTTTAACCCAAAGCCCGTTATAAACCAAAGCCCTTTATAAACCAGAGCCTGTTATAAACCAGATCCCATTATAACCCAAAGCCCTTTATAAAACAAAACCCTTTATAAACAAGATTCCTTTATAAACCAGAGCTCTTTAAGCACCAAAGCCCTTTATAAACCAAAGCCGGTTATAAATCAAAGCTTGTTATAAACCAGAGCCATTTATAAACGAGAACCCTTTATAAACTAGAGCCTGTTATAGCCCAAAGCCTGTTATAAGTCAGAGCTCGTAATAAACCAGAGCCCTTTATGACCCAAAGCCCGTTATAAACCAGAGCCCTTTACAAACCAGAGCCTGTTATAAAACAGAGCACTTTATAAACAAGATTATTTAATAAACCAGAGCTCTTTAAACACCTAAGCCCTTTATAAACCAAAGCAGGTTATGAATCAAAGCTTGTTATAAACAAGAGCCCTTTATAAACCAGAGCCTGTTATAAACCAGACCCCTTTATAAACCAGAGCCCATTATAACCCAAAGCCCGTTATAAACCAGAGCCCTTTACAAACCAGAGCCCTTTATAAATGAAAACGCTTTATAAACCAGATTCCTTTATAAACCAGAGCTCTTTAAATACCAAAGCCCTTTATAAACCAAAGCCGGTTATAAATCAAAGCTTGTTATAAACGAGAACCCTTTATAAACTAGAGACCGTTATAGCCCAAAGCCTGTTATAAATCAGAGCTCGTAATAAACCAGAGCCCTTTATAAACCAGAGCCCTTTACAAACCAGAGCCCTTTATAAATGAAAACGCTTTATAAACCAGATTCCTTTATAAACCAGAGCTCTTTAAATACCAAAGCCCTTTATAAACCAAAGCCGGTTATAAATCAAAGCTTGTTATAAACGAGAACCCTTTATAAACTAGAGACCGTTATAGCCCAAAGCCTGTTATAAATCAGAGCTCGTAATAAACCAGAGCCCTTTATAAACCAGAGCCCTTTATAAACCAAAGCCCTTTTTAAACCAGAGCCCTTTAGAAACCAAAGTCCTTTTTAAACCAGAGCCGGTTATAAACCAGAGCCGGTTATAAACCAGAGCCCGTTATAAACCAGAGCCCTTTATAAACCACAGCCCTTTATAAACCAGAGCCCTTTATAAACCAGGGTGTGTTATAAAACAGAGTCCGTTACAAACCAGAGCTCTTTATAAAACAAAGCCTGTTATAAACCAGAGCCCGTTATAAACAAGAGCCCTTTATAAACCAGATTCCTTTATAAAGCAGAGCTCTTTAAACACCAAAGCCCTTTATAAACCAAAGCTGGTCATAAATCAAAGCTTGTTATAAACCATTGCCCTTTATAAACCAGAGGCCTTTATAAAACAAAGCCTGTTATAAACCAGAGCCCGTTATAAACCAGTGCACTTTATAAACCAGAGCCCGTTATAAACCATAGCCCGTTTTAAACCAGAGCCCTTTATAAACCAAAGCCCATTATAAACCAAAGCCCGTTATATACCAGATCCCTTTATAAACCAGTGCCCATTATAAACCCAAGCCCGTTATAAACCAGACCCTTTATAAACCAGAGCCTGTTATAAACAAGAGTCCGTTACAAACCAAAGCTTTTTATAAAACAAAGCCTGTTATAATCCAGAGCCTGTTATAAACAAGAGCCCTTTATAAACCAGAGCCCTTTATAAACCAGATTCCTTTATAGAGCAGAGCTCTTTAAACACCAAAGCCCTTTATAAACCAAAGCCGGTCATAAATCAAAGCTTGTTATAAACCAGAGCCCTTTATAAACCAAAGCCCATTATAAACAAGAGCCCGTTATAGCCCAAAGCCTGTTATAAATCAGAGCTCGTAATAAACCAGAGCCCTTTTTAACCCAAAGCCCGTTATAAACCAAAGCCCTTTATAAACCAGAGCCTGTTATAAACCAGATCCCATTATAACCCAAAGCCCTTTATAAAACAAAACCCTTTATAAACAACATTCCTTTATAAACCAGAGCTCTTTAAACACCAAAGCCCTTTATAAACCAAAGCCGGTTATAAATCAAAGCTTGTTATAAACCAGAGCCATTTATAAACGAGAACCCTTTATAAACTAGAGCCTGTTATAGCCCAAAGCCTGTTATAAGTCAGAGCTCGTAATAAACCAGAGCCCTTTATGACCCAAAGCCCGTTATAAACCAGAGCCCTTTACAAACCAGAGCCTGTTATAAAACAGAGCACTTTATAAACAAGATTATTTAATAAACCAGAGCTCTTTAAACACCTAAGCCCTTTATAAACCAAAGCAGGTTATGAATCAAAGCTTGTTATAAAGAAGAGCCCTTTATAAACCAGAGCCTGTTATAAACCAGACCCCTTTATAAACCAGAGCCCATTATAACCCAAAGCCCGTTATAAACCAGAGCCCTTTACAAACCAGAGCCCTTTATAAATGAAAACGCTTTATAAACCAGATTCCTTTATAAACCAGAGCTCTTTAAATACCAAAGCCCTTTATAAACCAAAGCCGGTTATAAATCAAAGCTTGTTATAAACGAGAACCCTTTATAAACTAGAGACCGTTATAGCCCAAAGCCTGTTATAAATCAGAGCTCGTAATAAACCAGAGCCCTTTATAAACCAGAGCCCTTTATAAACCAAAGCCCTTTTTAAACCAGAGCCCTTTAGAAACCAAAGTCCTTTTTAAACCAGAGCCGGTTATAAACCAGAGCCCGTTATAAACCAGAGCCCTTTATAAACCAGAGCCCGTTATAAACCATAGCCCGTTATAAACCAGAGCCCTTTATAAACCAAAGCCCATTATAAACCAAAGCCCGTTATATACCGGAGCCTTTTATAAACCAGTGCCCATTATAAACCCAAGCCCGTTATAAACCAGACCCTTTATGAACCAGAGCGCTTTATAAACCAGAGCCCATTATAAGCTAAATCCCTTTATAAACCAGAGCCCTTTAGAAACCAAAGCCCTTTTTAAACCAGAGTCGGTTGTAAACCAGAGCCTGTTATATATCAGAGCCCTTTATAAACCTGAGCCCTTTATAAACCAGAACCCTTTATACCCCAGTGCCCATTATAAACCAGAGCTCTGTATAAAGCAGAGCTCTTTAAAAACCAGAGCAAGTTATAAACCACAGCCCTTTATAAACCAGAGCCCTTTATAAACCAGAGCCCTTTATAAACCAGAGCCTGTTATAAACCAGAGTCCGTTACAAACCAGAGCTTTTTATTAAAAAAGCCTGTTATCAACCAGAGCCCGTTATAAACAGGAGCCCTTTATAAACCAGAGCCCTTTATAAACCAGAGCCCATTATAAACCAAAGCCCATTATAAACCAGAGCCTGTTATAAACCAGACGCCCTTTATAAACCAGAGCACTTTATAAACCAGAGCCTGTTATAAACCAGAGTCGGTTACAAACCAGAGCTTTTTATAAAACAAAGCCGGTTATAATCCAGAGCCCGTTATAAACAAGAGCCCTTTATAAACCAGAGCCCTTTATAAACCAGATTCCTTTATAGAGCAGAGCTCTTTATACACCAAAGCCCTTTATAAACCAAAGCCGGTCATAAATCAAAGCTTGTTATAAACCAGAGCCCTTTATAAACCAAAGCCCATTATAAACAAGAGCCCGTTATAGCCCAAAGCCTGTTATAAATCAGAGCTCGTAATAAACCAGAGCCCTTTATAACCCAAAGCCCGTTATAAACCAAAGCCCTTTATAAACCAGAGCCTGTTATAAACCAGAGCCCTTTATAAACCAGAGCCCATTATAACCCAAAGCCCTTTATAAACCAAAACCCTTTATAAACCAGATTCCTTTATTAACCAGAGCTCTTTAAACACCAAAGCCCTTTATAAACCAAAGCCGGTTATAAATCAAAGCTTGTTATAAACCAGAGCCATTTATAAACGAGAACCCTTTATAAACTAGAGCCTGTTATAGCCCAAAGCCTGTTATATATCAGAGCTCGTAATAAACCAGAGCCCTTTATAAACCAGAGCCCTTTATAAACCAAAGCCCTTTATAAACCAGAGCCCTTTAGAAACCAAAGCCCTTTTTAAAACAGAGCCGGTTATAAACCAGAGCCCGTTATAAACCATAGCCCGTTACAAACCAGAGCCCTATATAGACCAAAACCCATTTTAAACCAAAGCCCGTTATATACCAGAGCCTTTTATAAACCAGTGCCCATTATAAACCCAAGCCTGTTATAAACCAGACCCTTTATAAACCAGAGCGCTTTATAAACCAGAGCCCATTATAAGCCAAATCCCGTTATAAACCAGAGCCCTTTATAAACTAGAGCCCGTTATAAACCATAGCCCGTTACAAACCAGAGCCCTATATAGACCAAAGCCCATTTTAAACCAAAGCCCGTTATATACCAGAGCCTTTTATAAACCAGTGCCCATTATAAACCCAAGCCTGTTATAAACCAGACCCTTTATAAACCAGAGCGCTTTATAAACCAGAGCCCATTATAAGCCAAATCCCTTTATAAACCAGAGCCCTTTAGAAACCAAAGCCCTTTTTAAACCAGAGCCGGTTGTAAACCAGAGCCTGTTATAAATTGGAGCCCTTTATAAACCTGAGCCCTTTATAAACCAGAACCCTTTATACACCTGTGCCCATTATAAACCAGAGCTCGTTATAAACCAGAGCCCTTTATAAACCAGAGCCTTTTATAAACCAGAGCCCTTTATAAACCCGGGGCCTTTATATACCAGAGCACGTTATAAACCAAACCCTTTATAAACCAGAGCCTGTTATAAACCAGTGTCTGTTACAAACCAGAGCTTTTTATAAAACAAAGCCTGTTATAAACCAGAGCCCGTTATAAACAAGAGCCCTTTATAAACCAGAGCCCTTTATAAACCAGATTCCTTCATAAAGCCGAGCTCTTTAAACACCAAAGCCCTTTATAAACCAAAGCCGGTCATAAATCAAAGCTTGTTATAAACCAGAGCCCTTTATAAACCAGAGCCCTTTATAAACCAAAGCCCATTATAATCCAGAGCCCGTTATAGCCCAAAGCCTGTTATAAATAAGAGCTCGTAATAAACCAGAGCCCTTTATGACCCAAAGCCCGTTATAAACCAAAGTCCTTTATAAACCAGAGCCTGCTTTAAACCAGAGCCCTTTATAAACCAGAGCCCATTATAACCCATAGCCCGTTATAAACCAGAGCCCATTAAAAACCAGAGCCCTTTATAAACCAGAACCCTTTAGAAACCAGAGACCGTTATAAACCAGAGCCCATTAAAAACCAGAGCCCTTTATAAACCAGAACCCTTTAGAAACCAGAGACCGTTATAAGCCAGAGCCCTTTTTAAACCAGAGCCCTTTATAAACCTAAGACCTTAATAAACCAAAGCCCTTTATATACCAGAGCGGGTTATAAACCAGAGCCCTTTACAAACCAAAGCTGGTTATAAACCAGAGCCAATTATAAATCTGAGCCCTTTATAAACCAAAGCCCTTTTTAAACCAGAGCCGGTTATAAACCTGAGCCTGTTATAAACCAAAGCCCTTTTTAAACCAGAGCCCGTTATAAGCCAGATCCCATTAAAAACCAGAGCCCATTACTAACCTGAGCTCTTTATAAACCAGAGCCCTTTATAAACCAAAGCCCTTTAGAAACCAAAGCCCTTTAGAAACCAAAGCCCTTTTTAAACCAGCGCCCGTTATAAACCAGAGCCTGTTATAAACCAGAGCCCTTTATGAACCAGAACCCATTAAAGACCAGAGTCCTTTATAAACCAGAGCTCGTTATAAACCAGAGCCCATTATAAACCAGAGCTCTTTATGAACCAGAGCTCATTAAAAACCAGAGCCCGTTATAAACCAAAGCCCTTTATAAACCAAAGCCCTTTAGAAACCAAAGCCCTTTAGAAACCAAAGCCCTTTATATACCAGAGCCTGTAATAAACCAGAGCCCTTTATAAACCAGAGCCCTTTATAAACCAAAGCTGGTTATAAACCAGAGCCCGTTATAAACCAGAGCCCTTTAGACACCAAAGCCAGTTATAAACCAGAGCCTGTTATAAACCAGAGGCCTTTTTAAACCAAAGCCCGTTATAAGCCAGAGGTCGTTAAAAACCAGAGCCCGTTATAAACTAGAACCCTTTATAAACCAGAGCCCTTTATAAACCAGAACCCGTTATAAACCAGAACGCTTTATAAACCTGGGCCCTTTATACACCAAAGCCGGTTATAAACCAGAGCCTATTATAAACCAGAGCCCTTTATAAACCAAAGCCTGTCATAAACCAGAACCCTTTATAAACCAGAGCCCTTTATAAACCAGAACACTTTATAAACCAGAGCCCTTTATAAACCAATGCCCTTTATAAACCAGAGCCCTTTAGAAACCAAAGCCCTTTTTAAACCAGAGCCCTTTATAAACCAGAGCCCGTTATAAACCAGAGCCCTTTATAAACCAGAACCCTTTATAAACCGGAGCCCTTTATAAACCAGAACCCTTTATAAACCAGAGCCCTTTATAAACCAATGCACTTTATAAACCAGAGCCCTTTAGAAACCAAAGCCCTTTTTAAACCAGAGCCCTTTATAAACCAGAGCCCGTTATAAACAAGACCCCGTTATAGCCCAAAGCCTCTTATAAATCAGATCTCGTAATAAACCAGAGCCCTTTATAACCCAAAGCCCGTTATAAACCAAAGCCCTTTATAAACCAAAGCCCTTTATAAACCAGAGCCTGTTATAAACCAGAGCCCTTTATAAACCAGAGCCCATTATAACCCAAAGCCCTTTATAAACCAAAACCCTTTATAAACCAGATTCCTTTATTAACCAGAGCTCTTTAAACACCAAAGCCCTTTATAAACCATACACGGTTATAAATCAAAGCTTGTTATAAACCAGAGCCATTTATAAACGAGAACCCTTTATAAACGAGAACCCTTTATAAACTAGAGCCTGTTATAGCCCAAAGCCTGTTATATATCAGAGCTCGTAATAAACCAGAGCCCTTTATAAACCAAAGCCCTTTAGAAACCAGAGCCCTTTAGAAACCAAAGCCCTTTTTAAAACAGAGCCGGTTATAAACCAGAGCCGGTTATAAACCAGAGCCCGTTATAAACCAGAGCCCTTTATTAACTAGAGCCCTATATAAACCATAGCCCGTTACAAACCAGAGCCCTATTTAGACCAAAGCCCATTTTAAACCAAAGCCCGTTATATACCAGAGCCTTTTATAATCCAGTGCCCATTATAAACCCAAGCCCATTATAAACCAGACCCTTTATAAACCAGAGCGCTTTATAAACCAGAGCCCATTATAAGCCAAATCCCTTTATAAACCAGAGCCCTTTAGAAACCAAACCCCTTTTTAAACCAGAGCCGGTTGTAAACCAGAGCCTGTTATAAATCAGAGCCCTTTATAAACCTGAGCCCTTTATAAACCAGAACCCTTTATACACCAGTGCCCATTATAAACCAGAGCTCGTTATAAACCAGAGCTCTTTATAAACAAGAGCTCTTTAAAAACCAGAGCCCTTGATAAACCAAAGCCTTTTATAAACCAGAGCCCTTTATAAACCCGGGGCCTTTATATACCAGAGCACATTATAAACCACAGCCCTTTATAAACCAGAGCCCTTTATAAACCAAAGCCCGTTATAAACCAGAGTCCATTACAAACCTGAGCTCTTTATAAACCAGAACCCTTTATAAACCAGAGCCCACTATAAACCAAAGCCCTTTATAAACCAAAGCCCTTTAAAAACCAAAGCCCGTTATAAGCCAGAGCCCATTAAAAACCAGAGCCCTTTATAAACCAGAACCCTTTATAAACCAGAGACCGTTTTAAACCAGTGCCCTTTATGAACCAAAGCCCTTTAGAAACCAAAGCCATTTAGAAACTAATCCCCTTTATATACCAGAGCCTGTAATAAACCAGAGCCCTTTATAAACCAGAGCCCTTTATAAACCAAAAAACTGTTATAAACCAGAGCCTTTATAAACCAGAGCCCTTTAGACACCAAAGCCAGTTATAAACCAGAGCCTGTTATAAACCAGAGGCCTTTTTAAACCAAAGCCCGTTATAAGCCAGAGGCCGTTAAAAACCAGAGCCCGTTATAAACCAGAACCCTTTATAAACCAGAGCCCTTTATAAACCAGAACCCGTTATAAACCAGAACGCTTTATAAACCTGGGCCTTTTTTACACCAAAGCAGGTTATAAACCAGAGCCTATTATAAACCAGAGCCCTTTATAAACCAAAGCCCGTTATAAACCAGAACCCTTTATAAACCAAAGCCCGTTATAAACCAGAACCCTTTATAAACCAGAGCCCTTTATAAACCAGAACCCTTTATAAACCAGAGCCCTTTATAAACCAATGCCCTTTATAAACCAAAGCCCTTTAGAAACCAAAGCCCTTTTTAAACCAGAGCCCTTTATATACCAGAGCACGTTATAAACCACAGCCCTTTATAAACCAGAGCCCTTTATAAACCAGGGTGTGTTATAAAACAGAGTCCGTTACAAACCAGAGCTCTTTATAAAACAAAGCCTGTTATAAACCAGAGCCCGTTATAAACAAGAGCCCTTTATAAACCAGATTCCTTTATAAAGCAGAGCTCTTTAAACACCAAAGCCCTTTATAAACCAAAGCTGGTCATAAATCAAAGCTTGTTATAAACCATTGCCCTTTATAAACGAGAGGCCTTTATAAAACAAAGCCTGTTATAAACCAGAGCCCGTTATAAACCAGTGCACTTTATAAACCAGAGCCCGTTATAAACCATAGCCCGTTTTAAACCAGAGCCCTTTATAAACCAAAGCCCATTATAAACCAAAGCCCGTTATATACCAGATCCCTTTATAAACATGTGCCCATTATAAACCCAAGCCCGTTATAAACCAGACCCTTTATAAACCAGAGCCTGTTATAAACAAGAGTCCGTTACAAACCAAAGCTTTTTATAAAACAAAGCCTGTTATAATCCAGAGCCTGTTATAAACAAGAGCCCTTTATAAACCAGAGCCCTTTATAAACCAGATTCCTTTATAGAGCAGAGCTCTTTAAACACCAAAGCCCTTTATAAACCAAAGCCGGTCATAAATCAAAGCTTGTTATAAACCAGAGCCCTTTATAAACCAAAGCCCATTATAAACAAGAGCCCGTTATAGCCCAAAGCCTGTTATAAATCAGAGCTCGTAATAAACCAGAGCCCTTTTTAACCCAAAGCCCGTTATAAACCAAAGCCCTTTATAAACCAGAGCCTGTTATAAACCAGATCCCATTATAACCCAAAGCCCTTTATAAAACAAAACCCTTTATAAACAAGATTCCTTTATAAACCAGAGCTCTTTAAGCACCAAAGCCCTTTATAAACCAAAGCCGGTTATAAATCAAAGCTTGTTATAAACCAGAGCCATTTATAAACGAGAACCCTTTATAAACTAGAGCCTGTTATAGCCCAAAGCCTGTTATAAGTCAGAGCTCGTAATAAACCAGAGCCCTTTATGACCCAAAGCCCGTTATAAACCAGAGCCCTTTACAAACCAGAGCCTGTTATAAAACAGAGCACTTTATAAACAAGATTATTTAATAAACCAGAGCTCTTTAAACACCTAAGCCCTTTATAAACCAAAGCAGGTTATGAATCAAAGCTTGTTATAAACAAGAGCCCTTTATAAACCAGAGCCTGTTATAAACCAGACCCCTTTATAAACCAGAGCCCATTATAACCCAAAGCCCGTTATAAACCAGAGCCCTTTACAAACCAGAGCCCTTTATAAATGAAAACGCTTTATAAACCAGATTCCTTTATAAACCAGAGCTCTTTAAATACCAAAGCCCTTTATAAACCAAAGCCGGTTATAAATCAAAGCTTGTTATAAACGAGAACCCTTTATAAACTAGAGACCGTTATAGCCCAAAGCCTGTTATAAATCAGAGCTCGTAATAAACCAGAGCCCTTTATAAACCAGAGCCCTTTACAAACCAGAGCCCTTTATAAATGAAAACGCTTTATAAACCAGATTCCTTTATAAACCAGAGCTCTTTAAATACCAAAGCCCTTTATAAACCAAAGCCGGTTATAAATCAAAGCTTGTTATAAACGAGAACCCTTTATAAACTAGAGACCGTTATAGCCCAAAGCCTGTTATAAATCAGAGCTCGTAATAAACCAGAGCCCTTTATAAACCAGAGCCCTTTATAAACCAAAGCCCTTTTTAAACCAGAGCCCTTTAGAAACCAAAGTCCTTTTTAAACCAGAGCCGGTTATAAACCAGAGCCGGTTATAAACCAGAGCCCGTTATAAACCAGAGCCCTTTATAAACCACAGCCCTTTATAAACCAGAGCCCTTTATAAACCAGGGTGTGTTATAAAACAGAGTCCGTTACAAACCAGAGCTCTTTATAAAACAAAGCCTGTTATAAACCAGAGCCCGTTATAAACAAGAGCCCTTTATAAACCAGATTCCTTTATAAAGCAGAGCTCTTTAAACACCAAAGCCCTTTATAAACCAAAGCTGGTCATAAATCAAAGCTTGTTATAAACCATTGCCCTTTATAAACCAGAGGCCTTTATAAAACAAAGCCTGTTATAAACCAGAGCCCGTTATAAACCAGTGCACTTTATAAACCAGAGCCCGTTATAAACCATAGCCCGTTTTAAACCAGAGCCCTTTATAAACCAAAGCCCATTATAAACCAAAGCCCGTTATATACCAGATCCCTTTATAAACCAGTGCCCATTATAAACCCAAGCCCGTTATAAACCAGACCCTTTATAAACCAGAGCCTGTTATAAACAAGAGTCCGTTACAAACCAAAGCTTTTTATAAAACAAAGCCTGTTATAATCCAGAGCCTGTTATAAACAAGAGCCCTTTATAAACCAGAGCCCTTTATAAACCAGATTCCTTTATAGAGCAGAGCTCTTTAAACACCAAAGCCCTTTATAAACCAAAGCCGGTCATAAATCAAAGCTTGTTATAAACCAGAGCCCTTTATAAACCAAAGCCCATTATAAACAAGAGCCCGTTATAGCCCAAAGCCTGTTATAAATCAGAGCTCGTAATAAACCAGAGCCCTTTTTAACCCAAAGCCCGTTATAAACCAAAGCCCTTTATAAACCAGAGCCTGTTATAAACCAGATCCCATTATAACCCAAAGCCCTTTATAAAACAAAACCCTTTATAAACAAGATTCCTTTATAAACCAGAGCTCTTTAAACACCAAAGCCCTTTATAAACCAAAGCCGGTTATAAATCAAAGCTTGTTATAAACCAGAGCCATTTATAAACGAGAACCCTTTATAAACTAGAGCCTGTTATAGCCCAAAGCCTGTTATAAGTCAGAGCTCGTAATAAACCAGAGCCCTTTATGACCCAAAGCCCGTTATAAACCAGAGCCCTTTACAAACCAGAGCCTGTTATAAAACAGAGCACTTTATAAACAAGATTATTTAATAAACCAGAGCTCTTTAAACACCTAAGCCCTTTATAAACCAAAGCAGGTTATGAATCAAAGCTTGTTATAAAGAAGAGCCCTTTATAAACCAGAGCCTGTTATAAACCAGACCCCTTTATAAACCAGAGCCCATTATAACCCAAAGCCCGTTATAAACCAGAGCCCTTTACAAACCAGAGCCCTTTATAAATGAAAACGCTTTATAAACCAGATTCCTTTATAAACCAGAGCTCTTTAAATACCAAAGCCCTTTATAAACCAAAGCCGGTTATAAATCAAAGCTTGTTATAAACGAGAACCCTTTATAAACTAGAGACCGTTATAGCCCAAAGCCTGTTATAAATCAGAGCTCGTAATAAACCAGAGCCCTTTATAAACCAGAGCCCTTTATAAACCAAAGCCCTTTTTAAACCAGAGCCCTTTAGAAACCAAAGTCCTTTTTAAACCAGAGCCGGTTATAAACCAGAGCCCGTTATAAACCAGAGCCCTTTATAAACCAGAGCCCGTTATAAACCATAGCCCGTTATAAACCAGAGCCCTTTATAAACCAAAGCCCATTATAAACCAAAGCCCGTTATATACCGGAGCCTTTTATAAACCAGTGCCCATTATAAACCCAAGCCCGTTATAAACCAGACCCTTTATGAACCAGAGCGCTTTATAAACCAGAGCCCATTATAAGCTAAATCCCTTTATAAACCAGAGCCCTTTAGAAACCAAAGCCCTTTTTAAACCAGAGTCGGTTGTAAACCAGAGCCTGTTATATATCAGAGCCCTTTATAAACCTGAGCCCTTTATAAACCAGAACCCTTTATACCCCAGTGCCCATTATAAACCAGAGCTCTGTATAAAGCAGAGCTCTTTAAAAACCAGAGCAAGTTATAAACCACAGCCCTTTATAAACCAGAGCCCTTTATAAACCAGAGCCCTTTATAAACCAGAGCCTGTTATAAACCAGAGTCCGTTACAAACCAGAGCTTTTTATTAAAAAAGCCTGTTATCAACCAGAGCCCGTTATAAACAGGAGCCCTTTATAAACCAGAGCCCTTTATAAACCAGAGCCCATTATAAACCAAAGCCCATTATAAACCAGAGCCTGTTATAAACCAGACGCCCTTTATAAACCAGAGCACTTTATAAACCAGAGCCTGTTATAAACCAGAGTCGGTTACAAACCAGAGCTTTTTATAAAACAAAGCCGGTTATAATCCAGAGCCCGTTATAAACAAGAGCCCTTTATAAACCAGAGCCCTTTATAAACCAGATTCCTTTATAGAGCAGAGCTCTTTATACACCAAAGCCCTTTATAAACCAAAGCCGGTCATAAATCAAAGCTTGTTATAAACCAGAGCCCTTTATAAACCAAAGCCCATTATAAACAAGAGCCCGTTATAGCCCAAAGCCTGTTATAAATCAGAGCTCGTAATAAACCAGAGCCCTTTATAACCCAAAGCCCGTTATAAACCAAAGCCCTTTATAAACCAGAGCCTGTTATAAACCAGAGCCCTTTATAAACCAGAGCCCATTATAACCCAAAGCCCTTTATAAACCAAAACCCTTTATAAACCAGATTCCTTTATTAACCAGAGCTCTTTAAACACCAAAGCCCTTTATAAACCAAAGCCGGTTATAAATCAAAGCTTGTTATAAACCAGAGCCATTTATAAACGAGAACCCTTTATAAACTAGAGCCTGTTATAGCCCAAAGCCTGTTATATATCAGAGCTCGTAATAAACCAGAGCCCTTTATAAACCAGAGCCCTTTATAAACCAAAGCCCTTTATAAACCAGAGCCCTTTAGAAACCAAAGCCCTTTTTAAAACAGAGCCGGTTATAAACCAGAGCCCGTTATAAACCATAGCCCGTTACAAACCAGAGCCCTATATAGACCAAAACCCATTTTAAACCAAAGCCCGTTATATACCAGAGCCTTTTATAAACCAGTGCCCATTATAAACCCAAGCCTGTTATAAACCAGACCCTTTATAAACCAGAGCGCTTTATAAACCAGAGCCCATTATAAGCCAAATCCCGTTATAAACCAGAGCCCTTTATAAACTAGAGCCCGTTATAAACCATAGCCCGTTACAAACCAGAGCCCTATATAGACCAAAGCCCATTTTAAACCAAAGCCCGTTATATACCAGAGCCTTTTATAAACCAGTGCCCATTATAAACCCAAGCCTGTTATAAACCAGACCCTTTATAAACCAGAGCGCTTTATAAACCAGAGCCCATTATAAGCCAAATCCCTTTATAAACCAGAGCCCTTTAGAAACCAAAGCCCTTTTTAAACCAGAGCCGGTTGTAAACCAGAGCCTGTTATAAATTGGAGCCCTTTATAAACCTGAGCCCTTTATAAACCAGAACCCTTTATACACCTGTGCCCATTATAAACCAGAGCTCGTTATAAACCAGAGCCCTTTATAAACCAGAGCCTTTTATAAACCAGAGCCCTTTATAAACCCGGGGCCTTTATATACCAGAGCACGTTATAAACCAAACCCTTTATAAACCAGAGCCTGTTATAAACCAGTGTCTGTTACAAACCAGAGCTTTTTATAAAACAAAGCCTGTTATAAACCAGAGCCCGTTATAAACAAGAGCCCTTTATAAACCAGAGCCCTTTATAAACCAGATTCCTTCATAAAGCCGAGCTCTTTAAACACCAAAGCCCTTTATAAACCAAAGCCGGTCATAAATCAAAGCTTGTTATAAACCAGAGCCCTTTATAAACCAAAGCCCATTATAATCCAGAGCCCGTTATAGCCCAAAGCCTGTTATAAATAAGAGCTCGTAATAAACCAGAGCCCTTTATGACCCAAAGCCCGTTATAAACCAAAGTCCTTTATAAACCAGAGCCTGCTTTAAACCAGAGCCCTTTATAAACCAGAGCCCATTATAACCCATAGCCCGTTATAAACCAGAGCCCATTAAAAACCAGAGCCCTTTATAAACCAGAACCCTTTAGAAACCAGAGACCGTTATAAACCAGAGCCCATTAAAAACCAGAGCCCTTTATAAACCAGAACCCTTTAGAAACCAGAGACCGTTATAAGCCAGAGCCCTTTTTAAACCAGAGCCCTTTATAAACCTAAGACCTTAATAAACCAAAGCCCTTTATATACCAGAGCGGGTTATAAACCAGAGCCCTTTACAAACCAAAGCTGGTTATAAACCAGAGCCAATTATAAATCTGAGCCCTTTATAAACCAAAGCCCTTTTTAAACCAGAGCCGGTTATAAACCTGAGCCTGTTATAAACCAAAGCCCTTTTTAAACCAGAGCCCGTTATAAGCCAGATCCCATTAAAAACCAGAGCCCATTACTAACCTGAGCTCTTTATAAACCAGAGCCCTTTATAAACCAAAGCCCTTTAGAAACCAAAGCCCTTTAGAAACCAAAGCCCTTTTTAAACCAGCGCCCGTTATAAACCAGAGCCTGTTATAAACCAGAGCCCTTTATGAACCAGAACCCATTAAAGACCAGAGTCCTTTATAAACCAGAGCTCGTTATAAACCAGAGCCCATTATAAACCAGAGCTCTTTATGAACCAGAGCTCATTAAAAACCAGAGCCTGTTATAAACCAAAGCCCTTTATAAACCAAAGCCCTTTAGAAACCAAAGCCCTTTAGAAACCAAAGCCCTTTATATACCAGAGCCTGTAATAAACCAGAGCCCTTTATAAACCAGAGCCCTTTATAAACCAAAGCTGGTTATAAACCAGAGCCCGTTATAAACCAGAGCCCTTTAGACACCAAAGCCAGTTATAAACCAGAGCCTGTTATAAACCAGAGGCCTTTTTAAACCAAAGCCCGTTATAAGCCAGAGGTCGTTAAAAACCAGAGCCCGTTATAAACTAGAACCCTTTATAAACCAGAGCCCTTTATAAACCAGAACCCGTTATAAACCAGAACGCTTTATAAACCTGGGCCCTTTATACACCAAAGCCGGTTATAAACCAGAGCCTATTATAAACCAGAGCCCTTTATAAACCAAAGCCTGTCATAAACCAGAACCCTTTATAAACCAGAGCCCTTTATAAACCAGAACACTTTATAAACCAGAGCCCTTTATAAACCAATGCCCTTTATAAACCAGAGCCCTTTAGAAACCAAAGCCCTTTTTAAACCAGAGCCCTTTATAAACCAGAGCCCGTTATAAACCAGAGCCCTTTATAAACCAGAACCCTTTATAAACCGGAGCCCTTTATAAACCAGAACCCTTTATAAACCAGAGCCCTTTATAAACCAATGCACTTTATAAACCAGAGCCCTTTAGAAACCAAAGCCCTTTTTAAACCAGAGCCCTTTATAAACCAGAGCCCGTTATAAACAAGACCCCGTTATAGCCCAAAGCCTCTTATAAATCAGATCTCGTAATAAACCAGAGCCCTTTATAACCCAAAGCCCGTTATAAACCAAAGCCCTTTATAAACCAGAGCCTGTTATAAACCAGAGCCATTATAAACCAGAGCACATTATAACCCAAAGCCCGTTATAAACCAGAGTCCTTTACAAACCAGAGCCCTTTATAAACCAAAACCCTTTATAAACCAGATTCCTTTATAAACCAGAGCTCTTTAAACACCTAAGCCCTTTATAAACCAAAGCCGGTTATAAATCAAAGCTTGTTATAAACCAGAGCCCTTTATAAACGAGAACCCTTTATAAACTAGAGCCCGTTATAGCCCAAAGCCTGTTATAAATCAGAGCTTGTAATAAACCAGAGCCCTTTATAAACCAGAGCCCTTTATAAACCAAAGCCCGTTATAAACCAGAGCCCTTTATAAACCAAAGCCCATTATAAACCAAAGCCCGTTATATACCAGAGCCTTTTATAAACCAGTGCCCATTATAAACCCAAGCCCGTTATAAACCAGACCCTTTATAAACCAGAGCGCTTTATAAACCAGAGCCCATTATAAGCCAAATCCCTTTATAAACCAGAGCCCTTTAGAAACCAAATCCCTTTTTAAACCAGAGCCGGTTGCAAACCAGAGCCTGTTATAAATCAGAGCCCTTTATAAACCTGAGCCCTTTATAAACCAGAACCTTTATACACCAGTGCCCATTATAAACCAGAGCTTGTTATAAACCAGAGCTCTTTATAAACAAGAGCTCTTTAAAAACCAGAGCCCTTGATAAACCAAAGCCTTTTATAAACCAGAGCCCTTTATAAACCCGGGGCCTTTATATACCAGAGCACGTTATAAACCACAGCCCTTTATAAACCAGAGCCCTTTATAAACCAAAGCCCGTTATAAACCAGAGTCCATTACAAACCTGAGCTCTTTATAAACCAGAACCCTTTATAAACCAGAGCCCACTATAAACCAAAGCCCTTTATACACCAAAGCCCTTTAAAAACCAAAGCCCATTATAAGCCAGAGCCCATTAAAAACCAGAGCCCTTTATGAACCAAAGCCCTTTAGAAACCAAAGCCCTTTAGAAACCAATCCCCTTTATATACCAGAGCCTGTAATAAACCAGAGCCCTTTATAAACCAGAGCCCTTTATAAACCAAAAAACGGTTATAAACCAGAGCCTTTATAAACCAGAGCCCTTTAGACACCAAAGCCAGTTATAAACCAGAGCCTGTTATAAACCAGAGGCCTTTTTAAACCAAAGCCCGTTATAAGCCAGAGGCCGTTAAAAACCAGAGCCCGTTATAAACCAGAACCCTTTATAAACCAGAGCCCTTTATAAACCAGAACCCGTTATAAACCAGAATGCTTTATAAACCTGGGCCCTTTTTACACCAAAGCCGGTTATAAACCAGAGCCTATTATAAACCAGAGCCCTTTATAAACCAAAGCCCGTTATAAACCAGAACCCTTTATAAACCAAAGCCCGTTATAAACCAGAACCCTTTATAAACCAGAGCCCTTTATAAACCAGAACCCTTTATAAACCAGAGCCCTTTATAAACCAATGCCCTTTATAAACCAAAGCCCTTTAGAAACCAAAGCCCTTTTTAAACCAGAGCCCTTTATATACCAGAGCACGTTATAAACCACAGCCCTTTATAAACCAGAGCCCTTTATAAACCAGAGTGTGTTATAAAACAGAGTCCGTTACAAACCAGAGCTCTTTATAAAACGAAGCCTGTTATAAACCAGAGCCCGTTATAAACAAGAGCCCTTTATAAACCAGATTCCTTTATAAAGCAGAGCTCTTTAAACACCAAAGCCCTTTATAAACCAAAGCTGGTCATAAATCAAAGCTTGTTATAAACCAGAGCCCTTTATAAACCAGAGGCCTTTACAAAACAAAGCCTGTTATAAACCAGAGCCCGTTATAAACCAGTGCACTTTATAAACCAGAGCCCGTTATAAACCATAGCCCGTTTTAAACCAGAGCCCTTTATAAACCAAAGCCCATTATAAACCAAAGCCCGTTATATACCAGATCCCTTTATAAACCAGTGCCCATTATAAACCCAAGCCCGTTATAAACCAGACCCTTTATAAACCAGAGCCCTTTATAAACCAGAGCCTGTTATAAACAAGAGTCCGTTACAAACCAAAGCTTTTTATAAAACAAAGCCTGTTATAATCCAGAGCCCGTTATAAACAAGAGCCCTTTATAAACCAGAGCCCTTTATAAACCAGATTCCTTTATAGAGCAGAGCTCTTTAAACACCAAAGCCCTTTATAAACAAGAGCCCGTTATAGCCCAAAGCCTGTTATAAATCAGAGCTCGTAATAAACCAGAGCCCTTTTTAACCCAAAGCCCGTTATAAACCAAAGCCCTTTATAAACCAGAGCCTGTTATAAACCAGAGCCCATTATAACCCAAAGCCCTTTATAAAACAAAACCCTTTATAAACCAGATTCCTTTATAAACCAGAGCTCTTTAAACACAAAAGCCCTTTATAAACCAAAGCCGGTTATAAATCAAAGCTTGTTATAAACCAGAGCCATTTATAAACGAGAACCCTTTATAAACTAGAGCCTGTTATAGCCCAAAGCCTGTTATAAATCAGAGCTCGTAATAAACCAGAGCCCTTTATGACCCAAAGCCCGTTATAAACCAAAGTCCTTTATAAACCAGAGCCTGTTATAAACCAGAGCCCTTTATAAACCAGAGCCCATTATAACCCATAGCCCATTATAAACCAGAGCCCTTTACAAACCAGAGCCCTTTATAAACCAAAACCCTTTATAAACCAGATTCCTTAATAAACCAGAGCTCTTTAAACACCAAAGCCCTTTATAAACCAAAGCAGGTTATGAATCAAAGCTTGTTATAAACAAGAGCCCTTTATAAACCAGAGCTTGTTATAAACCAGAGCTCTTTATAAACCAGAGCTCTTTAAAAACCAGAGCCCTTTATAAACCAGAGCCCTTTACAAACCAGAGCCCTTTATAAACCAAAACGCTTTATAAACCAGATTCCTTTATAAACCAGAGCTCTTTAAACACCAAAGCCCTTTATAAACCAAAGCCGGTTATAAACCAGAGCCGGTTATAAACCAGAGCCCTTTATAAACGAGAACCCTTTATAAACTAGAGACCGTTATAGCCCAAAGCCTGTTATAAATCAGAGCTCGTAATAAACCAGAGCCCTTTATAAACCAGAGCCCTTTATAAACCAAAGCCCTTTATAAACCAGAGCCCTTTAGAAACCAAAGTCCTTTTTAAAACAGAGCCGGTTATAAACCAGAGCCGGTTATAAACCAGAGCCCGTTATAAACCAGAGCCCTTTATAAATCAGAGCCCGTTATAAACCATAGCCCGTTATAAACCAGAGCCCTTTATAAACCAAAGCCCATTATAAACCAAAGCCCGTTATATACCAGACCCTTTATGAACCAGAGCGCTTTATAAACCAGAGCCCATTATAAGCTAAATCCCTTTATAAACCAGAGCCCTTTAGAAACCAAAGCCCTTTTTAAACCAGAGCCGGTTGTAAGCCAGAACCTGTTATATATCAGAGCCCTTTATAAACCTGAGCCCTTTATAAACCAGAACCCTTTATACACCAGTGCCCATTATAAACCAGAGCTCTGTATAAACCAGAGCTCTTTAAAAACCAGAGCCCTTTATAAACCAAAGCCTTTTATAAACCAGAGCCCTTTATAAACCCGGGGCCTTTATATACCAGAGCAAGTTATAAACCACAGCCCTTTATAAACCAGAGCCCTTTATAAACCAGAGCCCTTTATAAACCAGAGCCTGTTATAAACCAGAGTCCGTTACAAACCAGAGCTTTTTATTAAAAAAGCCTGTTATCAACCAGAGCCCGTTATAAACAAGAGCCCTTTATAAACCAGAGCCCTTTATAAACCACAGCCCATTATAAACCAAAGCCCATTATAAACCAGAGCGCGTTATAGCCCAAAGCCTGTTATAAATAAGAGCTCATAATAAACCAGATCCCTTTACAACCCAAAGCCCGTTATAAACCAAAGCCCTTTATAAACCAGAGCCTGTTATAAACCAGAGCCCTTTATAAACCAGAGCCCATTATAACCCATAGCCCGTTATAAACCAGAGCCCTTTACAAACCAGAGCCCTTTATAAACCATAACCCTTTATAAACCAGATTCATTTATAAACCAGAGCACTTTAAACACCAAAGCCCTTTATAAACCAAAGCCGTATATGAATCAAAGCTTGTTATAAACCAGGGCCCTTTATAAACGAGAACCCTTTATAAACCAGAGCCCGTTATAGCCCAAAGCCTGTTATAAGTCAGAGCTCGTAATAAACCAGAGCCCTTTATAACCCAAAGCCCGTTATAAACCAAAGCCCTTTATAAACCAGAGCTTGTTATAAACCAGAGCCCTTTATAAACCAGAGCTCTTTATAAACCAAAGCCGGTTATAAACCAGAGCCTGTTATAAACCAGACCCCTTTATAAACCAGAACCCTTCATACACCAGTGCCCATTATAAACCAGAGCTCGTTATAAACCAGAGCTCTTTATAAACCTGAGCTCTTTATAAACCGCAGCCCTTTATTAACCAGAGCTCTTTATAAACCTGAGCTCTTTAAAAACCAGAGCCCTTTATAAACCAAAGCCTTTTAAAAACCAGAGCCTCTTATATCCCAAAGCCCATTATAAACCAGAGCCCCTTTATAAACAAGAGCCCGTTATAAACCAAAGCCCGTTATAAACTAGAGCCCTTTATAAACCAGAGCCCTTTATAAACCAGAGCCCTTTATAAACCAAAGCATTTATAAACCAGAGCCTGTTATAAACCAGAGCCCTTTATAAACCAAAGCCCATTATAAACCAGAGCCCGTTATAAACCAAAGCCCTTTATAAACCAGAGCCCTTTATAAATCAGAGCCTGTTTTAAACCAGAGCCCTTTATAAACAATAGCCCTTTATAAACAAGAGCCCTTTATAAACCAACGCCTTTTATAAACCTGAGCCTGTTATAACCCAAAGCCCGTTATAAACCAGAGCTCGTAATAAACCTGACCCCTTATAACCCAAAGCCCGTTATAAACCGAAGCCCTTTCTAAACCAGAGCTCTTTATAAACCAAAGCCCATTATAAACCAGAGCCCGTTATAAACCAGAGCTCTTTATAAACCAGAGACCTTTATAAACCAGAGCCCTTTATTAACCAGATCCCTTTAAAAACCAGAGCCCTTTATAAACCAACGCCCTTTATAAACCAAAGCCTTTTATAAACCAGAGCGTCTTAAATCCCAAAGCCCCTTATAAACCAGAACCCTTTATAAACCAGAGCCCTTTAGAAACCAAAGCCCTTTTTAAACCAGAGCCGGTTATAAACCAGAGCCCGTTATAAACCAGAGCCCTTTATTAACCAGAGCCCGTTATAAACCAGAGCCCGTTATAAACCAGAGCCCTTTATAAACCAGAGCCCTTTATAAACCAGAGCTGGTTACAAACCAGAGCCTATTATAAACCAGAGCCCTTTATAAACCAATGCCTTTTATAAACCTGAGCCTGTTATAACCCAAAGCCCATTATAAATCAGAGCTCGTAATAAACCAGAGCCCTTTATAACCCAAAGCCCGTAATAAACCGAAGCCCTTTATAAACCAGAGCTCTTTATAAACCAAAGCCCATTATAAACCAGAGCCCATTAATAACCAGAGCTCTTTATAAACCAGAGCCCTTTATAAACCAGAGCCCTTTATTAACCAGATCCCTTTGAAAACCAGAGTCCTTTATAAACCAACGCCCTTTATAAACCAAAGCCCTTTATAAACCAGAGGCCGTTACAACCCAAAGCGGTTATACACCAAAACCCTTTATAAACTAGAGCCCGTTATAACCCAAAGCCCCCTATGAACCAGAGCCCATTATAAACCAGAGCCCTTTATAAACCAAAGCCCCTTATATTCCAGAGCCCGTTATATACCAAAGTCCTTTACAAACCAGAGCCTGTTATTTACCAAATGTCAGGTTTCTGTTTCTGTTATTTTTTTCTTTTGAGTATTCAGTCTTACTCCATTCCTCTGCTTTTGGGTCAACTAACCATAGCCAAATCGTGACAGAAGGACCCAGCCAAAAAGATGGACCCAGCAGAAGTAACGGCAAGTGAAATACTCATACTCCTCAGACAAGCCATAGACAGTCTAACAACCATCTCTCCCCCCTGGGAGCGGATGGGAGCAGCAGATAATTTACTAATTCAATTCAATAACTATCCAGAACTCCGGACCTTTTTCCAACAAACAGGATACATAGACCAAATTAAATGGAACATACTGGACACCAATGCAAAACTGTTCAATAAACCTCCACCACCCAGACCTACACTCCGAGATGTACCTGAGCTTCCCTCAACCTCTGAACCTGCTCCTGCTCCTCCACCTTCTCCAGCCAGTTGTCCCACCTTGCCTTCTGCTCCCTCCTGGTGTAGGAACCGCCACCGGGGAAAGAAAGTCACGGATCAGGCTGATGCTGCCACCTCCTCTCCGTTGGGTCAGCCTGATGCTGCCACCTCCTCTCTGGCGGGTCAGCCTTACGCTGCCACCTCCTCTCTGGCGGGTCAGCCTGACGCTGCCACCTCCTCTCCAGCGGGTCAGCCTGACGCTGCTACCTACTCTTCTATGGGTCAGCCTGACGCCACCTCCTCTCCTCCGGTGGGTCAGCCAGCTGCTAGCCTCAGTCCCCCTTTTAACCAGGTCAGTTTTTCCGGCAGTCCCAGTCGACATCTCCTTGACCAACAGCTAGCTCCATCCGTAAAAGGACTCAAACCAGTTCCAAAAGTCACTTCCCCCGAAGTCAGAGTTCACCATCTTCAAGTGTCAGATCTCTGGGACTTCTTCTATGGGGATAGGGAGGATATACTCCCTTTCCTTCCACCTCCATCAGGTCCCCGCCAGCCAGATCCCGGTTCAGAGCCCTTTAGCGGGCCAGATCCCCAGTCAGAGACCTTTAGCGGATCAGCTTTCTTAGCCCCTGAGCCCATTAGCGGGCCAGTTTCCCTTGCTTCAGGGCCCATTAGCAGGCCAGTTTCCCTAGCTTTAGAGCCCATTAGCGGGCCAGTTTCCCTTGCTTTAGAGCCCATTAGTTGGCCAGTTTCCCCAGTGTCAAAACCCATTAGCGGTCCAGTTTCCCTAGCTCCAGAGCCCATTAGCGGTCCAGTTTCCCTAGCTCCAGAGCCCATTAGCGGTCCAGTTTCCCTAGCTCCAGAGCACATTAGCGGTCCAGTTTCCCTAGCTCCACAACCCATTAGCGGTCCAGTTTCCCTAGCTCCAGAACCCATTAGCGGTCTAGTTTCCCTAGATCCAGAGCACATTAGCGGTCCAGTTTCCCTAGCTCCAGAATCCATTAGCAGTCCAGTTTCCCTAGCTCCAGAGCACATTAGCGGGGCAGTTTCCCCAGTGCCTGAGCCCATTAGGGGGGCAGTTTCCCCATTGCCTGAGCCCATTAGCGGGGCAGTTTCCCCAGTGCCTGAGCCCATTAGCGGGGCAGTAAGCCAAGCACCCGAGACCCCTGAGCCCGCTCTGTGCCGTCCAGTGACCCCTGAGCCCGCTCTGAGCCGTCCAGTGACCCCTGAGCACTCCCATGAAGAGGCCTCACAGTTAAAGCCCATCGGGAGTCAGCCTCCAAGAGCCCTCTGCGGGCGCTCCAAGCCCCCTTGGAGGCTGTACCTGAGCCGCAGTGGTCGGCCCCTTCAGTCTGTTCCTGAGCCACAGTGGGCGGCCCCTGCCGAGTCTGTTCCTGAGCTGCAGTGGGCGGCCCATTCCGAGTCTGTTCCTGAGCCACAGTGGGCGGCCCCCTCCATGGTGGTTCCTGTGCCGCAGTGGGAGGCCCCCTCCGAGGATGCTCCAGTGCCGCTGTGGGCGGTTCCCTTGGTTCCTGTTGCTGAGACGGCACCCCGCAAGGTGGTTTCAGCAGCTGAGTTTGAGACAGCGCCCCTGTCCGAGGTTCCTGCAGCTGCGATGGTGCCCCCCCACCGAGGTACCTGCAGCTGCGTCTGAGACGGCGCCCTCCTCCGAGGTTCCTGCAGCTGCGACGGCGTCCTCCTCGCAGGCCGCAGCCTCAGAGACCACCTCCTCTAGAGGCCCTGCTTCGCCTCCGGCCCCGCGGCCGGCCCACAGACACTCTGCCTCGTCTCCAGGCCCGTGGCCGGCCCCGAGAGACTCTGCCTCCAGGGACTCTGTCTTGTCTCCCGCCCCATGGCCGGCCTCCAGAGACTTTCTTTGGCCTCCGCCCACTCTGGGTGGGTTGTTTTTTGTGGTGTTCTGGACTCTGTTTTTTGTTTTCTTGCCCTCCTTGCCTGGTTCCCCCTCCGCCCACCCTGGGTGGGTTGTTTTTTGTTTTTCATGGACTTTTTTTGGGGGACATCTGGAATCGGCCCTTGAGTGGGGGGTCCTGTCAGGTTTCTGTTTCGTTTTTCTTTTGAGTATTCAGTCTTACTTTACTCCTTGTTTCCTAGTGTTTAGTTTTCTTTTCTCCATGTTTTATAGTCCTAGTAACTTCCAGGTTTCTATTTGTTGCTCTCTGCTGTCCTCTTATGTTCTCCTTCTTCCCTAGCTCTTTCCCTCTTTTGTTCTTTGCACACCTGCTCCCAGTTTCCTCATTAGCCCCCTGTTTGTCTCAGTCTCCTTTAAAATGCCCTCTCTCTTGAGTTTCCCTTTGCTGGGTCCTCAAACACCGTCAAACTTTCTCCAATTCCATCTCTCTGTGCCTTCCTCCTTATGATTGTGTAACCTGCACAAAATAAGAAACCCGTATTTCCACCCGTATTTTATTTTGGCGGGTCAAACTGACAACACCCTTTAAGTTCCGGATCACAGGTGACTCGGATCTGAATCGGTGTTGCTGCTGTCGCTGTGGCTAGCTGCTCGTCTCGGCGTCTTCTAAACTTATAGAAGAGTACGGCTGGATCGAGGCTTACTAAAACGGCCGAAGGATTAAATTGGGTGTTTTCTGCCGACCGCTCGACGGTGAGTCGTTTAATTTACGTATTTTGTTTTTCTTTAGAAATAGAAATGCGGTGGCGACACGCCCACTTAATCTGTGCATTAATGACTGAGAAGTTTATTTATTGATTTAAAAGGTCATTTTCTTTTGTTAATTTTGTGGCCGAATAGATTATATATTGTTAAAATATTAAATAGGCCTTTTGATTTTTGTAGATTCGTCCTTTTAGGACAGTTTTAGTTACTTTTTATTAATTGACGTAGTCAAAACGGCAATAATAAAATAAATTAATAAATAAGGTTTTTTTTTTAGAAAAACTAAAAGGAAAAAAAAGTTATTTAACGAACACCGGTTTCTGCAGCCACCAAAACGGTGTCAGTAAACCTGGGAGTCGCTCGGGCAGCCTGCTTGACTTAGACAGATTTATTTGTCATTTTGTTTACAGTGTTAAACAAAAAGAAATTTCCTTTAGAACAGATTTATTTGTCATTTTGTTTACCGTGTAAAACAAAAAAAAAATCCTGTAGAACAGCTCTTTTATATTTTACATTAGAACGGGATTAACCAGAAAGTCTACTCTCTCATCGTTTCAGGAACTCTTAATATTTGTGTCCTGCTATCAGCCAGTTTCCATTATCTTATATCAGCAATGAAAATTAACTTGTTGGAAAACTGTGTCTGTGACTGACTTTTATTTCTGTCAGGTTTAAGTGACAGAAGTTGGAAAAAGACGATTTTCTTGGCGTTTAAGATAACACAAACCAGCTTAAAAGCACCTCATCTATTTATTTGTCAGGATCCCTGTTTTTGTGTTTGTCTGTTTGTCTTGTCTATTATGTTTCTCCCTTCCACCACCAGGAGGCGCCTGGTGGTGGAAGGGTTCTCACGCACCTGCAAGCCTTCTCACGCACCTGCAAGCGTTTACCTCATCCCCGGACTGCTCTTAAGCTGCTTGTTGCAACTACTTCGACGCCAGAGTGTTTGCCAGTTTGGGGTACTCTAGCCAAGCCTTGTTTATGCTGAGTCTAATCTGAGTTTTGCTTTTTTGAGTTTTTGTCCTCTAGTCAAGCTGAGATCTCATAGAGTTTTAGTGAGCGCTTGTTTCTCCCTGAGACTAAACCTTGTTTGTTCTTTGCCTTTCGGCAGGAAGCCTTCCTGCAAACTGGACCCTTTTGGACCGCCCCCTCCCAAGTGGGATCAACTGAGTTGTATACTGAGCGACTGATTCCAAACAGGAGGTTTGGATCCAGCCACCTTTGAGCACACTGAGATCTCTCTGAGTATGGAAGTCATCTTCACCATGACCCGTTCAAGTACCACAGGAAAACTGAGTTGCAACCAGCGGCAACATCATTCAACTCCGTCCGAGTTCTGGGTAAACCCTGTTCCGCCCTCCACCGAATAAAACATTCTGTGGAAGACCATCACACAGACTGAAGTCTAAGTGTCTCTACTTCTCTGGAAACGTGAGTGGCAACAAATCCTCTCCTTCAAGATTGACAACTCCAATTTCCCACTAAACCTGAACCTAAAAGCCTGTCTCTCCTTCGTCTTCCAGTTTCTGGCTGAGCAGAGTTCGGAGGAACTCAATATACCCTTCAATAAAACCAGTTGAACTTTTATATTGTGTCTCTCTGTTTGGCTTCATTGCATGTGGGTCCAAGCCTTAAAAAGAATCATTCAGAGAGCCATTAATCAGCAACAAACCACCCTGTCTAGACATGATAACACCCTGGTTGAGCTAGTAAATCAACAGACTGAGTTAAACCGCAGAGTAACAGAGCTGACTGAGTTCCCTCACGTTTTTCCCTCCAGGCTTCGGGCCCTGCCGAAGAACTAGCCCCGCAGCAAGCTAACCAGGTTTTTTGTCCTCCTCCTCACACTGAGTGTCAACTGGCTAATCCCCCCAGGTTCGATGGGGATCCCAAGAAATTGCGTGGATTTCTAATGCAATGTATCATCCAATTCAATCACGCTCCAAGTAAATTCCTCCAGGATTCATCTAAAATATCATATATTATTTCTCATCTCACAGACCGAGCCTTGGATTGGGCTGAGGTAAGATTTTCTTCCTCATGCAATTATGGATGCACTTTTGATCAGTTTCTCAAAGAGTTTAAACTAACTTTCAACTATGAGACTGACAAAACACTAATCTCTCGAGAATTGTTGAAGCTTAAGCAAGGACAGAAAACAGTTTCTGAATTCGCCATAGATTTCCGAATTATGGCAGCCGCTTCAGGATGGAATGAAGCAGACCTTAAGTGGGTTTTTTCTCAAGCACTTTGTGAATCTATCAAGGATGAAATAGCTTCTTGAGACGAGCCTGAGACGCTCGAGGATTTAATTAACCTCTCTGTTCGTTTGGATAATCGTATTCGAGCCCGTGCTAAGGATAGGAGTAGCAAGATGGCTCCTACCAAGTCTCCAGTAAACAATTTTCCTGTCAGACTTCCTGCTAATCCTTCTGCACCTGAACCCATGCAGATACGCAGCCTCCGTTTAAGCCATGAGCAGAAGCAACACAGAATGCTATCCAAACTCTGCTTATATTGTGGTGAGGCGGGCCATTTTTTAGCCTCTTGCCCCCTGCTGGGAAAAGCAGGTCCACCAGTAGAGAGAGGGCTACTGGCGGACCAGAAGATTTCTCCCTCCTCACCTCGTCTTCTCCTTACTGCTTCATTACAGCTAAATAATAGAGCCGTCTCTTTATCGGTTCTGATTGATTCTGGCTATGAACAGAATCTAATTGACTCAACCTTTGCTCAACAGATGGGAATAGAGCTTATTCCCTTACAGAGTCCTCTTCGTGTTTTTGCCTTAAACGGAAGAGATCTGTCCCAAGTAACTCATCAGACAACACCTCTACAGCTAACAGTTTCTGGTAACCACATTGAGAACATCTCCCTTTTTGTTTTCCCGACAGGTAACTCTGCCTCAACCTTGGGATTTGAATGGCTCCAGGCTCACAATCCCTCTATTAACTGGACCAACAGACATGTGGATTCATGGTCTGTTGATTGTCACTCGCACTGTCTCAGATCTGCTGTTCCCCCAGGTTTCCAGGATCAGGAACTCCTTGAGTCAGAAACCATTGATCTTTCTTCCATACCTGCTGACTACCACCACCTCTCCCAGGTATTCAGTAAATCCAAAGCCTGTTCTCTGCCTCCTGACCATATGATTATGCCATTGACCTGCTTCCTGGAGCTCCTCTACCCAGCAGTTGCCTTTTCAACATCTCCAAGCCTGAGAGGGAGGCTATGGAGACGTACATAAAAGATTCCCTTGCTACCGGCATAATCCGTCCCTCATCTTGTCCCCTGGGAGCGGGTTTCTTCTTCGTGGGAAAGAAGGATGGATCTCTGCGACCCTGTATAGATTACGGAGGTTTGAACCAAATAACTGTAAAGAACAAATATCCTTTGCCTTTGTTGTCTTCAGCTTTTGAACCCGTCCAAGAAGCTACAGTTTTCACTAAGCTGGATCTCAGAAACGCTTACCAACTTCTCCGCGTAAGGGAGGGAGACGAATGGAAAACCGCCTTCAAAACTCCCATTGGACACTTTGAGTACCTGGCAATGCCTTTCGGATTAACTAATGCTCCCGCCTGTTTCCAGGCTTTGGTCAGCGATGTTCTGAGAGACTTTTTGAATGTTTTTGTTTTCGTCTACATTGATGACATCCTCATATTTTCCAAGAACCTATCTGAGCACAAGATCCATGTCCTCCAGGTCCTCCAACGTCTGTTCGAAAACAAGCTTTTTGTGAAAGCAGAGAAGTGTGAATTCCACAGACCATCTGTTTCCTTCCTTGGATTCATCCTTGAGGGCGGACAGGTAACACCCACTGAAGAAAAGATTAAAGCCGTTTTGGATTAACCAACCCCAGGGACCCGTAAGCAGCTCCAACGTTTCCTAGGATTCGCCAACTTCTACAGAAGGTTTATTCGCAACTATAGTCAGATAGCTTTTCCTCTGACTGCTCTGACTTTCTCCAATGTTCCCTTTGCTTCGTCCCCTGAGGCTGAAGTAGCCTTCTCCCTCCTTAAGAGACTCTTTGCTAATGCTTCCGTTCTCTCTCAGCCAGATCTCTCCAAACAGTTTGTGGTGGAGGTGGACGTCTCAGATTCTGGAGTTGGAGCTGTTCTCTACCAAGTTTTCGGTACCGATAATAAGCTACACCCATGTGCCTTTTTCTCTCGCAGGCTCACTCCAGCAGAAAGAAATGATGATGTGGGTGATCGAGAACTTCTAGCCATTAATTTGGCTCTGGAAGAATGGAGACACTGGCTTGAGGGAGCTGTACACCCGGTTCAGGTTTGGACTGACCACAAAAAAGACTCAACCCCTGTCAGTCTCGTTGGTCTTTATTCTTCTCCCGGTTCAACCTCTCAATCTCTTTTCGCCCTGGCTCTCAGAATGTCAAACTGGACGCCCTCTCTAGGCAGTTTTCCCTGGACGAATCTGAAGAGTCGGCTGCTCCCATCCTGCCTCCTAGCTGCTGCGTCGCAGCAGTAACCTTGGAGATTGAGGATTTAATCAAACAGGCTCAACAGACTGAACCAGATCCTGGCACTGGGCCACCCAACTGAATGTATTTACTTACCTCATTACAAGCCCGAGTCATTAACTGGATGCATTCTTCCAAGTTCTCTGCTCATCCAGGGATAAGAAGAACGGTTGCCAAAATAAGTCGTCGCTTTTGGTGGCCCTCCTTTTTGAAGGATGTCAAGGAGTTCGTACTGGCCTGCCCCAACTGTGCTCGCAACAAGCCCTCTCATCAAACCACCTTCTGGTCTATCTCCCTTCGAGATCTCCCTCGGATACCAGCCACCTCTGTTTCCCTCAGAAGAGGCAGACATTGCCGTTCCCTCCGTACAACAGCACATCCACCGCTGCCGGACCATCTCGAACCGGGCCAGGACAGCCCTCGGAAGCACCTCCCAGAAGAATCAACAGTGGGCTAATCGTAGGAGGAGAGCTGCCCTCCCTACTGCCCGGGCCAGAAGGTCTGGCTTTCCACTCTGGACATACCCCTAAAGTCTATGTCCTGGAAGATGTCCCCTAAATTCATTGGACCTTATGAGGTGGAGAGGACCAGTGGGGAATCTGCTGTTCGTCTCCGCCTTCCGTCCACTCTTCGCATCCATCCCATCTTCCATGTGTCCCAGATCAAGCCTGTCTCGCCGAGTCCTTTGTGCCCACCCGCTGAGACCCCCCCCTTGGACATTGATGGCCACCCCGCCTACACGGTTCGTCGCATCGTTGATGCAATACCTTGTGGACTGGGAGGTTTACGGTCCTTGACCCCTCCCTCATTAGAGATTTCACTTCTCTCAGCCCTCCCGTTCCTCTGGACTGCCGGGTGGCGGTCGTTGAGGGGGGGGTACTGTCAGGATCACTGTTTTTGTGTTTGTCTGTTTGTCTTGTCTTTTGTGTTTCTCCCTTCCACCACCAGGAGGTGCCTTGCTCCGGTTCGCCTTCTCATGCACCTGCAAGCCTTTACCTCATCACCAGACTGCTCTTAAGCTGCTGGTTGCCACTACTTCGACGCCAGAGTGTTTGCCAGTTTGGGGTACTCTAGCCAAGCCTTGTTTATGCTGAGTCTAATCTGAGTTTAGCTTTTTTGAGTTTTTGTCCTCTAGTCAAGCTGAGATATGATAGAGTTTTACTGAGCGCTTGTTTCTCCCTGAGACTAAACCTTGTTTGTTCTTTGCCTTTCGGCAGGAAGCGTTCCTGCAAACTAGACCCTCCCAAGTGGGATCAACTGAGTCTTACACTGAGCGAGGGATTCCAAACAGGAGGTTTGGATCCAGCCACCTTTGAGCAAACTGAGATGTCTCTGAGTAAGGAAGTCATCTTAACCACAACCCGTTCAAGTACCACAGGAAAACTGAGTTGCAACCAGCGGCTACATTATTCATTTTTTATTACAATTTTGTAATCAACAGCTGCTTATAAAACTGGATGTTACAACCTTGACATGATTATAGGAGTAGTTTTTAGCGAGAAATCGATCAGAAGCACCGTGAAAATGGTCCCATCCTCCATGTCCGCCTCTCTGGCTTCAATGCACGCTCCCGACACAAGGGGAACAGAATTTCATACAACACCGGGACAAAGAACGTCTGGAAGTCAGTCAGGGCTTCAAGGGACGTCAGTCTGTTAAGCAACAGCTAGTGCTGACAACTTCTTCTTCTGCATGAGAATGCTACAGGTTGCTTTCCTGCGCATGCTGCCACTATGTGGTGAATTTCAGTACTGTACATTTTACTCAGATCAGCTCTGAAGCGAGATCTGGGGCTCTGGCTGTAGCCCAAGTAGCCAAACCCTAGATCCGCCACTGGTCAAGACGATCCTGATTTCCCGGAAGTGGGTCAAGGGCACCCAGTACCTCATTGATCGGGAGGGTTATGGCCCAGAGGCCGATCAATGAGGTACTGGGTACTCCAAATTTATTACTGTGAACCTGTCTGTCTGCAGCCAACTGACCTGTCTTTTTCCCTTGATTCTGAGCCTGCCTCTCTAGATTTGCCTGCCTGTCTGAGTCCAGATTCTGGATTCCGGATTGACCTCCTGCACTTCTGAATTCCGCTCTTGAATACCTGAGCTTGCCTACCCCCTTTACTCTCTTTGCATATCAGGAAATTTGACCCTTGAACTGGAAACAGAAATATCTGCTGCATTACAGCCCCCCAACCCTGAGCATAAGCCAGGCTCAATTCTGAGGCCATGTCTCTGTCTAAAATCTGTCCTGCAGCCATTAGGACATCATTCCAATTTAAGTGGATGCATGCAGGATTGACACATTTTGGGGATTAAACTGACATATGGACTAGATAGGTAGATAATGTTTGACATATGGTATAAAGCACTTTGTTTTTCTTTGGTTTTGTTTTTCTTTACTTTTTTGTTGTTGTTTGTTTCCTTCTAATTTTGATTTGTGTGTTGTTGTGTCCTTGAAATATGCAAAAGGGAAAGAAATTGGTTGTATATCTATGTATGTTTATATGTTTATCTGTCTGCCAAAAGCCAAAAAAAAAATCGTTCTTAAAGTTAGAGTGGACTCACATCATAATTATGCCAAATAATTTTGCCAGGTTCTACTGTGTGTCTGAAATGGAAAATCAATGCAAGTTTTTCTTATTTGATTTGTTTTGTTCTGTTTTATATTTCAAGAGAAATTAAACAAGGATTAATCCAACATTTGTAATGACCCTACTGTGTGTCTGTAACTAACACAGAGGCTAACTAAGCCAGAAAACACCATAGTCCTAAGAGCGTTAAAATCAATTGAGCGCTAGTAAATGTTTAGCACGGTATTTACATTAAAGCTACAGTGTGTAATAATTACAGGGATATACAGTCAGAAATGTAATATATTATACATAACTATGTTATTTATCATCATCTACGAGCTCAGCCTCTTAACCTTAATATTTGCGTTGCCTTAGAATTCGTTATTTATAATTACATAGGAGCGGGTCTCGCAGCCATGGAGGCAGACATCTTTGCGCTACGGCAGCGCAGAGCCAACAAACTAGCGATTGCGAGATCGCCCATTACAATAACATGCTGCCTGATGATGCTGTTACTCTCCAGTATACTTATTCAGCAACGTCCCTGACGTTTCACAGGTAATGATTCAGTAATTTTCTGTAAAATAATTTTCTGGATATATACCTCGGTTACTTCTCTCCGGCTCCTTTGGAGATCTTCAAGCCTTTCCTCCTCTGCTCTAGTCACCCCGCTGGCACCTCTCCCTTGCCTGGCCCTGGCTGCACGCCCACCCCGGCCTCTCTGCCCTCTTCCTCTCCCTCTTCCTCGCCTTGTAACCCCCGTGCCACAAACAAGACTTGGACTCTGTAAACGGGGAATATATATTCTTCCAGCAAACACAATCTCGCTGTTAAACTAATGAGTACAATTACTTCGTCTGTTTATATCACCATGCAAAGCAGCTCACCAAAACGTCACAACGATGTAGAAAAAATAACGGGTATATTTATTATCTTAAATCTACATGAAATCTATACCCTACACAGACTAATGAAATACTATCTGTAAAATTATCTATGTAAACAAACCTCATCACTTGAGAAGGTAGGTGATGCGGACATAGTGGAAGACATTTTGTCCCGTAACGCTCGCCGTACTGTTGGGGGGGAGAAGCGGTGGGGGGGAGATGTTCATGTTGCTTCGGTCTGCAGTCTGGACGTTAGATGTCGCTGAAAATTAAACACTGTAGCTTTAAAGAAATGCTTGTCCCTCTTCATCATACCAACAGGTCATCCACTAGCAGCAGCGCTGTCTCTTGGAAGACGAGGTTGTGTGGGATTTTCTTTCTGTTTAGCCTTTCAAGAACTTAATACTAAAGTTTTTATTTATATCTATATAAAATTGGAAACACATTTTTTCTACATAATGGTCACTATAAAATAGAACTGACCAGCAGTTGTTTATACTGGATTCTGGACAATTGAAAGAAAAAACTAAGCAGCCTCCAGCAGCCTGCATTAAAATCACTGTCAATAGTTCAGTTATATATTTTTTTTATATTCAGTAATCAATTATAGCAATTAAATGACATCCATAAATCTTTATCATTCTCATAAAAAGCCTGAATCAGCCACATCAAAAATGCATGTGTTGTCTTCTTACATGCATAGGTCTACAGGAACGAAAAATGCGTTCTCAGGGCCAGTATATAAATAATCTGTTCTTTATTAAAGTTATAGTAAAACCTAAAATGACTATATTTTCAAAAAAACAAAACTTTTTTTTCCATGTGTACATAGATACAGCTAAATGTTTTGATTTAAAGAAACTGTTATTTTAATAGGGTTATTTTTATATAAACTTTAAAGTTAATGCACATTTAACTTATTCCTTATAGTATAATCTTCATTTGTTGAAATTTTACAAAAAAAATACCTTGAAAATTTTAAATATACTCTGTTTATTCTTTTGGTATACCTTGCAAGTAGGGATCGGTCCAGCAACAACGATGCATGGGTGCATGTCTCATCTTTTGCGGTTCATTAAATTTATAAAGAATTTTTGAGCAGTCTAAAAGGAATTGGAACGTTTTAGCCGTTGCATTTTTATTTTAATTTTCTCGTTATGTCATCCTTTTCCTCTCAGTTGTCACTCAGCCTATCTGAATTAAAGTTAATTTAAAATCGACTCTTAGTTTATTTACGATTTTTACTGTACTTATTGTTTTAAAAATAAGATTTAAAAACCTAGTCAAAATCTTCTCCTAAATGTTCTCCTTATTATATACATTATTTATTGGCTGCATCTGAAAATATCAAAGATGCTTTCAATTTAAACATGCATATGAAACAATACAATATAACCTACAATAATGTAAATTACATCATTGTACTAGGTCATCAAATTAATTAGATTTAGTCTGTCAAATAAGTTGCCTGTAGTGTCTTTAAAGGTCCAGCAGGTGTCAGTATTCTCTGAGACAGTATAAACGCAGCATTAATACAATTTTGGCAATAAATCGTGCACCATGTGCAGATTACAACTACTGCGTGCACAGGAACACCAAGAGAGCGGGGTGTGGGAAGGGGGTTGCTGGTGAAACCTGTGCAGCGTATCTGTCCAAAGCAATGCTCTGTTCAACCAGCATTTCAGGCAACTGGTCGTCAGAGAGCTGATTGGATCAGTCCGATAAGTTTCTCTGGGTTACTCTCTTGCAGTCACCTAGTTAGCTGTGCATCCTATGAAACGGTAGAGGTTGAATCCTCGAGTAAAAAAATGAAAATATAGGACTAATTTTACAGCAGAATATACTAAAGTATATTCACGTCTCGGGAAGGTGAGGAACAGTGGCAGATCTAAACCAAATATACCTGGGGGGCAGGAGGGGAGTAGCGTGTTTTCATGGGGGCACAGAAAAGCATGAAATAAAAAACAGGGCAAGGGATTCAAATATATTAAGAGAGCTGCATGAAGTGAAATTTCTTTTCAATTAGGTCGGATAAAATTTATATTTCTTATGAATTCAATATACAATTATAATTTAAAAACATTTAACCGATGAAAACTGGGATCCTATCTCAATACCACTGAAGCTATCACCTTATTGTTTTTAAATAATTAGTTAATCAGAATTGGTTAAGAAAAAAAAATAAAACACATCGACAGGACCTATCAGTAACCATGTCTGTTGCTGCACATGTCATCATTAGAATTTCTTTTAAGTATTGTCTTCAGTACAGGGGCCATAACAGGGGCCAGGATATGGTCTACAGGGGCACTGGCCCCTGTTGGCCCCTGTCTAGAACCGGCCATGGTGAGGAACGATGACACCATGGTGGGGTGAGTTTTTGGAACTTGGGATGTCTGTCATTAGTTGGGATGTTTGGTTGGGTTTTGTTTTGAAAGTCGGCACGGATGTTGCACTGCTCTTTAATACTGCAAACCTGACGTAACTGGCTAAGAAAGGAAGACGCAAAGGTATTAGTAAGAAGTCTGATCTCGCAGCAGGGCACGCCATTCACGGCAGGCTTTGGGAGGTCGGCGTCTAACCCTGACCTTTCCCATCTGGATATTACCGAAAGAACACGCAGCGGAGAAGCGAAAGATTATGGCGACGTTGGGGCCGGAATCGGCTCGCCCTGCCCTCGCCCAGCCTGGCGTTTCTCTGTCTACTCAGAATCACGTCTGCAGCTCGAACATGCCTCCAAACCGTGGCTTGGAGCGGGCACTGGAGGAGGCAGCGGCCAGCGGTGTGCTGAACCTCAGCTGCCGCAAGCTGAAGGAGTTTCCCCGGACAGCTGCTAACCAGGACCTGAGCGATACGGTGGAGGCAGGTAGGGTGATCACTTATCTATGAAATATGGATGCTAAGAGGTGATATTGCCGCGTGGTAGACTATTTACGGTGGTGACGTTTCCGTTATTAATAATAAACTCGGATTTGTTTACACTTGGAGCTGCAGGGGGACCTGTGATTGCTCATACCTGCATTCGCAACTTCTTTCCTGCCTTCGTGTATTTTTTAGTGAGCACACTTTTTCATGTCTCATAATTAATGCTTCTCATGGGGAAATGACTGAAGATCCAACAGAAGGTTTATTTGGAACTAAAATGAAAGTTGGCAGTGGTGCTTGTTTTGATAATCCGAGATGTGGATGGAACAGTGGAAATCCCCACCACTTCCTTTGCTATCCATATCCAGCTGTAAACATGCATGGGAGGCAGCAAGGACCCACGCAGCCTCAGATTGTGTTATGGTGGGTTCACACCGAAGTACTGTTAATTTTACCAGCCATTTTTTAATTTTGTTTCAGTTTTAGTCCAGTTTCAGCATCGCTTGTTAGTTTTTTATCACATTTAGTCGAGCATTTTAGTCTTTATTTTAGTCCAAGAAAACATAATTTTATTCGTTTAGTTTTAGTCAACAAAAACTGTCAAAATTTTAGTCTAGTTTTAGTCAGGACATAATTTTAACCTTTTACTTTTTTGTCAGCAGATAATATTTAACATTTCCTAAAATTATTTCACATTCAAACATTTTCTCTCATCTTTTTGATAAAAAAAAAAACAATTTTAAGGAACACATGCAGACATGGAAGATTATCTGACAATATTTGCATATTTATTTTGAACATTGTTAAGGTTCAAAGACACAAACACAAATGCTTGTATTAAAACAAATAAAATACACCTGACAAAGGAAACAAATAAATAAAAGAAAGTGTCTTATGAACTTAACACAAGTGCTGGCTGTTTAAAGCTAGTTCACATAGAATGATAAAATAAATAGATTTGAGATCAATGTTGTGAGAAAAAAAAACTCCAACTGATACAACAAAAGTGCTTTCCTGCCAGCTAGTTCACATGGTATATAAAGGTACAGTATTTAAGGTGAAACAAGGCATAGCTTGCTAGTCCTGAGAGTCAGATTTGTATTTGGTGTGAGAAATTAAGGAAGCTTGTATAGCCGGCCTGTCATTGTTTCTGGATGGCTGGTAGGTTGTTGGTGGTGGTGTATCTTCAATCTGGAACAGAAATTAATACAATATCAGGATAGATGGACATCATAAATTCCAAGTGTATAAGTAGCATATAGGTCTGTATTTTTCCTTAACAAAAACTAAGTCTCTGTAAAAACTAAATTTGACAATCCATTTCAAACTCATACAAACAACCTAACTATCATTTTATGCAGGAATAAATTGCAGACATTTTTATGTGTGCATGCATTTTGGTTGTATTAAAGTTGATGCCAATTCAAATCAAATGTCCTTGTAATAGTAAGGTGCAGATTAGGGCTGCAACTAACGATTATTTTAAAAATCGATGAATCGGCCGATTATTTTTTCGATTAATCGATGAATCGGACAAAAAAAATTTTTTTATATTAGCCTCTTTATTCCAAAATAAACATTTTAGACAGAACAAACAAGCACACAAGTACAGATTGCTCATTAACTGTACTGGTGCAATATGAAAAATAAATGTTTGTGTTAAAACTACGCAAACTTACATGAGAAATGTAGCTGTACATCCACAAAATATAGGTTACTTTGTTTCATAAAGCGCAAAAAGACAGGCAGTTTTGTATTTTAAAGCCCCTAAGGGGTTCAAACAATAGGTCCCCCCATTTAAAAAATTCTTTCAATCTTCATGACAGCTATCCCTCATCCCTCGTGGGTTTAATTTTAGATCTGTAACTCTTAACAACAACAAGATACTGTCACCCTTGCTTCTTTAGTGAGATCACATAGAGATTATGTTAAGATGACATATTAGATTCTCCAAAAAAAACCCTCTAAACAAATGAGGACTGCCCAGGTTTAAAACAATTAATGGCTTTAATTGTAATTAATCGATTATTAAAATAATCGATAATTAATTTAATAATCAATAAATCATTAACTGGGGTGTAGAGACTGTAAAACAGGCCTTTAGTTGACAGTGCGACTCACTTAGAGCAGTAATTACATCAAAATTGTAGAAAAATATCTAAACAATTTGCATTTAAGAAAAAAATAAATGTTCTCTGTCAATATGCTCTATCCAGAACTCCACAAGTTGACAAGTCAACTCCACAAGTTTTAGTATGGTGTTTTAGTTTGACATGGTTTGATTTCATAAAAAGTCTTCTTTCAGGAGCCTTTGATTATTGATTAAAGAACCTAATTGCTTATAAATCGATTAATCAGAAAAATAATCCAACAGATCAATTGATTTGCAAAATAATCTTTAATTGCAGTCTTAGCACATTCTGAAAACTAAATGATAAATAAAAAATTATCTCCATAAGCAACAGCCATCCCTTGTCCTCGATTGTGGTTAATGTCTTGTATACATGTCATTTGGAAAATATTTAAGAAAATGGAAAAAATAGTTTATAACACCTACATCCCAGCTGACCTCTTAAAGGAAATCTGTGTGTGACCAAAACCCCTCCAAACAGATTAGTGCCCTATGAAAACTGTATATCTTATTTAACATTTTTCTCCACCATGAGCGACGGTCATCCCTCTTCCTGAATTTCATTTTAACCTGGAGAGACTCAGACAGAGAAAAGCTGAAATTTGAAAATATGAAATTTATTTATACAGGTAACACAATCATATTCTTTAAAATATTTCTCTCTAAGGAAAACTAGCTGATTGCAAGGACTCATTCAATCTGCAATCCCTCGCACTGAGCATGCATGTAGCGACAGTGGAGAAGAAAACTCCCTTTTAACAGGAAGAAACCTTCGGCAGAACCAAGCTTATTGTCTGTGGCCATCTGCCGAGGCCAACTGGGGTTCAAGTAGACAGAAGCAGATGGAGACTTAAAATTAAGTTTTTTTTGGCTCTTGGTCCCTGGCAGAACACTTCGATGCTTTGAATCAACGTAAGCTTGGATGAGTAACCTGGAAAGGATTAGAGTAGTCTTCCACCTTCATCTTCCACATTCCAACTGGCTCTCTGATGAGGTAGAGTACGGTGGTTGATGCTTTGATTAACTCCGCTCTGGCTTTGCACTGCCCACAGGCTGCTGAGAGGAGTATGGTTGCGCCGGCTGCGGTCCACTCTTCTTGCAGTCAAACACAGAGCAACTTTCTGCTCTTAAATTGTTTCCATGCACGATGTATTGCATTGCACACTATTGGCATCAGTCTTAATAAAGTGAAGCCACACTTTTGACCTGGGGGGCATTTTACAGGGGTTCCACTAGGGCTGGGCGATAATTCAATAACGATATATATCGATCGATAGACGTGTGGCGCAATAGAAAAAAAGAGGGTCGATAAAAGTTCGATAAAAAAGAAACGCAGTTTTCCTTCCTTCTCATTGTAGCCTAGCATGTAGGTTTATGCTAGTCACTGCTTCCTCCCAACCAATCACAATCGCGGACCCAGGCACGACGTCACAAAGCGCCGCCCTCTCAAACCACAACACAGAGCACATGAAGATATCCGCAGCAAGGAGAGGCGGAGGAAATTGTTCCAAAGAAAGGTTTTTGTAGTTCGGCAGTCTGGCAGTATTTTGGTCATGGCAAGTCGGACAAAAAACAAACCACAGTCATCTGTAAAATGTGTAAGGAACCAGTGAAAACAAAGTCTGATAACACAACCAACTTTTTTTTTTTTTATCATCTCAGCCGCTCACAGCCGCAGGAGTACAAGCTGTGTAGGCCCCTGCGCGGCTCTGCATCGCCTCAGAGGAATCTTCGGGAATTTCGGGAAAATATATATATATTTTCAGTTCTGGGCAGTTTCCCACGTAGTTCTAAATATTGAGAGAAAAATGCTGAGGGGCCAGAAACTTCAAAGTAATAACTCAGGTTAAAGCAGGAAACGGGGGCGGTGGGGGGGCATTTATTTATTGGTTATATTTATTTTGGTCACATTCTGGTCACTTTAGTTTATTCTTTGTCAGTATTTAATAACATAACCCAGGTCTCTTAAGTTATTTTTCTTTAAAACAATTCTGTTATGGTTAAAAAAGTTGGTTAAATAAAGATTTAATTCGAAGTCTGTGTTTGTGTTTTTTATTAAAATTAAATCATTTAGCAATATTATAAAAAGTCCAGGCAGAGCTGCACATAAAATATGGTTTCAAATCTTTTCAATAATTATCGATATCGATCAATATGCATTTTTTTTTATCAATAAGCTTTTTTTCTATATCGCCCAGCCCTACGTTCCAAGACGCTCGCAACCAGTACACAACAGATACACATGAACCCTGGCTGTAGGCGTGACCACCTTTGTATTTTTCCTGGATGACGCAATCACATGAAGTGTTACAGCCAATCACCGAAACTTGGGACCGAAATACGAGGCATTTCAGTAAAACCGAAGCATTTCAGTCGGTACCATAAAAGAACCGATGTTCAGTACCCAGCCCTATCCTTTGAAGCTGACAACACACTTCTTTACCCCCAGATTCTACATAAAGAAGTGAATATCTGAAGCTCCTGCGTACCAAGTGCTCTGCTCACGTAAATCGTGCGGAGCACTTGTCTATCATGTGAGTGTTGTTCCACATCCACTGCTACCCCTCCGCACGTCTCCGTCCATGCACATCTTCTCTGTCCTTCACAGCCAAAATACAGAGCTGAGCAATTTTTTGCTCTGCTCCGGTCCAGTCAGGTCAAGATCAGCTATTGCAATTGCACCAAACAGGAAAAATAACATTGAGAAGTTCCAGTTCATCAAATTAAAATATAGTAACAACAGATCGGTAACTAGAAATTAGATTATAATTCTTATATATTTTTGAAAAACAAACAGTGTATTAAAAAAATTTGATGCAAACAATTGGTTATTCACCAACATGGAAGAAGATTTCTCATCTCAATCAAAATATTTTATACCGAGGGACTTAAAGTTTAATCAAATCCAGTCAAAAGAAACTTCTTATTACAGGAATGGATGAAAGAATACTGAGTTTGGAAGTAGCGAACAAACATAGTTCATTTCAAAAAAGAGTTTTGAATGATCCTAGTTATCCCCGTTACAAAAATCTACAACAACAAAAATATCTGGGCAGAAACTGAACATATGATGGAGGGATTTTTTTAATATGCTATATTAAATTAAGCATTCACAGGGTTAAGCATCCATCCATCCATCCATCCATCCATCCATCCATCCATCCCAGAAGAAGTTCCGGGAGTCTCCCTGATATAGATAGTTGTTCACGGATGCACGCGAGTCAGATCAATTATCCCGGATTTTAGACTCTGCGAGGTGGTGTTTTTTTAATGCAAGTGAGAGCGAGCAGGCAATAATTCGTGCACCATGTGCGGATTAGAACTAACGCGATTGCGTAGATAACAAGAGAGAGCGGGGTGTGGGGAGGAGGTTGCTGGTGAAACCTGTGCAGCGTGTCTGTCCAAAGCGATGCTCTGTTCAACGAGCGTTCCGGGCGACTGGTTGTCAGAGAGCTGATTGGATCAGTCCGATAAGTTTCTCTGGGTTGCTCTCTAGCAGTCACCTAGTTACCACTCAAAGCTGTGCATCCTGTGAAACGGCAGAGGTTGAATCCTCGAGTAAAAAAACAAAATATAGGAATAATGCTACAGCAAAATATACTAAAGTATATCCACGTCTAGTGAAGGTGAGGAACAGTGGCGTATCTAGACCAAATGTACCAGGGGTCAAGGAGGGGGCCAGCATGTTTTCATTGGAGCACAGAAAAGCATGAAATAGAAAAACAGGGCAAGGGATTCAAATATATTAAGAGAGCTGCATGAAGAGAAATTTCTTTTCAATTAGGTTCAATAGAAATTCTATTTCTTATTAGGTCAATATACATGTATAATTTAGGAATTTTATATATTTTTGACTTAATTTGAGTTAAATCTACTGTTTTATATAAAATTTAATCAGAACTTAAGAAAACTGTTATTAATATTATGTAATTCATCTGTAAAAAATTTGAGCATTTTTTGTGAAAAAAAAAATATTTACAGCTGAAAACTGGGATCCTATCTCAATACCACTGAAGCTATCACCTTATTGTTTTTGAATAATAAGTAAAACAGAATTTGTAAAGAAAAAGAATGAAATAGATCCAAATGACCTATCAATAACCTTGTCTGTTCCAGCGCATATCATCAATAGAATTTCTTGTAAGTATTATGTCTTCAGTACAGGGGCCATAACAGGGGCCAGGACATGATCTACAGGGGCACTGGCCCCCGTTGGCCCCTGTGTGTGTATATATATATATATATTAGGGATGGAACGGTTTGTGAAAACAGTCTGAACCATTCGGTTCGAATGTCTCGTTTCGGTTCGCGTGTGTTGCAATCGGTTCATGCGCGGCTCCTTTTTCCCATAGGCGAAGCGATTACACTCCAGAGCAGAAGGTGGTGGTACTGCGACCAAAGCCAACCACCAGTAGTAAACAAGAAGAAGAAGCGAAGCAGCGTAGCCGGGTGTAGCAGAAAAAAATCAGCTCTTGTTGAGAATTGTGTGGGTATGGCGAGTGGGAAAGAACAGGAGTTGGAAGACGCGCCAGCAGCACTTTATAGGTCTGCTGTATGGGTCCACTTTGCATTTAGAGTGACCTACGATGACGGCGGAAAGAAAGTTGTGGATAAAAGTGCAACAGTGTGCAAGCATTGTGCAACAGGCCACTTTATTAGGTACACCTGTCCAACTGCTCGTTAACACTTAATTTCTAAAAAGCCAATCACATGGCGGCAACTCAGTGCATTTAGGCATGTAGACATGGTCAAGACAATATCCTGCAGTTCAAACCGAGCATCAGCATGGGGAAGTAAGGTGATTTGAGTGACTTTGAACGTGGCATGATTGTTGGTGCCAGAAGGGCTGGTCTGAGTATTTCAGAAACTGCTGATCTACTGGGATTTTCACGCACAACCATCTCTAGGGTTTACAGAGAATGGTCCGAAAAAGAAAAAACATCCAGTGAGCGGCAGTTCTGTGGGCGGAAATGCCTTGTTGATGCCAGAGGTCAGAGGAGAATGGCCAGACTGGTTCGTGCTGATAGAAGGGCAACAGTGACTCAAATAACCACCCGTTACAACCAAGGCGGGCAGAAGAGCATCTCTGAACGCACAGTACGTCGAACTTTGAGGCAGATGGGCTACAGCAGCAGAAGACCACACCGGGTGCCACTCCTTTCAGATAAGAACAGGAAACTAAGGCTACAATTTGCACAAGCTCATCGAAATTGGACAATAGAAGATTGGAAAAACGTTGCCTGGTCTGACGAGTCTCGATTTCTGCTGCGACATTCGGATGGTAGGGTCAGAATTTGGCGTCTACAACATGAAAGCATGGATCCATCCTGCCTTGTATCAACGGTTCAGGCTGGTGGTGGTGGTGTCATGGTGTGGGGAATATTTTCTTGGCACTCTTTGGGCCCCTTGGTACCAATTGAGCATTGTTGCAACGCCACAGCCTACCTGAGTATTGTTGCTTACCATGTCCATCCCTTTATGACCACAATGTACCCAACTTCTGATGGCTACTTTAAGCAGGATAATGCGCCATGTCATAAAGCTGGAATCATCTCAGACTGGTTTCTTGAACATGACAATGAGTTCACTGTACTCAAATGGCCTCCACAGTCACCAGATCTCAATCCAATAGAGCATCTTTGGGATGTGGTGGAACGGGAGATTCGCATCATAGATGTGCAGCCGACAAATCTGCGGCAACTGTGTGATGCCATCATGTCAATATGGACCAAACTCCCTGACGAATGCTTCCAGCACCTTGTTGAATCTATGCCACGAAGAATTGAGGCAGTTCCGAAGGCAAAAGGGGGTCCAACCCGTTACTAGCATGGGGTACCTAATAAAGTGGCCGGTGAGTGTATACCGAACCAAACCGAAAACCGTGACCATGAAACCCTGAACCGGACCGTGGATTTTTTTGAACCGTTCCACCCCTAATACTGCATGAAAAGTGAGATTTTCGTCCCTGTAAACTACCCTAGATCTCCCTCAATTTTGGCAGTTAACGACAATTTGTCGTGGCCGTTTGTCAGTGCCACAAATTGTCGGAAACGAACTCTGACGTATGTGGAGAGCGATCAGCTGTACTAATGGCCCTAATTAGCACATGAATGCAGCGAACCCGCGTGGCTGGCCAGGTCTGGCTTGAATAACCTACTCAGTATTGGCTGAAACCACTATTTTCAAACAAGTAAAATCGCTCGTGATTGGCAGCAAAACCACACGTGGCCAGGCCAGGCTTTAATGTTCCTACTGAGTATTGGATGGAACCACTTCTTTTTAAACAAGTAAAATCGCTCGTGATTGGTTGGCACATATATATATATATATATATATATATATATATATAATTTATTCATATGCTGTATATTCATGTTATCCTACACTATTATTAGGCTACCATCAAGGACATGAATGAATTTATACAGGAAATGAACATTTGCCAGGAAGATGTTTATGCAACGAAAGAGCTTTATTAAAACAAACTACATACAACCCGAGGATCTGCCCACACATGCGTATCCAAAAATTACAACTCTGTGAACTGTCCGTTTGCCTCCTCGGGGTTGGAGGTAACTGGCAGCATTCTCTCCGAGGCAGGTCTGATGTGCAGACGCCTACTGTGCGTGGCTCTGTACTTCGGCGTCACCTCTAACGGGGACTGCAGCTTAACACAGAGTTCAGAGAGATCCGGCCTACGAAATGGGGGCGGCCGTGCAATCCATCCAGAGACACCGCCAACGACGCCATCTTCTTCGTCAGACATGAGGTCGACGGTGGCGGACTTCCAGAGTTCCACTTCCTCATCAGCTAGCACACTCTGCCTCGATTCCAGCAGCTGTAAAAAAAAAAAAAACAATGAATCAGCACTATGCGATGGGATGCACTGCGTATGGACACAACACATCTATCAATGCACCTGAAAAATAGTCACCAAATAAAGTCCGCTGCGCGGAGGCCGTCCCATTTGGCAAAAATTCTTAGGACGCTTAAAATGCGTCCTCCTTTTCCCCGAATTCTGAGGATGCATCGCATCGTTGTTTAGTAGTTGAAGAAGAAAAAGAAGAAGAAAGTCGGATTTTCTTCAAACTACGGACAACCGCAAGCAGCAGCAGCGCCGACAGTAGTGCGGAGAACACCTTTAAATGTAAGTAGTTTTTTTTTTTTTTTTTTTTATGAACATCTATTAAAATACATGATGGTATTGGAGCCACCGGAATGTGTAGGAGCAGCTAAAGCTAAAGCTTAGAGCTAACCTGTTGATACGTGATGTTCATCAACAAAAGCCTTCATACCAATGTTACTATTTTTTATTTTAACATACATCTTTACTGTACTGATAGCCGTATCCCTCACTAATTGGATCTATTTATTCTCAAACTGTTTATTACAAAGGATTAGAACTGTTATAGCTTAATGCAGCTGAAGAAATAACATTAGTCCAGCTGTACTAGGCTGTCAATACTGCAAACGTTTTGTTTTAATACTCAATAATGTATAGTTAATTTACAGTACAGTATAATATGGTTTAAAGTATAATTCACTTGAAGAACAATACCGGCGTAATTATACAGAACAGTTATTTTGCCTGTTGACTTAACAGAAATATGCTTTACTTGTCATTTTGTTCCAGGGAGCAGACAGAGGAGTGGATAAAATGACCACCTTATCATTGGGGCCAAAAATACTGCTGCAGTCGGATGGAGGGAAGAGTAGAGGCAGAATTCCATCTACATGTTGCATTTCTGTGTAAAAGTCACACAAGTTAAAATAAGTCCTGTTCAAACACCAACGTACAAATATAATCTTTTGATCACAACAAATGATGCTCAGATGCCACTTTTTGTAAATCTCATATTTGTGATAAAAGTGATCCTTTTGTGGGACAACTTAAAAAAAAAAATCAAAGTATGTCCAGGTTTGGATAATGTAATGAAACACACATACATACATATATATATATATATATATATATATATATATGTGTGTGTATATGTATATATATGTGTGTGTGTGTTTGTAGGGAAATTACATCTTACATTTATTATATTCATGTTAATTTCACTTTGAGTATGCTTAAAAAAGTAATCTCCAGGTTACCATTCCAAAGTCTTTTTCTGTAGAATTTCATTAATCCATCCAAATCATGAAACCTTCCTTTTTTCTAGCATCTGTTGATACAAATAGTTTTCCTCTACTTTAGGAATGCAAAGATCCAGGGTAGGGGGTCAGTGGGACGCCTACTGCTGCCACCTGGCCCTGGTTTGTCCTCATGGATGAGGTATTAGGACAGAGGCCCTCTGTTGCCCCACCTGTCCTAATTGCCTCCATCCCTGAGGACACACCAGGGCCAGGTGCTGCAGAGGCTGGGCAGCATCGGGGTGATGATGAGGAAGAGAATGAGGATGAGGGAGGAGGGAAAGGACGAAGAGAAGGAGTGACGAGTTGGTGGATTTAATCAGGGAGGATATCAGATGGCAGAGGGAGGCGGGAAAGGATGGACAGATTATTTCATTTATTGGAGAGGATGGTGGACAGTTGTTATTATTTTTTTGGTGTTTTTTTTTTAACAAGTTGAGGTTCTGTGTTGCTGTTATTAAATTAAATTATTAAATTGTTTATAAAAGTTATTGTTGTCTGTGTGTTCTTAAAGTCTTTTAACCTTTTTACATTATCTGTTTCATCACTTCTTTATAATTTAAGTAAACTTAGAACAACTTCTCAGTGACATCAGTTTATTTTTAGAGAAGCAAGTATTTAACAATGAACTATTAAAAACATTTTTACCTATTGACATTAGATTTTAAAATTAACTACTACAACTATTTACAGAAGATAGAAAAAAAATATTACTAGAGAACATATATATATATATATATATATATATATATATATATATATATATATATATATATATATATACAATTGTACTGAGCAGGAGTCCCTGGTGGTGCTGCTGGACTGGATGCGATGCCACACAGATGAACTTGGAGTCTTCTGACTGCGAGTGGGACATCATCTGGGGGGTCGGGGTGCCTCTCTCCACTGTTCACCACATCGTCCATCAGGGTTTGCAGGGCTGACCCAATCGATGGCTGCCATGTTACTAAAAAAGTTTAAAAAGACGCAGAAAAGAATGACTTTACTAAAACTGTTTTCATAACCCTGAAATAAGAACAGCTAAAATGTGATTCTACTTGCCATCTAAATGTAACGGTGGTCAGGTAGACCCTCCTCCAGAGCAGACACCTCGGCAGACAGCTTGCCCCGCCATGGAGCACCACTGACTGCCTCCAACACGTTCTCCCCCTCCTCATCCTCTGGGGCCGTGATGTCACCGGCTCCCAGGCAGATGTTGTGCAGGACAGCACATGCTGTTATGACCTGTAGGAAAAAAAAAGACAAAAATATTTACTTTTATTCAGTCATCTAGCTTTTTTTCATTATCTTTATTACATGATTTATTAGAAATAAAATTTTACTTCATCTAGATCCACTATTTAACTTATTTTTTCGTTTTTATATTTTGATTTTTTTACATATATATAATTGCAAATAAAGTCAGGCAGTAAGGGGATAACAATTCAGACAAAAAAGGATTTATTTCTCAACAGTTTTGCTTCTCAACACAACATTAGTAATGGTGAAAGTAGTTATTTAAGTCAGTTATTTACAGGGTTTGTACACATTTAACTATTCAATTCAAATTACTAAGGTTACAAACAAATAAATTACAAACTTACAAATAAATATAAAATTTGATATTTAAACCTATTCATCAATCTGCTGACAAGCGTTTGATAACTGGTATATTCTGATCATTAGCAGGCCCCTGTGGGTTAGAATAATAGCAGGTAGATCTTACCTCTCCACTGCGCTCTGCCAGCCTGAGAAAAATCCGTCGCCGGTTTTACTGCCGCCGAAGCCGTCAAAGCCGACTCTCCTCCTCCAATAACAAGTAAATAAAAGAAATAAAAATGTCCATCTATTTTTTTGTTGTTTCTTTCCGTATTTCTCGAGCTATCGGATTTTGTTTCGCGCTGTTTTTGGGGTAAACGTGATGACGTCGTGTCGCAACCAGGAAGTGCTCCAAAGGCTAGACCGTCCCATTTACCAACGGCTGAGGATCCTCCGGAGCAGCCTACCAAGTCTGGGTCCTCCGGAGGCTAGGTAGGCTGGGTCCTCGGAAGTACGCAGCCTGCGAATTGAGACGCAGCTAAAGTTCTTCTGAGTATAGTAACTCAAACATGTCTGCTTGCCCATAAGCTCACACGTGATTGGACGAGCAGTCGAAGGCTCGTCACGCTCCTCCAATAGCATACGAGGTCATTGTTATACGGAAGGACTCGCGAGAACAGCTGCGTCTATCATGTTTTTTTTTTGTTTTTTTTTCCGCTTTATTGGCAATTCCGTGTAACAATACAGAGTAATTCAAACATCAAACACAGATACACAGCAGTTGGTGACATTATAACTTAAAAAAAAAAATGAGACATAGAATGTAAAAAGTAAATAAAAATAAAACAAGGGAAACAAACATATAAATAAATAAACAAATAAATAAAATAAACATAAAATAATAATAACTAGGGGTTTACATTGAGTTTATGGTCATTTACAAAAGTGTATAATTTTATACCATTTTTCTTCTTCATAAATTTAAGTGACTGAAAATACAAAGTTCTTTAAGCAAAACGTTGAAGTTTGGCTTGGTCCTCATGTATTTGTTTTTGTGAATGTACAATTTCCCCATCATGAATAAAACATAAAAGGCTAGGTCCTGCAGCTTATCTGTCATTTCTGTTCCAAACAAAACATTCTCTTTGTCCAGATGAGAAGGAGAATCAAATTTAGATGAACACCAGAAGCAGAAATCTTCCCAGAAAACTTTCACGTACATACAATCGTAAAAGAGGTGACCAACAGTCTCAGTTTCACATTCACAGAAGGTGCAATCATTTTCTTCAAAAACCAAAACGGAGCCTCAGAAATTCCATGGAAGGATAAATGTCAGTGATTATTTTGAAATGGACCTCTTTAACCTTTGGAGCAACAGGAAACTGTAGATATTTATTCCGCAGTTTTCCCACTTTCTCTTTTGGAAAATGCTTGGAGATTAGGTTTCTGTGGGATGTATCGGGATGAAATTCCTTGACAAACAAACTACATATGACATTGTTGGTCAGCTTTTTATCAATAACAGACTGACCGTTGAGTAACAGAGAGGGAATTTTTACCTGGACATGGTTTGGGAGTAGGTTGTATGAAATTATGATCAGAGGCTGAGGAAGGGCTTTGATTAATATATTATATTGTTTTCTGTTATTTATTTTCAATTTAGAGCAAAGAGTTTCAAAAGGTAAAAAATTCCCTTTGTCATCAAGAATGTGCATTATCGACCATATACCACTTTCTAGCCAGCTCTTGTAAAATAAAGACTTGTTCCTGAATAGGGCATATCGGGAGTTCCATAGTGGGGTGTTATGAGGACTAAAATTATGCTTAAATATTAATTTCCAATAAAGTAAGATGCATTGATGAAAAGAAGAAAGTTTAACAGGAAGTTTCTTAGGATCAAAGTCATATTTAAGGAGGAAGTTAATTCCTCCTAATTCTATAAATAATTGGAGGGGATATGAAACCAAAAACTATTTTCATTTTTCAGAAAAGATTTGAACCAATTCATTTTAGTCATTCCGTCTAAACATTCAAAGTCTATTGCTTTAAGATCTCCATCATTACACTCTTTAACCATTGCTCCTTTCCTAATGTAGTGTGTCTTGTTTTTCCAGATAAAGTTGAAGTTAATTTGATTTATAGCTTTAATTGCAGGTTTAGGAAGGGATATGGAATAAGCTGGATAGATAAATCTTGAGAGACATTCCCTTTTTGTAAGGAAAGTTCAACCAAATATTGATATGTCACGTTGAGACCACAAATTTAAGTTAAGTTTACATTTATCTAAAATATTCCAACAGTTTAGTTTTTCCAGTGATTTATTGTCTTTGGTGATGTGAACATCAAGATATTTCACGGCAGATTTAACAGGGATGTTATGAATGGCAGTCTAGGAGAGGCGTGTATCGTCGCGTCTATCATGTAAACATGGCTTCATCCCCATCCGGACAGACATTTTTATGGAAAGCCAATAGACGTTTGGGGCTTGCAGGGAACAGACACATAATACCCAGCATCATTTCTGCCAGTTGAGCGCATTGCTAGAAGATGTGTGGTTAATACATCCTCTGTGCATTTAAGTAAGACCAAAGAGAAGGTCACTGTAGTCATGCCACTATGCACAGTAGTTGAGCTCTAGGAGAATGTGATCTCTGCAGACCCCTCATTCTGATTCTAATATTGTTTGCATGGAATGCACATTTTACCTTGCTGATTCTGATTCACATTTTACCAACTGATTCTGATTAAAACTAATTTTTGAAATACATTATTTTGTGTATTTTTTTACATAACATTTGCCATTGCTAATGGCATACACAGTAATCTAGCATACTTTAATTAAATAAATCAATTCAAGCTAAAATGTAAGAGTCTATAATTAGGCTTTACTGAGCCTGATCTATTTGTACCAGAGATTTTCTTACCTTTTAGAAAAATGTCACTTGGGGTAAAACTCCCCCTTCAACCCTAATTTACATTTGTACAGCTCACAGCATTTTCATTTACATGTTAAAGCCTCCACTAGAATTCCATGGGGGGGTCGAGGCATGGGGGGAACACTGCTTAAGAAAGCCCACATCAATTTCTGACAATTTATGGGAGTTTTTGGTGTTGCCTGCAAATTACCTTGAACAGCCGTTAACCTGAAGTTCCACGACAATCTACAGTGCCGCATAGTGCAGAAATCACACTTTTAATGCAGTGTAATTTATATATATATGTATATTCTAGCTTTTTCTCCGCCTCGAGCTTCCTTTCCAAACTTACGGCCTTATGATCAACTGTAGGCGGTTCCACGCAAATTAATCACGATATAATATATCTGAATTGTTTTTATAAATATTTTTTAATAGAGATTTTGAAATGCCACGATAAACATATTTAATTAATTTTAGTGCCAATTAAGGTTTAATAAAAAAAAAATTATGACTTTTAATTATTTTTAATGATCCGCGGAAACCCTGGTTCATTTCCGCATGTTTTGCTGCTTTGAATTTACTAATATAGTGCATGCTTTCCTCAAACTCCGAGGAAGTCGGAGCGGATTGAGACGGGAGGAACAGCGGGAGCTGTAGGCTTTGCTTTGCGCAGATGGTCTGGAGAGCAGCGGGACGGAGCGGTGATGGAGGATGTGGGATTTCGGGGTTAGTCTCCTTGTTTCTCATGAGCTGAATTGTGCATATTTCTGTTATCTTTCAGTGTGCTGGTTCACTGGGTGGGAAACATTTTCACAAACAGAACTCTGTTGCCTGCAGCGTAGTTCGTCTTTCAGGCTTTGTGTAAATTGTACCTGAACGGGAAAGGAAAGGAATGCAAGTTGAAGCGATGCATGAGAAAAGAGATGAAATGCGATGTATCTTTCTGATTACATTAGAAGAGAAAGAACCCAGCATACTGGTGAAGATTCTCAGTCATCCATGTCATAGTCATTGCAAAAAATTACTATGATTGTTTTTTTTTTTTACTTCTTTGGAATAACCGGCTATATAGCAGTGACACAAGCCCTAGCCTGCAGTACTGTACCCAGCCAAAGTAGAGCCTCGAACATTCCTCCCACTGACTTCTTCCTTTTTTATGTATTTTATACACATTGGTCTATTAAAAGCAATTTTTTTCTAGTGTGAGGTAGCAGGGGTTTAAATACAGGGTTTTAATACCTTAAGGCAGAGATGTACCATTTTGTTTGCCCAACCAGTGAATGTCTATCTAGGAGCAGTGATATCAGAATCAGAAATACTTTAATAATCCCAGAGGGAAAATACTTTTGTTACATGCTCCAGTTACAGTTTTATATATATGTAGCAACCTTCCTTGCTTTGGGTACTGTTACATAGGGAAGAACACTCGGATGTTAGCTGTTAACACTATAAGTAGTGTTTCGTCATGATATGTGTTATAAGATTAATTAGTTAAGCTTGGTTTTAGTTCAACTGATAACCTCCACTGAAAGCAGAAAGACTTGGAAAACAATAATCGAACTCTGTTTTTGTGTATTCTTGGTTGTTGCTACTTAAAAAAAAAAAAAAAACTCTAAGATCTAGATACCTCTTCATCATGACTTTGTTCACCACTTCACTGCAGAACTCTTTATATATCCATTAATGTAATTTTACAGGAATTGAATGCTTTCAAGCAGACACACTGGTAAGAGTTTTCTGCACTCAGTATTGTTCAAAGGAGATCTGATTTTCTGGCTTAGTCTAAGATAATGGACAACTTTTCAGAAACCAATTACTTTATTGTGTTAAGATGTTAGCATGTGTCTATTTTAGGTGTTTCAAGCCCAGATAATGTCTTGCTGCTTTCTTTACATATTTTAATAGCAATTTCTTAAGATTCTATTATCCACTGTCCAAAAACCTCGTTTACCTTTTTAAAATAACACTGTTGGATGCTGTGCCATCAAATGCTCAGAGATCAAGAGTGTACTGAAAGGCTTGCTTCCTTGCCTTAAATGCCCCAGACTTTCTTCATAAAAATAATTAAATCTTTAGAGGGAGAAAACATCGTAATCCCTTCTGATCTTTTTCAGGAGCATCATTTGTATTTAGATATTGGATGATATCCATTCCACCTTTGGCAGACTGCCAATACCCACCCCTAGTATCAAAGGCAAAGAAGTCATGATTCGATCTGAATCCCGATTCACATGCCACGATGCGATTCTATCACAGTGCATCACGATACTTGAAATATTGCGATGCATTGCGATATTTTCACTGAACACTGTAAGAAAAAGATATAGCCCTTACCAGTGGCTGACTGGCTGTGTGTGATCTGGATAGTGTCTTCAATTGATACATAACTGAAAGCTACTGAATTCATACATAGCTGTATTTATTGAAATTACTTTTGGAGGTGTTGCCATGAAAACAAATACTGGACACAAATATTACTATTACTGGCGTGAACACACTGACAAAAAGATCTTAGGATTGATCAAACTTAAAATAACAAAATAAGGATAATCAGTGCCGTTTACATGGCCTCAGTGGTCCTTTAAACCAATGAAATGAAAACATTCAAATGTATGACATTTCCCCTTTTGCAAATTACGTGCGTCATATCAATTTTGTTTTTACCTTCTTTGTTTTTAAAGCCAAAATGCATCCAAGCATCTGATTTGAAATGTGATGGAGCCGGGCGAATTTTCTCAGGCACCTTCATGTTTTGTTCACGAATGACTTGTCTCAGTATCCCGAGGCCGGACATGCTTGTGACACAAAGCAGCGGGCGTCAACACATCCACAGCGAGATCTGCTGGACCGGAAGTTGTATTCCACTTGATTTGGCTGATGTGCGCCAACCATTCATGTAGTTTATTTGTTCAATTTTTTTTATTAAGAATCGATTCTTGCCATCAAGAATCGATGCAGTAGAGCACAAGAATTAGAATCGCGATGCATCGTCATGGCGATTATTTTGCACACCCCTATTTGATACTAAATGATGGTCTGAAATGGCCTGTGGTGCTTGTGTGTTAAAGAACTGGTTGGATATGGGAGTATTGGGCCTTGTTCTGACTGATAGACAAATATTATACTATACAAGGTTGTAAGTAGTAGGGGTGGCACATTAGGTCAGTGATAAAGTAAAGGCAGAACCTCTTTAATTATGTGTGGTTCTAACAATTAGTCTTGGGGAGTTTCTGGAAACTTCAAAGCTAGATGGTATCCATGATGTCCAGGAAGAGCGAGTTAAAGGGCGGTGATTTCCAAAAGCAATCCGACCAGTTAGTCAGCTCCCACATGTGGTGGTATTTGCTGAGGAGCAACTTCCCAACAATGACTGTTTCCTTCAACTGCCATCCCACTCAGGTTAGAATATAAACAGAATGAAAAACATCATGGATTTATCTTCAGGACTGTACCACTCCATGAATTAGTTTAACTTTTTTTTTTTTACCTTTTTTTTTTTACCCTTAACATGGTATCCTTCAGAATAATCTAATGAGTAAGTGGCTCCTTGTTGTAGTTTTGAGTGATTTTTATTTAAAAAATATTTATAATTCTCCAATGGGTCTCAGTTTGACTTCAACAGTTTCAGCAAAAAAATGGCAGCACATGCTTACATCTGGGAGTCATGGCAGAAAGATTGGCTTTTGTTTCACGATAGATTACATCTACCCTTGTCTGTTAAACAGATCTGTCTCAAGTTGCCATGTTTGTCCAATCTTAAATCTGAAATACAATTGGATCTGACTCACTTTCACAGGTTTCTTAATTTGCAGACTCAGAGAAACTGAGTTTTCCATTTCAAAAAGAGAGTTTCCTCAACCTCTGTTCCAGGCACTGTAGTGACATTCTCCCCAGAGCTAACCTGGTCAGGAGCAGGTTTTGTTCAGTAAACTAGTTTCTCAATTCACAAGGACGTTTCTCAATTCACAAGAACGTGAGTATGGACTTGTGTCCTCACCAAGTACACTATATTGCCAAAAGTATTTGCTCACCCATCCAAATTATTGGAATCAGGTGTTCCAATCACTTCCATGGCCACAGGTGTATAAATTCAAGCACCTAGGCATGCAGACTGTTTTTACAAACATTTGTGAAAGAATGGGTCGCTCTCAGGAGCTCAGTGAATTCCAGCGTGGAACTGTGATAGGATGCCACCTGTGCAACAAATCCAGTCGTGAAATTTCCTCGCTCCTAAATATTCCACAGTCAACTGTCAGCTGTATTATAAGAAAATGGAAGTGTTTGGGAACGACAGCAACTCAGCCACGAAGTGGTAGGCCACGTAAACTGACGGAGCGGGGTCAGCGGATGCTGAAGCGCATAGTGCGAAGAGGTCGCCAACTTTCTGCAGAGTCAATCACTACAGACCTCCAAACTTCATGTGGCCTTCAGATTAGCTCAAGAACAGTGCGCAGAGAGCTTCATGGAATGGGTTTCCATGGTCGAGCAGCTGCATCCAAGCCATACATAACCAAGTGCAATGCAAAGCGTCGGATGCGGTGGTGTAAAGCACGCCGCCACTGGACTCTAGAGCAGTGGAGACGCGTTCTCTGGAGTGACGAATCGCGCTTCTCCATCTGGCAATCTGATGGACGGGTCTGGGTTTGGCGGTTGCCAGGAGAACGGTACTTGTCTGACTGCATTGTGCCAAGTGTAAAGTTTGGTGGAGGGGGGATTATGGTGTGGGGTTGTTTTTCAGGAGCTGGGCTTGGCCCCTTAGTTCCAGTGAAAGGAACTCTGAATGCTTCAGCATACCAAGACATTTTGGACAATTCCATGCTCCCAACTTTGTGGGAACAGTTTGGAGCTGGCCCCTTCCTCTTCCAACATGACTGTGCACCAGTGCACAAAGCAAGGTCCATAAAGACATGGATGACAGAGTCTGGTGTGGATGAACTTGACTGGCCTGCACAGAGTCCTGACCTCAACCCGATAGAACACCTTTGGGATGAATTAGAGCGGAGACTGAGAGCCAGGCCTTCTCGTCCAACATCAGTGTGCGACCTCACAAATGCGCTTCTGGAAGAATGGTCAAAAATTCCCATAAACACACTCCTAAACCTTGTGGACAGCCTTCCCAGAAGAGTTGAAGCTGTTCTAGCTGCAAAGGGTGGACCGACGTCATATTGAACCCTATGGATTAGGAACGGGATGTCACTTAAGCTCATATGTGAGTCAAGGCAGGTGAGCAAATACTTTTGGCAATATAGTGTATGTTCTTGACAAGAACAGTGGAAAGTATGGAAAAATCTGCATCAGAGCCAGCAGTAATTCACACATCTATGCAGAAACAGGGCTGCTGCAGACGGGCTAATGTTAGCCCTGGATCCAGTTAAAGGCTGAGGTCTAAAAGCTGGTTGCTGGCGTCCTTTTAACATCTGAATTTTTTTTTTTATTACCCACTAAATCAGTAAATAGTGAAGTATATAGTGAAGCTTAAAGTATAATGTTGTCATCTCAAATTATGTTAAAACATACAGTACTTTTATAGAACAACAACAACAGAAAAGGGAACTTTTAACTTAATACTATGCGCTCTGTGGGCACTCCACTGGAAGCTGGTGTTTCCATGGTGCATGCTGGGACAGGTGTCAATCTCGAGAATGGACAAGTCTGATCTGCTGCATTTTCGGTGAAGAGGGAGAGGCGAGATCAACATCCGGAGACTTTGTCCGTTCTCGGTCTGCTGTTCTTGTGAATTGCAGCCGTACTAGGGCTAAGACTGATGACATTTCTAGGGCCCTATAAAATCCGTTTTATTTTTTCCCAAATTCCGTTTTTTCGGTTTTAATTTCTGCGAATAAATTTCTTTTACCCTTTACTGTTATTTCAGTCGTAAAAAGAATGTGCTTTTAATTTTAATGATTAAAATATACACAAATAAAATAGGAATGGCCTTAAATTTATTGAGGTAAAAAAAACACATTTACTCAGTACTTTTACTGCATGATGCAACATAACACTGCACTCTAAGTACTAACAAAATATTAATGGTTATGAACCAATGGTTATAAATAAAAGTGCTGCATTAGCTTTTTCAAGTACCGTATTTTCACGACTATAAGGCGCACATAAACGTCTTTTCTTCCCCTCAAAATGTGCGGTGCGCCCTTTGGTGCGGTGCGCCCTATGTGTGTTGTAACTGCGACTTTTGAGACCACCTCATTGAGGAGATTATGAAAGAGTGCTGAGGGAGGTGAATGTAAGGAGACCAGGTGGTTTTTTTTCCACTCATCACCATTGCTGTTAATCTGTGACTCCATGCGTGCCCATCTCACAGCTGATGTGAAAAACATGGTGAAACAAATGAAAGCTGTGCTCGCTGTTATTCAACCGCTTGACATCGGTGTGAACCGGACGCAGCAGGCGCAGCAGAAGCAGCGAGTTTACATGCAAAGTCAATGGTTGACGCGCGTATAGACGCAGCAAAAGGTCCCGCAGCGCGATTTGAGCAGCAGGCACAGCGCGTCGGGAGCGTTTAAGCATCCGACGCGCCGCCAACCGATGCTGCTGCTCGAGATGGAAAAATTGAAGTTTTGCTGCTGGACGCGCCACATCAACCAATCAGAGAAGCTAATCTGGGAGCTTACAGCGAGACAGACACATCGCTCTGATGACATATGATATTAAGGCAAATGAAAAGGGCTGGATGGATGAGGAGATGATGAAAGCGTGGCTGAGGGAGGTGAATGTAAGGAGACAGGTGTTTTTTCACGCATCACCATCGCTGTTAATCTGTGACTCCATGCGTGCCCATCTCACAGCCGATGTGAAAAACATGGTGAAACAAATAAACGCTGTGCTTGCTGTTATTCCGGGAGGTCTGACAAAGGAACTTCAACCGCTCGACATTGGTGTGAACCGGCCGTTCAAAGTAAGGCTGCGAGCGGCGTGGGAGCGATGGATGACCAACGGAGACCACAGTTTCACGAAAAGTGGAAGGCAGCGCCAGGCAAGTTACGCCACCGTTTGCGGATGGATTGTAGATGCCTTGGCTAACGTGTCTGCTGGCACTGTTGTTCAAGCTTTCGCAAAAGCCGGCATTATTTCTGAGGAGCCGCCCGGCACGGAAAGTGACTCTGACAGCAAAGAAGGGGAAATTGGCATGTCTGATTTAGCGCAGCTGTTTAATTCAGAAACAGAGGATGATGACTTTGATGGGTTTGATTAATACTTTGTAATAAATACCTGAATAAAGCACAATCATACTCAGTTTTGCTCCCGTTCTATTTTTCTACCTGAAAACTTAATTCAACAGCAGCCTCTGGGCCGGGTAGCCTCCGGTTTCACCGCGGCGGCTGGCAAGTGTTTTTCATCTAAATAATTTACCGTATTTTCCCGACTATAGAGCGCATCTCTATATAAGCCGCACCCACTAAGTTTAAAAAAAAAAAAAACAGAGAAGTACATATAAAAGCCGCAGGGGTAAAAAGCCAGTGAACAACTGAAATGGTTACCGGAACCTCGTTTAACAGAACACAACTGAACAGATTAGTTTCGGAATGGTTCCTGTAGCACAAAAGTAAAAGTGCTGATCAAACAAAACAGAAAAGTTATTGATTGATTTATTCATCGTCCTCCTGCGCACTGAAACCACTGAAGTCATCTTCTTCAGTGTCGGACTTGAACAGCATCAGAAGAGCTTCATCACATACCTTTTCTGTGTGGATATCAGAGTTGTTCTCTGTGTCGCTGTCATCCCGGGGTGAAGCTGGCTCTGAAGCTGCGGTGCCCCCTTCACGCAGCAGTCCGGCCTTTCGGAACCCGTTGGTGATCGTAGATTCCTTCACGCTGCTCCACGCTGTTAGGATCCACTGACAGACATCAGAAAACGATGCTCTTCGCATGCGGCCAGTTTTTGTGAAGGATTTTTCGCCGCTCGTCATCCAAGCCTCCCATTCACTCCGGAGTGCTGCTTTAAACGCTCAATTCACACTGATGTCCAGAGGTTGCAAAAACTTTGTTGTGCCTCCAGGAATCACAGCAGGAATTGAGTTGGTTCTCTTGATGACAGCTTTCACTGAATCGGTGATGTGGGCCCTCATACTGTCCAAAACAAGAAGCGCCTTTTTCTGGTGAAAAAATCCTCCTGGGCGCTTTCCGTAGCATTCCGTTAACCAGTCTTTCATTAGACTTTCTACCATCCATCCTTTCTGGTTGACTTTAACCAATATGTCCTTCGGGAGCTGGTCTTTCGGCATAGTTTTGCGCTTAAAAATAACCATCGGGGGAGGCTTCTTTCCAGAGGCGGTGCAGCCCAGGACGCAGGTGAAATGAGTTCTTTCATGTCCGGTGGTTTTCACCATAATGGATGATGCACCTGTCTTGTTTACGGTCCTGGTCAGAGGCAGATAAAAATGTTAATGGCACTTCATCCATATTTATAATCTCGTCTGGTCCTATAGAAATTTGCAACTTTTTCCTGGTAGTCTGGGGGGAGTTGCTGACAGAGAGTTGTCCGCACCCTGATGGACAGGTTCTTTCTTCTCATGAATCGGAAACACCAAGACGGTCCTCCGTTGAAATCCTCAATATTCATTTCGCGGGCGACTGATTTGGCTTTCAGCCGGATTTGCACGGTGGATACACCTCGGCCACCTGGTCTCTGAGTGTTAACCCAGTCCTCAAGAACATTTTCAAGTTCAGGCCACCTGCTTTTATGTCCTCTGAAAGCCTTTCTAGTTTTTTTACATTGGATGAGTTCTTCCCGCTGCCGTCTCCAGCGCCGAACCATGGATTCATTCACGTCAAGTTTACGTGCGGCAGCTCTATTTCCTTCCTGTACTGCCAGATCGATGGCCTTCAACTTAAAAGCGGCATCATACGAACTTCTTCGTGTGGTTTCCATGATGAGTGGGTATGGCTTTGAACAAAATTCTCCGTCTTGCCTGCTGCTTACAAGTGCTAAATAAAAATTAGCGCTATCTTCTTCTTTGATTTCCAACTTTGACTTCCCTACCGTCTCGTTTTTTTTTTACTTTCTGCTAAAGCGCCCCCTGGCGGGTTGCGAAAAATCCACAGAAAAGCCGCACCACATTATAAACCGCATGGTTCCAAGCATGGGGAAAAAGTAGCGGCTTATAGTCGGGAAAATACGGTAAACTGCAGGCACCAGAATACCGGTAATAAAAGCGAACATATTCCGTCGGCAGGTTTCAGGATTTTAAGTTAATTTAGGAATGATCACAGCGCTCTGTCATCTGCGATGTGTCTGTCTCACGGCCAGCTCCCAGGTTTGATTAATACTTTGTAATAAATACATGAATAAAGCACAGTCATACTCAGTTTTGCTCCCGCTGTATTTTTAAATAGCAGTAGAGGTATTTAAACGTAGTAGAGGAAATTGTACCTGTATATAAAAAACGCGCCCTATAGTCCGGTGCGCCTTATGTGTGTGTTAAATACAGAAATGGCACACATAACCGAGACTGCGCCTTTTAGTACGGTGCGCCTTATGGTCGTGAAAATACGGTAAAAAAATAAAATAGGACCTCTCAATTTCAGAATTATAAAGTATTTCATAAAGAATCATATTTTCTATACAGTACATTAAAGTGCATAAAAAACAAGGCAAAATACAGCAACTACTTCTGTACACCTATCAGAAACATCACCATTGAAATACATCATTGCCAGCCTCTTTGTATTGAGTTCAGTGAGTGTCTCTCTCTTGTCTGTGAGAAGAGGTTTGTATTTGCTGAAGCTCGGCTCTGTACTCAGGGCTTAGCGTTGTGTTTTCAACTTTTTTGCCGAAAGCGGAATCTGTGGAGAGCCGCTTCGCCATTTTTTCAATGTTTTGATGGGAGAGGGTGAGCGGAAATGATGGAGCGGGAGGGATTGTGTCGCCCAGATTTGCTTCCCCCGGTGTGCATTTCCCCCCAACGTACGTTCTTCTCCCACACAAAAACAGAATTTAATTTCAAATGTCTACTTATTTTCAATGATCATGATGATCTTACCTAGAATTAACTACTTATTTCCAATGATCCCCAATAAACCATCATCCAACTTGTGTAAATCTCTAGATGCTTCCATCAGCTAATTTCTTTGGAAGGATAAACCCCCTCGTATCAGCTTAAGGACAATACAGAAAACTAAAGACAGAGGGGGACTAGATTTACCTAACTTCCAAAACTGCTACTTAGCAAATAAACTACAATACATCTCTAAATGGATGAAACCCTTAGATGAGCCCTCGATAGACACAGAACAGGAAATATGCAGTAATATCATAATTTCAGGTTTGCTGTTTATTAACTCTAATATCAAGCGGCAAGTTTAAAAAATTTTAACATCAGCTCTTCCCTGACAGCATGGTGGGAATTTCCTGAAATGACGAAGTCATCACTTATGCTCTGCAGTCGTACACTCATCTAGAATAACCCGGACATTCTACAAAACAATAATATAACAAACTTTCCGTATTGGAAGAATAAAGGTATTACATATCTGGATCATGTATTTGAAGGAACAGAGTTTATTAAATTTGCTAGATTAAATTTGAAACATTAACAAAAATAAATGCTTAGAATATGAACAAATTAAAGCTATAATTATAGACACATTTAAACATTTTGATGGAGGTTTACAAATTCCAACTCAGAGTTCCTAGAGTTAAACCCCTCCAAACTAATGTCTAAATTATACAGGACACTGACTAAACTGGATAATAAAATTTCTCTTCCTATTATGAAATTGGAGGAGGATTTATCAGTCAGCTTTGAACAAAACATCTGGGCTCAGATATGTGTGAGAACTTTTAACTTGACTAGAAACCCCAATTTACAACTAATACAATACAAAATCCTCCACACTGTGCACTATACAGGTCAAAGATTGTTCAAGATGGGTTTTCATTATCTAATATCTGTCCACAGTGCATAGGCAATCATCTTGATAATTATATTCACGCATTATGGTTATATACGCCGGTTCAGAGGTTCTGGGTACAGGTATGGAGGGACTTATCACTGTGCCTGGGTTGTAAAATCTCACTTTCCCCTTCAGTTTGCTTGCTGGGTGACTTTGAGGGAAGCTCTCTGCAAAAAAAATCTGTTTGCTTGGCTTTTACTGCGTTATGTATCGCAAAGAAAACTATACTCATGAATCAGCATCAATCAGTATAGAGATCTGTTGTTGGATCATATTAATCTTGAGTAGGACTGGGTACCGAACTTCGGTTCTTTTATGGTACTGACCGAAATGCTTCGGTTCTCCCGAGTATCGAAACATGCCTCGTCTTTCTGTACCAAGTTTCCGTGATTGGCTGTAACACTTAACGTGATTGCGTCATCCAGGAAAAATACACAGGTGGTCACGCCTACAGCCAGGGTTCATGTGTATCTGTTGTGAACTGGTTGCGAGCGCCGTGGAACCCCTTTAAAATGCCCCCCAGGTCAAAAGTGCGGCTTCACTTTATTAACACTGATGCCAATAGTGGGCAATGCAATACATCGTGCACGGAAATAATTTGGAGCAGAAAGTTGCTCGGTGTTTGACTGCAAGAAGAGCGGACCGCAGCCAGCACGACCATCCTCCTCTCAGCAGCCTGTGGGCAGTGCAAAGCCAGAGCGGAGTGAATCATGCTGCTTTTAAACTGGACGCAGCAGGAGCAGCAAAATCACGTCTGCTGCTTCCTTTTTTGCTGCTTGTACCAGCTTCTGACGCGCGGCTGAAGAAGCTTTGCTGCTCTGGCTGCGCGGTCGAAAAGTGGCTCTGACGCGCGTTGGGCGGAGCTACTCTATCCTTTATTTGCCTTGCAGCTATATTTGCTGTGATCAGTGGGAATAAAGTAGTTTTATTATGTTTTTAAGTGGGAAAATCCACCTGAAAACTTAATCAGTGCAGTCAGTTCATCCTGCCTTCCAATATTTCTGTCGGAGCCGCTCAGACCCCCACATACCAGCGGTGCGCTGTCAATAGGATCCCATTCAATGGGCTTGTTTGTCAGACATGGTAATTTTTCTAAAGGAAAACTGCTAAGTAAAAAGGTCCTCACAATGTAACAGTGAATATTAGACACTGATTTTTTTTTTTTTTATGTAAGAGGAAAAATGTAAATGGAAAATCAGAGCTTAAAATAAAACTCAAGATATGTACTTTTTTATGTTGTGTAATTTTCTTTTTCTTCAAATTGATATTATAAAACTGGTATCGAAAAAAGTATCGTTCAGGAACCGGTATCGAAGTGAAGGTATCGGTATTGGTACTGGAACCGAAAATTTTTGAACGATACCCAGCCCTAATCTTGAGACAGCATCTGTATCCCCATCAGACCGATCTCTCTGGGTTTGCTTGATCGGCTCCCTCAGTTAGTGTAGTGGGGGGCTGTGGGAGGCGTCCTATGGGGCGTGGGGGCTGGTTCAGAGATGGGGTGGCTTGTGGGTCTGACCCTGGGTTCTGTTACGTCCATCGGGTCAGGGCTTGGGGTGTCCTACAGCGGCTGCCTGTGGTGCTCTCAGTAGGTTCCGTGGTGGCGGACATAGGTTACTGGCCTGCTAGCTGTGCTTCTGCTTGGTGGGTCCAGAAGGTCTGGGGTCCCTGGGGCACGTTGCCCTCTGGCGGGTGCCAGTGTCTGGGGTTCGTATTCTTTGGGGAATGCCGCTTGGGGTCTGGGCCGGTTTACGCCTGGCTGTCCAGCCCTGCCGGGACCTCTGGTGCCTCAGGTCCTGGTCAATGCCGCCCCTGGTGTGGGCTTCGTCCGGGATGGGGGTTCTGCTTAGTATGTGGGGGCTGGCCGCGCCAAGGTTCTCTTGCTTTTTCTTTTTGGATGGACAGAATGGGGGGGCGTGGCGATGTCGGTACTGGTGGCTGGCTGGCTTGTGGGTCCTGCTGCCGGTCCACTGCCCCCGGGCTATGGTGGTGCGACTGGTGGGGGCACCCCTCTCCAGAGGGGCTCTTGAGGAACAGGGGTGCCTATTGGAGTCAGCAGGGGAGCTGGCTCCCAGGGAGTGCAGTAAGCACCCCAGTCCTTTGCTCCCCATCCCCAAATTCTTCCCTTTGCCTGCTTCATCACAATGCCACACAGATGCGGTTTTTGTGAGGGGGTCGTAACTGGAGGGCCCAACCCTCTGATGATGTCCCCCACCCCAATTTTATTTTGCATTTTAGACCCTTCCATCTGCAACATTTTCACAACACACATCTATGCAGGGCATTGTCAGGGCGGGTGGGGGTCAAGGGCACCGGGGGGGTTTATTTCATGGGCCTTACCACGAATGGCTTCCCCCACCCCCTCCCGCAGTTAGACATTGATGGTTCTGGGTTGTTGATTGGAGGGGGTGCACTGGCACCGCCTGTCTTCCGGAGGGGGGTTGGACTGTGATGGACACGCCTTTTGGTAATCCCAGTTTTAAATACACCTGAGCAATACGCAATATACCACATTCGAGCAGGCGTAGGGAGGATCGGGGTCTTCTCACACCTTGGCGGGGGGCTGCTGCGGGACCTGGGTGGTCTGTCGGTGCTGGGGCTGTCACTTCTGTTTTTCCCAAAGGAGGATGGAGGGAGGGGCGTGTAGCAAATGAAGGGGAGGAAGTGTGGGGTGGGGGGCCGGGCCTGAAGCAGGAATCCCCCCATCCGGATGTTAGATTCACTTATTGGGTCATCCAATATTCCTGGGACCAACCACCAGTGTCTTTGGTCCTGGTATTATTGGACGTGAGTGTTATGTGTGAATCTGCATGCACGTTTTGTTTTTTGGCTGATCTCGACAGAGTCTGTGTGGTGTGAGTGGGGGCACTAGGGTGGGAAGGCGTGATTGAGACAGTGAGTATTTTTCTTTTTTTTTTTTTCCAAGTTGGGGTTTGAACTGCTCCATCTCGCAAGCACATCTCAAGTCTCCGCCAAGTGTGGAGCCCTTTTTCCCCGTCCTGCTCTTCCTCCGCTGGCTGGCGCCTGGGCTCGCCGGTGCACTGGTGGAGCTCAGGGTTTAGGGGTGGATGGGGTGGCTACTGGCTTATTCCTTATTCCCGGCTGGGGCTCCCGCCGGGGGTTGGGCGCACCTGGGTCCTCGGATCCCTGGGGCCCGTGGCCAGATTCACTGGCTGCCGGCGGAGCCCGCGGACCCGTTCCCGCGGCTCCCGGGGGCTCCGGCATTGGGGTGGCTGGGGGACTTCCTCAGGGACTTCCTCAGGGCTGTCTCTCCTCCTCCCTTGGTGGCCCCTCCTTGGCGCCTTCGCTCTTGGGGTCCCTTTGGGTGTCTTGGGCTTTGGGTCTCCTGGTGCTGGACAAATAGTCTGCATCCAATTATTTAATTAATTGTTCTTAATTTTTGGGAATATATACGAACTATGCTCTAATTTCTAGTTACCGATCTGTTTTTACTATAATTAAATTTGACAAACCGAGTCTTTACATACTTTTTCCTGTTTGGTGCAATTGCAATTGCGGGTCTTGATCTGGACGGACTGGAGCGGAGCAAAGAAGAGCTCAGTTCTGTATTTTGACGGTGAAGGACGGAGAAGACGTACATGGACAGAGACGTGCGGAGGAGTAGCGGAGGATGTGGAACAGCTCTCATTGATTTACATGGCAGACAAGTACTCTGCACGACGTACGTGAGCGGAGCAGAGCGCTGACGGAGTATGTGGAATCTGGGGGTAAAGGAGGACAAATACTTGTCCGGCTAGATGCGACGCCGGACAGTGCAATGAAAATCCGGACATCTGGCCACCCTACATGTTGGTTGTGTTGCTGTTAGCATAAACAAAACGTGTTGCACAATGCTTGCACACTGTTTTTATCCACAACTTTCTTTCCGCCGTCATTGTAGGTCACTCTAAATGCAAAGTGGTCCCATACAGCAGACCTATAAAGTGCTGCTGGCACGTCTTCCAACTCCTGTTCTTTCCTACTCACCATACCCACACAAAACTCCACAACAACTGATTTTTTTCTGCTACACCCAGCTACGCTGCTTTGCTTCTGCCTCTTGTTTACTACTGGTGGTTGGCTTTGGTCGCAGTACCTTCTGCTCTGGAGTGTACACGCTTCGCCTATGAGAAAAAGGAGCTGCAAATGAACCGAAAGCAACACACTCGAATCGAACCGAGACAGTTGAACAGAACGGTTCGGACGGTGTTCATAAACCGTTCCATCCCTAAAATATATATATATATATATATTTATTAGGGCTGCAACAACGAATCGATAAAATCGATAAAAATCGATTTTTAAAAGCGTTGGCAACGAATTTCATCATCGATTAGTTGTGTCGCGCGATTAATGCGTCATCCGCCGCCGCCGTCATCACTGCCACTTGACTAAAACGGGGGAAGAAAAAAAATTACGGCAGAGCGAGCCAGCGTCGCAGGTCCGCAGTGTTGCCAACTCGGCGACTTTGTCGCTATATTTAGTGACTTTTCAGACCCCTCCAGCGACTATTTTTCAAAAAAGCAACTAGCGACAAATTTGCCGACTTTTTACGGTGTCACTGGCGGCTTTTGGAGACTCTTACGTGAAAGCATGTATCGTTCCTAACCTTGTCCTCCAGCGGCAGCTGCTGCCATGGGGCGCCTCCCCCATCCCAACCCCGTTGTCCTGCAGGAGTCCCTCTCAGCACTGCTGTCAGAGCCGCAGGATGTTTACCCTCAGCGTCCAGACTGCAAATGAAGCGCGCATGCGCCGGGATTGAATGCGCAAATTGATCACAATAATTGAAATAGCCTTTATAAATAAATTAACTTGCAAATTATGAGGGCAAGGCTTTTAAAGTTTAAATCTTCCGGCAAAGATAAAGTAAAGAAGATGCTGCAGTTTATGGAAGTAAAGCAGAATAAAATCCAGCAAGATCAGTAATATGTCAAATAATTATATGCCACATTCCCATGTAAATATCTGTCTTTGGAGGATGTGTTTTTTACCACCCCTAGTTCTCTCATTTTTATTCCAAATACAATTTATAATTTGAATCACAGGACTATTTTTATCTCTATGGTTCAGTATTTTCTCAAGTAGCAACTTTAACTGCTATACTTTCCTTTCTTAAAAGGCAGAACTCTTCTAGTCTAAAAAAACCTAATTTGTTGAAATGGGGGGACGTATTGTTTGAACCCCTTAGGGGCTTTTAAAAACAAAAATGCCTGTCTTTTTTTGCGCTTTATGAAACAAAGTACCCTATATTTTGTGGATGTACAGCTACATTTCTCATGTAAGTTTGTGTAGTTTTAACACAAACATTTATTTTTCATATTGCACCAGTACAGTTAATGAGCAAACCTGTACTTGTGTGCTTGTTTGTTCTGTCTAAAATGTTTATTTTGGAATAAAGAGGTTAATATAAAAAATATTTATATATATATATATATATATATATATATATATATATATATATATACACTCACCGACCACTTTATTAGGTACACCTGTCCAACTGCTCGTTAACACTTAATTTCTAAGCAGCCAATCACATGGCAGCAACTCAGTGCATTTAGGCATGTAGACATGGTCAAGACAATCTCCTGCAGTTCACACCGAGCATCAGTATGGGGAAGAAAGGTGATTTGAGTGACTTTGAACGTGGCATGATTGTTAGTGCCAGAAGGGCTGGTCTGAGCATTTCAGAAACTGCTGATCTACTGGGATTTTCACGCACAACTATCTCTAGGGTTTACAGAGAATGGTCCGAAAAAGAAAAAACATCCAGTGAGCGTCAGTTCTGTGGGCGGAAATTCCTTGTTGATGCCAGAGGTCAGAGGAGAATGGCCAGACTGGTTCGAGCTGATAGAAGGGCAACAGTGACTCAAATAACCACCCGTTGCAACCAAGGTGGGCAGAAGAGCATCTCTAAACGCACAGTACGTCGAACTTTGAGGCAGATGGGCTACAGCAGCAGAAGACCACACCGGGTGCCACTCCTTTCAGCTAAGAACAGGAAACTGAGGCTACAATTTGCACAAGCTCATCGAAATTGGACAATAGAAGATTGGAAAAACGTTGCCTGGTCTGATGAGTCTCGATTTCTGCTGCGACATTCGGATGGTAGGGTCAGAATTTGGCGTCTACAAAATGAAAGCATGGATCCATCCTGCCTTGTATCAACGGTGCAGGCTCGTGGTGGTGGTGTCATGGTGTGGGGAATATTTTCTTGGCACTCTTTGGGCCCCTTGGTACCAATTGAGCATCGTTGCAACGCCACAGCCTACCTGAGTATTGTTGCTGACCATGTCCATCCCTTTATGACTACAATGTACCCAACTTCTGATGGCTACTTTCAGCAGGATAATGTGCCATGTCATAAAGCTGGAATCATCTCAGACTGGTTTCTTGAACATGACAATGACATGTCAATATGGACCAAACTCCCTGAGGAATGCTTCCAGCACCTTGTTGAATCTATGCCACCAAGAATTGATAGGAGAATACAGGTCAGAGACTGGATGTGGAGCTGAATGCGACTTGGAGCTAGTCACTTACCTGATTCAAAGTTCAGTCCGTTCGCGGAGCTTAGGCAGCAGACACCGAGCAGCAACAGAGTCCAGAAGGGAAATCCAAGGCCGAAGTCAGAAGACAGTTCCAGGTTCAGAAGCCAGTAGAATCCAGGATCAGATGCGACAAACAGAGCAGACAGGGGGAAGGCAAAACTCGAGATCCACAGGACAGAAAACTGGTCATAATCAGTGAAGCAGACAGACTAAAGAAAGCTAGTAAACGTCTCACCAAAACACACAAATAACCTGGCGCTGATTAAAGGCAAACACACAACTTAAATAGTAGAGGAACCAGGTGAAAATGATCAGCGATAATCAGCCGCAGAACCAATTAGACAGGGGAGCAAGGAGCAAAGGAAAAAACCAAACCATCAGCGCCAAGATCATGACAAAAAAACCCATTTCCATTTCTTTCGTTTTTAAAATTAAATAAAAAATTAAAATGGCAAAAATCCTAATGTGTCTGCTAGTTTACAGTCCATCTTATTTACGTATTTGAATATTTAACGAAAGCATTGCAGATGCCACAAAATGACAGAAAGAAAGATCCGAGCATTTTAGTTTATATATATATATATATATAATACCTTTCAAAAACTGAGTGTTTTTAAAATCTAGTGATTTTTTGAAAGAAAATTAAAGAATAAAAATAGTTAAGCATTTTAAAAGCAATTTTACAAAAAAGGAACATAACAGCATTTTTTTTTTTTTTTTATTATGAGAACATATCATTTAACCATATGTTGGGGGTAATTAATTGAATGCTTATTTATTTATTGAACATGTATTTATTTATGTATTTATTTAGATTAGATTAGATTTGATTAGATGAGCTTTATTGATCTCACAGCGGAGAAATTCACTCGTCACATATTGGCGTTGAAGTTACCGAAGGTGCAAACAGGGAGGAAAAAGGTGCATTAAGAATAAGCATTATATATACAGTATATCCAGGTATATACAGTATATCAAGATAAATAGGATTAAGGTGCATGTGTACATGTATCGCAACCCCATCAAGGCTAAACGTTTAAGTGATAAAATCTGTTAATTTTGTCTGAACGTGAAATGTTTTTTACTATGGCTATTTTTTTTTTTATTACAGACTAAGCACACAAACTCTCGATGGATTTTAATGAACAGAGTTAAAGATTAGCTTAACTTTTGATCCTCAAAGCTGTCAACGGCACTTATATTTCACAAAACTAAAGAAAATATATTTTCTTACATACCTTTTTGAACAACTTTGGCTTATCTTAATAAGCAATCAACTTTGGATATGATTTTAATTTCAAAATCACCAGCCGCAGTACTGTCTCTGTCGCCTTTCTCTGGTTGCGCCTCAGTCCGTATCCCCGGCTCCAACTTAATTAATTTTATTTTTCATTAAATAATAGAGATGCAGATAATGCAGTCACTATGTTAAATTAATTCATTAACTTTATTAAAAACATCATAAAATAGCACAATATCACACCAAGATTCCCAATAAACCTGCTTTTCAGTTGACTGCAGGCCCACAAACATCACCTTTAGCACGGCAGAGCTCCCAAGCGCCACCTGGTGGTTGTCCGGGTACATTGCAGTTCTTTTTGAAATAAAAAAAACTGGCCTCAGGAAATACATCGTGATTCACGCAGGAATCACGCAGGAAACCGTCCATTTCCAACCAGTACCCACTGTATATATACATATAAATATATATGTATATATGTATGTTTGCATGAACCGAACGCAACACACGCGAATCGAACCAAACGGTTCGGACGGTTTTCATAAACCGCTCCATCCCTAATATATACATATGTGTATATATATGTATACGTATACACATATATACATATGTATATATATGTATATGTGTATATACATACACACACACATACATACATATATCATCTGGAAAGTAGGCTGTCTGTAAACAGTGAGCGCAGAGGGTCCAGTCTTTGCTGACAAAATGGATGGTTACAGTCAGATGGCTGCGTCACCCTGCTTGTCATAATGCACCACGCTGCAAACCTCCTTCTCTACTTTGGCCCAGCATGCGTCATATAAGCGGAACAGCTCCAATTGGCTGAAGTGCTTGTGACTGGGTGTAACCTACCTCGGGTTAAGGACTTTCAAAAGCTCTCAGAAGCCCTCCTTCTCAACTTCATACACGGGAACCATGCCTTTACATGTTTAATGCGCAATGGCAACTGTGATTTGTTTATGGCGCTGAGAAGTTTTCTCAAGCGGAGTGCATCATGATCATGACTCTGTTATCTTTGGCTGGATATTGTCTTTTATTTTTGCAACTTTCTCCCACTAGTTCCAAAACTTACTTTACCTCGCACTTTTTGAATCCTTCTGTATTATAATTTTTGATTCTTCTTTAGGTGATTGAAGAGGTTTGTCATGTTGCTGTCTGTGGAGGGAACAGTCTTATAGCATAGTTTGCAAATAGCCGTTGCCTGATGCGTGTCGGACTTCTTAAATCTTTTTGGTAAAAGTTGTTTGCTTAGCTGTCGCCGTTTGCTGTGACCAAGGGTTTAATACTCCAGCCTACTGCATCTCCATCTCTCAGCTCTTATGAGTTAAGCAGTGTAAAGACTGTTGCAAACCCGTGTTTTAGTCAAAAGCGGTAAAATGGCATCATGTTTCAAAACCACAAGACGGCGCTTCTTTGTTGATAAAAAAAATAGCTTGCTTATCACTTATAAGCTGTATGTAGGTTACGTGACAGCACTAATATGTTCGTCGTAGTCTACTTTGGTAAATATTTGCTTGAGTATGAGATAAAATGGTGTGGTGAAACGATAGAATAGAATTAGCACTATATACCCTTTTTTATCATCCATACAATATGTATTGTCCTATCGCCCAGCCCTGTAGCTTTGCCCTCACATTTATAGTAGGAACCCAAGCACTGTAATTTGTTAATAGATTAAGTCTATGAAATCCGATGGTAAGCAGTCAAAATGGCATATAAAATTCATTAAACCCAAGCAAGTTTGTTAGGTCATCCCAGATAAAACAGGCAGCAGTTTAGTTCGATTCCTGTATCCCATTTTTTACAGATGGCAAGAAGAAAATGTGGCCAAGATTCAGATCCACTCCCCTGTCAAGTGACAGGAAATTACCACTCCCCATTTCATTGTTTTCAAGAGTCTACAGTTCAGATGTCTTCCTGCCAGATACACCAAAGGTCTCTGTACCTCCCAAATGTTGCAGTCCAGATCCTGTCAGGTCAGGCCCACAAAACATGCTTTCTGTCAAGCTGGCCAGGCTTCTGGGTCATATGAACCTCATCAGTTATACACAGCAATGATGGAAATTTATGGAATATGTATTCCAACCCTTTGTTAAATTAAGCAGTATGATGATTTAGTGAAATAGTCCTTTTAGTGTAACATGTTTAGACACAGTGTTAATAATGATCTGCAGGGATAATTGTATCCTAAAGGCACAGCTCATGATCTGACTTTTCCATGAGACAATATTTCTATAGTTAGGCCTAAAGAAGCTTTTTGAAGTGAGGTGAAGGATATTTAAGAGACTGAGAAGAAATAGGGTTCTTATTTAAGCCCTTAAATAAACACAGACTGGGAAGGCTGTTATTTAAAAGCCACATTCAGACCAGCATAAGAAAATGTTTTAACATTAAGGGTGTGAACCACTTTTTATAGTGAGAAGTATTTGTTGTATTGAATTAATTCTTGTTTAGAGAAGTATAAATCATTTTTAACTAATTTATTGATTTTTCCTTGTGTTTAAAGTTTGCCCTCTACCGTAATGTGACAGTAGTGAGAGAAAATAATCCTCCAATATTCTATGTAACTAGTGCTCATTGTGATCATTGAGACAGTAAATGTTCAAGTCTGAACTGCCTTCTCTAGCTGTGTTTTCATCCAAATGTCATGCAAATATTCAGCCAACTTTGTGATGTAATGTTATATATTTACGTTACGCTTGTTTTAGCACATTTCAAAAATGATTCTATCAGGAAACCTCAAATTGGTAAGGACACTTCAGCAGCTGTGGAACTGCATCAGTGGTCTCCTTAATGAGTACAACCAAATAGTGCTGGAAGTAAGAAAGGATCAAGGAAGAGGGAGCAGTACGCTTCCTCATGCCTATTCATTAGCACAATGACCTCATGACATCCTTAGCCACTGAGAGAAGCTGTAGGGTTTCATACAATTCTTTCACAGGGCATATAGGCACAGCCAACCTCAAAACACCTTATACCTTAAAAATACAATATTTATTCACATTTATTCATACATCTTTTTTACACATGCTAATGTACAACCATTCATATTTTGGGGGTTTTATAAGGACAGCTTCAGTGGTTCTCTACATTTGTGTAAGCTTTTGCTGTTCTTTTCTGGAAAGCTGTGCTGCCAATTTGACCAGCATCACTTATGTGTGTGTCTGTCGCATTATGATGTTTGTAAGGCTCAATGCTGTCTTGATTCATCACATCATTTCCCTGCATAGTGTTTTTACTACTGACCCATCAAAGGTGAAGGGATAGGAACTAGGAACAGCTGCTAAGAGCTACAATTTGATATAATTGTGTAATTAGGGAAGTTGTACTTACTTTATCATGTCAGCTAGTATTAGCAATAGCACATGCCATCCATAGTGTCAGGATCCCAGTTTTTGTGTCTGTTTGTTTTGTCTTTTGTGTTTCTCCCTTCCACCACCAGGAGGCGCCTGGCTCCTGTTCGCCTCCTCACGCACCTGCAAGCGGTTGCCTCATCACCGGACTGCTCTTAAGCTGCTGGTTGCCACTACTTCGGCGCCAGAGTGTTTGCCAGTTTGGGGTACTCTAGCCAAGCCTTGTTTATTCTGAGTCTAATCTGAGTTTTAGCATTTTGAGTTTTAGTCCTCTAGCCAAGGTGAGATTACATTAAGTTTTACTGAGTGCTTATTTCTCCCTGAGACTCAACCTTGTTTGTTCTTTGTCTTTCGACAGGAAGCTTCCTGCAAACTGGACCTTTCGGACCGCCTTCTCCCAAGTGGGATCAACTGAGTCTTACACTGAGCGACGGATTCCAAACAGAGGGTTTGGATCCAGCCACCTTTGAGCACGCTGAGATCATTCTCTGAGTAAGGAAGTCATCTTCACCACGACCCGTTCAAGTACCACAGGAAAACTGAGTTGCAACCAGCGGCTGCATCATTCCACTCCGTCTGAGTTCTGGTTAAACCCTGTTCCGCCCTCCTCCGAATCAAACAAACTCTGGAAGACCAACACACAGACTGGAGTCTACGTGTCTTCTTCTCTGGAAACGTGAGTGGCAACAATACCTCACCTTCAAGATTAACAACTCCAATTTCCCACTGAGCCTGAATCTAACAGTCTGTCTTCCCCTCGTCTTTCAGTTCCCGGCCGAGCAGAGTTCGGAGGAACTCTGCACCGAACTCAAAATACCCTTCAATAAAACCTATTGAACTTTTACTCTGTGTCTCTCTGTTTGGCTTCACTGCATGTGGGTCCGAGCCTTAGATAAAATCATGACACATAGATGTTTAGAGTGAAGTGCAATTTAAAGTCATAGGGAAGTCCTATTTAAATTTCAAATTATTCTGGCTTAAACATGTATAAAAATGTACTCTTTAACAGACTATATTGTCCCAAAAGTGAGGAAATTTCTATTTTACAAAAAATCATGTCTTAAAATCTGTGTTTTATTTTTTACTCATTATTTCATGCCAGCTTGTACACCTAAACTGGGCCAATCTCATATCAATGAACATCTGTCAATCAAATCTTTTAGGTAATAGCATCTTGATTCATATGTCGCAGCTAATATAAGCATCGGTTGAAATAAGAAATAACAATCATTTTATGCATTTACCATTGAGTTAGGTCCCAGTGTTCACGGGGATGGATGTCTGTGTCTTCAGCAGGCGTAGAGCTAACAGAACTGCCAGTATTAAGAGGCATTCCTCCTCCACAACAACCTAGTCCCAGCTTTCCTCCTCAAAATAAAAATTGTATGACAGAGGAGACTCATCCACGACCTCTGACACAAAACTCTCCTCCTCTTGCACGTTTCCTCTGTCCATAGCATTCCATGACAGTGTTGTTGCTAAGTGCTACTTGGTCCCAATGTAATTTCCCATTGGGAACCTACTAGCACTGTGTTGCTAACTGATTAGCACGATGCTTCTAAGACACCGGCCACAACCAAACTTGCTTGTAAATCTTCTCCAACAACCACCCATTCTCTTTGATTACTTCTTCGCACACTCTAGGCATTCTCTTGATGAGCTTCAAGGGGTAGTCACCTGAAATTGTTTTGACTTCACAGGTGTCCCCTGTTAGGTTTAATAAGTGGGATTTCTTGCCTTATAAATGGGATTGGCACCATCAGTCGTGTTGTGCAGAAGTCAGGTGGATACACAGCTGATAGGCCTACTGAATAGACTATTAGAATTTGTATTATGGCAAGAAAAAAACAGCTAATTAAAGAACAAGTGGCCATCACTACTTTAAGAAATGAAGGTTAGTCAGTCTGAAAAATTGGCAAAACTTTGAAAGTGTCCAAAAGTGCAGCCCAAAAACCATTAAGTGCTACAAAGAAACTAGCTCACATGAGGACCGCCACAGAAGAGGAAGACCAAGAGTCACTTCTGCTACAGAGGATAAGTTCATCGAAATCACAGGTAAACAGCAGCTCAGATTCTAAAGTTCTAGCAGCAGACACATCTCTAGAACAACTGTTAACAGGAGTGTGAATCAGGCCTTCATGGTAAAATTGCTGCCAAGAAACCACTGCTAAAGACAGGCAAAAAACAGAAGAGACTCACTTGGGCTAAAGAACACGCGGAATGGACATTAGTCCAGTGGAAATTTGTGTTTGGTCTGACGTTTCCAAATGTGAGATATTTGGCACTAACCACTGTCTTTTGCGACGCAGAAAAGGTGAATGGATGGACTCTACATGCCTGGTTCCCACTAGGGGTGTAAATAACAATCGTTTTGTATTGATCCATCAATCCAACAGCCGACGATCCGATGCATCGATACGTCCGCAGGAGTATCGATTCATGTTTTTTTTTTCTTTTTTTTTTCTTCCCTCCAGTCTATTTTTATCCATTGGCTCCTGGGTGTAATTCTCACTTCCGTGCTGTGGTGGCACTAAACCTATTTTGCACTCCTACCTCGCTTCCTGGTTATACTCTTGCAGCAGTGTGTCGCAGTGAGCTTGACACAGGCATTTTTGATTTATGCCCAATATTGAAGCGTGGTCTGCACTACACGCTGTGGGTCTAGATACGGCCGAGGCAGAGAGGAAGTGGGGGCGAGATGTCTGGCAACGGAGGGTGTGACGGCAAAAAATAGCGGGGATCCAGGTGGAAAAAGGGTCCCAGCGTTCTCGCACACCTCGCTCTTCTAGAGGGTCAAACTTCAATAGTTGTTTTCTACAATTTCGGTCATAAAAACAAAACAGGCCGGTCTCCTGTCTGCTACACTGTCTGTGGTCAGCTACAATTTGGGAGAGGTGCAACAGAGACTCTGAAATATGTAGGATTTTACAAATAGCATCACTAAGATTCACTAAAGGGGGACAGTTTGGGGTGGTGTTCTGATGGCATTCCATCCGCTGCAGTGTCGAAAGCTGCCACCACATCATTCCAGTGATATGCTGACAGGAGAGAAAGATGTGGGTCAGCAGTGGTGGTTTTGTATTCCATTTGTTGACTGTCTAGCCCCAGAGTGAGGACCATTTTCCAATCTCATCATCAGATTGAGGACCAGTTGTTGCGAACTGAGGTCCGCACATGCTATTTTGCTAATGGTTAGGTTTAGGGTTAGGGCATAGAAAGGGTTGAAATTGACTGAAAATCAATGGGAGTCAACACATGGTCCTTACTATGGCAGAACGAGTGTGTGTGTGTGTGGGTGTGTGTATGTATGTATTCATGCATGCACATGTATATATGCAGGGTTTAACTATAGATTATTCTAATACTGAATCTTCTCTCAGATGTTTTATTTATTGTTGTGCTTTTTTATTTTTTGTAGTGAAAATAGGTTTTACCATCATCACCTTTTACTGTTTCTTTTAATGGCAGAGGAACATAAAAAATATTGAAAATCATGAGTGTTTTATCTATATGTAATTACAATATTGTCATTTTCTATATATTTTCTGGCTTTGACTTTCAGTTTAGTTTCTTATTTGTAGATGACTGTTCCTCTGTGTGACTGTCTCCTCCTAATAATCATCACCCCCAGCTTTCTAAATCCACTGTACTACTAATCCCTGACTGTCTGCTGGTCACTGGGTCACTGGGTCCCTTCATACTACATAATGCCCATACAGGCACACTTTGACACTCAACAGCTTTTCGGTTTCTTTGTGAGTAGATATGTTATACCTAAGATCTCTCCAGTATTTCCTGTTATCAAGAAAAACAAATTTGAACATCAAAAGAATTTACAGTGATTTTAGTTTGTCTTGAATGGCATTAAGCAATAGGCTAACAAGTTTTTTCGGCTGCTGTTCTGTGAATCCTGCCATGCCATGCATGTGCAGTGCTGTTTTAACTAACAATTTCATTATGTAACCTTTTGAAACCATGGTATATTTGTGTCCGTGTTTGTGTGGCAGGGGTTTTGTGTGTATTTCTTACATCGTACGGACATTGAGGACAGAGTGCTCTAGACCAAGGGTCTGCAACGCAAAAGAGCCATATTGGACTAAAACAAAAACAAAAAAAAAACAAATCTGTCTGGAGCCACAAAAATTTTAACATCTTCTATAAGCCTTGTAGGGCAACACAGGCTCTAAGTGTATTAGCCCACTATAAAAAGGACTACATGAGCTTAAATATATAAGAAGCCTTCATGATTAAATGTTTATCCTGGAGAAAATATCACATCATGTGACTACTCTGCTGTATGATATTCAGTGTTTTAAGTTTAAATTCCATAATAGCACGAGGAGAGGGAGGAGCATTGAACAATCTCACAGAGCGGAGTTCACTGCACGCAGCTTCACTATGTGGTTTGTATGTAGTAGTTTTTGTTGCAATGATTACCTTTTCGATCTGTGACCACTTTTCTATGCTTGCAAAAAAACTAGCAGCAGTAGTGGAATTTGGAGATGCAATCACTTCTTAAATCTATCTTTGCACCCCTGTAATTTATCCAGAAGTTCTGCAATCACACTTTTTCTCTAACTCCCAATTGGCTGATCGGCTGCATATTTAGCGTACCTTCCGTGGAAATGTCTTTCCTAATTACTCTTTTTATTAATTACAACTTCTCATTTCAAAGCAAACATGCAGGCAAACTTTTTGCATTGATGATGAAAGCAAATGATTCGGTCCATTCTTATTTGGCTCCAGGGAGCCACGGGTTACCGACACCTGCCCCAGACCAATATCTGGTCCCCATGTGTACAAATGCTGATTTAAAGCTACAGTGTGTAATTTTCAGCGACATCTAACGTCCAGACTGCAGACCGCAGCAACATGAACATCTCCCCCCCACCGCTTCTCCCCCCCAACAGTACGGCGAGCTTTACGGGACAAAATGTCTTCCACGACGTCCGCATCACCTACCTTCTCAAGTGATGAGGTTTGTTTACATAGATAATTTTAAAGATAGTATTTCATTAGTCTGTGTAGGGTATAGATTTCAGTACCGTCTCAGTTCATCTCTCTCAACTTGCCGTAGTTACTTTTGAGCGTAATGGGCGATCTCGCAATCGCTAGTTTGTTGGCTCTGCGCTGCCGTAGCGCAAAGATGTCTGCCTCCATGGCTGCGAGACCCGCTCCTATGTAATTATGAATAACGAATTCTAAGGCAACGCAAATATTAAGGTTAAGAGGCTGAGCTCGTAGATGATGATAAATAACATAGTTATGTATAATATATTACATTTCTGACTGTATATCCCTGTAATTATTACACACTGTAGCTTTAAGGTTAGGTGTTAGGTTTATGACAAAGTTGTGATTTGACTTTGGGTTGGGATTAGGGTAAGGTAAGAACCTGCAATAGTTAGTTATACGGAAAGGGTCCTACAAATGAATGAAAGTCAATACCAAGACCCCACTTGAATAGTGGAAGCGCACATGCATGTTTGTTTGTCTTGACACATAGATTTTGGACTGATCTTTCCTGGGTGTTTTGTCCTTTTTTTCCCCAAGAAAGTAGAAAAGCATTGAAACAAGTCAAACAGAAAGCATTCCTCACCACTGTGCCTCAGGTAAAGGAAAGAGCAACAAATGAACAATGTTTTGTAACATGTGCTGGAAAAACCATTGCTGCAAAAGGTAGAGTAAAAATATATTCCACCACCTAAAAAGGTATCCGTAGTAAAATTAAGATTGTTGTAAACTCCACATATCTGTGTCTCCCTGTACACCAATTAAAACGTTAGATAAAAAGGCTGTGAAGCAGATGACGTTGGCCTCGTCGTTTGAAAAAGCGATCCCATATGAAAGAAAAAGGAAGAGATGGAGGGAAATCAGATGCTATTTATAGATGCTCTAATACTTTGGATGTGATGTTGTCTTGTTCAGAGGTTTGCGGTTATTCTCTAAACTTGGCAATGTTATAAATTTTAAACTTTTTTTATACGTCTTTAAAATTCCTAGCACATAATGGTCAAATAGTTATGAGATGTTCTGATAATGCTCTAAATTTTGGGTAGTATTTCAACTTTTATTTTTGTAATTTGAGGTAAATTTCTTTTTTCATTTTGCATTTTTTACTATGCACAAAAAAGCCCTTGTTTATTTTGCATTTTATTTAGTATTGCGTGTTGTTGCTTTGTTTCCTGTTCGGTTGCTGCGATCTTGTTGAAAGTCTAATGCTAGCAAAGAAAGACATAATGTTGTAATATCATTTGTTAAAAGCTTTGAGCTGGTTAAAATGGTTATTCATAACTAATTCAGAGAGTTTAAATGTGTTAAAAACAGTGAAATTTAATTTGATTTTACAGTGAATAATTAAAAAATGAGAAAGGAATTAAAATTTAGCAGCACTGGAGCAAAATGAATTAACTCAGATAGCACCCGGAAGCCAGGGTCGAGCCAGAACAAAGAGTTGTAAAATGTGCTAAGATGGCCACCACCGTGTATACTTGTGCCTGAAGATAAGGTAGCTTGAGGCTAGCAATGCTTGTCAATCCAACCATATCACCCTCACCCTTTAAACAAAGGGGAAAATAAACCGAGACAAAAACACAGAGCGCCGATCGTTCAACCAGGCTCAGTGTGCATTGGCATTCAGTTCAGAACTCATCCGAATTTTGTGCCTCGCATATCGGACACGGAAGTCACATGGCATTGAGGAATAAAATGGGGGAGTTGGCTGCTTCAAATAATTTCTGTTGCAGAGATGTGAGGTCAAGGGAAGTTGCTCTCACCTATATCATTTGATATTTGATCTCCAACATCACTAAGCATCAAACCTATTGTCTACACTTCGTCTGTCTTTTTTTAGAATGGGAAAAGACTACTTTTGAGGTATTTGTTGAGGATATGGTTTGTTGTGATGTCAGACAAGTTGATGAGGAATGCTAAAAAGACCTTTAAAGCCATTCTGATGAGCTTTAAAGTTACTTATTTTTCTGAAGTGCGATTGCAAAGGTTTTAGCTGATAAAATGTGTCCCTTGTTTTCTGACCCACATGCAGAAGATAAAAGTATAGTATAAAGACATTAATAGCTACCAGCATTATAATTAAGTATCTATTCTCTTTGTATTGCTTTGGCCCTTTTACACTGAGCTCTGTGTTAATCAGTGGGCAATAAAGCATTCTTGTGTCTGAGCATCTCTGCCTCAACATTCCAGCATTGCTTGATGGTTTCTACAAAACTCATCTTTATACACTAGGCATCACAGACACATGAGCATCAGAAAGTCAATCGGAACCCTTAGCTCTTTCCTCTACCTGTCCCTTGTTCACCAAATTTGAAGCCACCAGGGTCACAAGGTGACTAAAAGGAATACTAAGTTGCACATTTAATTTCACAACAAACCAGATATGCTGTCTTTTCCTGAAAGGTGAAATAACGTATAATCTAACACAAAAATGTGATTATATTCAAACTGTTTGAGTATAAAGCAGAAATCATCAGTAATCATTCAGTGTCCACAAAAAATAGACTACAAAATACCTTTATTGTCCCACAATGGGGAAATTTGCGGTGTTACGCAACAAAATGTTATCAGTCTCAATAAAATCAGTTTCATAATAGTAGAATTAATGGTGGGTGTTTTGAATTTCATCAATCAGCTGATATTCTAAGTAGGGGTGGAATGGTTCACAAAATCCACGGTTCGGTTCACAGTTTCGTGGTCAAGGTGTTCGGTTCGGTATATGTTGATTGTTCCCCGAAATCACATAAAAATTAACGAAAAAATCCCCCACAAATTATGAATTGTAATTATTTTTAATGATCCGCGGAAACCCTGTATCATTTTCGCATGTTTTGCTGCTTTGAATTTAATCATCTCGCGCATGCTCTCTACGATCTCCAAGGAACTCAGAGCGAAGCGGACGGGAGCCACAGCGGAGGCTATAGGCTTTGCTTTGCGCAGGCAGTCTGGAGCGTGGCAGGGCGGAGCGCTGACGCAATATGTGGGATTTCGGGGTTAGCCTGACATGTTGGCCATGTTGCTCTTAGCATAAACAAAACATGTTGCACAATGCTTGCACACTGTTGCACTTTTATCCACAACTTTCTTTCTGCCGACATCGTAGGTCACTCTAAATGCAAAGTGGTCCCATACAGCAGACCTATAAAGTGCTGCTGGCGCATCTCCCAACTCCTGTTCTTTCCCACTCGCCATACCCACACAATTCTCCACAATAACTGTTTTTTTCTGCTACACCCGGCTACGCTGCTTCGCTGCTTCTTCTTGTTTACTGCTGGTGGTTGGCTTTGGTCGCAGTACCGCCTCCTTCTGCTCTGGAGTGTAAACGCTTCGCCTATGAGAAAATGGAGCAGCGCATGAACCGAACGCCACACACGCGAACCGAACCGAGAAAGTCGAACCGAACAGTTCAGACGGTTTTCATAAACCGTTCCATCCCTAATTCTACGTAAACCTGATAACTTTTGTCAGGGCTGCAATTACCCTTCCAGTTCAGTTGCCACTTTTTATTTCAGGACATGGTTGAAGGACTATTATTATAAAGCATATTGATTTTTGTTTTACAAACGAATGTCACAAATATTTGTCTTTAAAGTGAACCTGTGATGATGGATTACAACTATTGTAAATATCCAGATATTAAATGCAGAAGAAAACTGTGGGAAAACAGTCTGACCCCTAAGAATCTATATCAAGTGTGATGCTCACATTTGATCGAACTACTTTAGCAGCCAAAGTAAACTGTTAGGATGTCCACATATATATTAATAAATGACACAGTACCTAACCCTGCCAAATTCAGAAAGGGCAGTACATATTTTCTTTAATCTGAGCTAATAACTTGGAGTTCAGTTTTTTTTTTTTTTTTTCAGTTAAAGAAATCACTAAACCTTTAAGCCTAAATGCAGTGTAAGTATTTGAACAACACATATAGCGCAGGTACAGTGGGGCTTAAAATGATATAAACTGATCATTTACTGTAGTTGTTAAATATCCATTTAGAAATATAGGATTTGAAAATACATATCGAGAGAGTTTCTTCTGCAGATATGGTCGTTATAACTCAGTAAAATGCCACAATAAAGGGTTTTACACTCCCGACACAATAAATGGCTATTTTTGCACACCTCTAATATATCACTTATTTTTCAAGTGAAAAAGCAGATTCCTGAAACAACTGGATTTGAGCAGAAAGACCTGGAATGTGCCTTTGTCTCTTTAAACTTAAAGTGGTGTTAAGATTACACCTTGGGAGCAAATTGATAACATTTCTTTACTGCGATAAGATCCTCTCCTGTTTCATAGGAGGGTGAGGTTTTTGTTAATAGCACAGGAAGTCACGCAACTACTTCACAAGTCAGGGCGGCGTGTGTGTGTGTGAAAGTGTTCACATCATCAGTACATATAATCTATAGATGTTTTTTAGTAATTACAGAAATACATTTTCTTTTTAACTATTTAATTGGGATGAATTTGACCACTACCTGTTTGATAAGGAACACCTAAACTGAGTTTATAAGAAGGAAAAAGTATTAATTATTGTATGGACAATGTCTGGAAAATCTGAAGGTTGAATTTAGGCACTTGGAACCTACTGAATTTAAATTGAGGATACTTGGTTAGACTGAGAGGTTAAAGTATGTATAGTGACTCCAAGGTTCCCAGGTCTTGTAACGAAAAAAAAAAGCCCAAATCGATAAGTGTCCCCTCCTCTGCCTGATGATAATATATGATAGCTACTAGATGCACTAGAACTGTAACTCCCAGGTTTAGTGTCACTGAAAGCAGCTGACAACCCTGCACTTTCACAAACGATGTGGTTTCTACTTGAGTTTTTGAACCAGTCAGCAGACCAATTTGTACTGTTCTGTAGAGCGTTTGTCTAATTACTTGTGAATTCAAGGCCACATCCACACCTCTAGATGAAATCGTACATCGTTAAGCCTTATGTAAGATGGCATGCTCTGTCACACAACATTCATTGTGCAGCTTATAGGCATGTTTTTGAGAAGGGAGCAGGGGGAGGGGAGGGCAGTGTGCAGACCTGTTTTCTTATGTAATCTTTCTCACTGTAGAATCAAACTTCAAAAAGCTCCCAGACTGATTTGTAGCAACAGTTGCTGCTTTTAGGTCATGGGTGATTCCCTTTCTCCTTTGCATTGTGTAAACACACATGTCCCTCGGACCAGCTAACTACCAAAGTTCATATCTCCTTGTGGTGCTGCTGGTGATCAATTGATGCTGCATCCTTCATAAATCCTTTGTTTCAGGGTGGAGTGAAATTACTTTATAACCATGTAATAACAAGATGCTGCTTAAGATGTGCCAATATGTCAGACTCTGGATTTGAAAGGTGTTTTTATTATAGCAACAAGCAGTGTTATTGAAGTTTCTTTGTTCAAAGCTTTGCAAAATATGCCAATTTTTGGATGAATTTAGTGAAGATTTGTTGGAATATGTATATCTTTTTAGTTGATTTACTTTTACTGCAGTAATCAGTATAACATTTATAACTGATGTAGATACAGACCAAAGATGGATTTGAGACAGGCTTTAGCTTTCACCAAGAAGCACGTTTCAGCTTTATTGCCTACTGGTGAGATATGTACAGTTGTGCAGTTTCAAGCTGCTGGCATCAAAATCAGCCTTGACTGTTTGGTTGGAGATTCTTTTTTTAGGTCTGTGGGAAACCGAGGACCTGAGCTCTTCTTGTCTCAGAAAAGGTTTTCACCCTGTTTTTAATCTGCTGCCATCTCATTCTGCAAGTACTAACAAGTTAAAATGTGGCAATACAAAACGCTGCAGGAGCAGAGAGGAGCCTAATTTGTGTCATTCAGTATCTGACCCAAGGCTTACTTCGTCACCCGTCTCCGAATATGACCAAATGAGATTAAGGGACAGAAGAGACCAGAAGATTTTAGATGTAACTTAACAGATGTGTACTTGTAAGATAGGGGTCCTTAATTAACCTGATCTCTGGGTCACTGCAGTGTGCAAGACTGGATCACATCAGCCTCTTATTAGTATAGTCAGAAACACACATGCACACACACCCCCCAACATTAATAGCTGTATGCTGGTGTGAGTTTCGCATTAGCTTAGATGAAAGTGGGACTGACAAGCTCTTTGTTCCTCATTCATCTCGCTTTAAATATCACTTCCTGTTACTGCAGCACCCATAATGCACCACTGGCCTTGCTGTTGTTGCTGTTTTGTCAGAGCTTCTCATGCAAGCTTGTGCAGCTTAGTGATTTGCGGGGGTTTTCTCTGTCTTCCTCCCATGGATAAGTATGCAGGGGCAGATTCCTGCCTTGCTGGTCAGGTAGCCCCTTGCAGGACCGACTGCCTTTTTTCCTCACCCATTGACTCTGAAACGGCAGCACGAGTAACCATTATCCATGAACAGAATCAACATAAGACTTAGTCATTGTCCTGAAAGGTCATGCACAGTTGCACTAAAACACTCTTAAATATTTAATAAAAAAAAGTAAATCCGACCTCATCCATGATTGCTGCCCACAAAGAAAATAAAACTTTGTCCGTGAAGAAACAAACCGGGTTTGTCAAGAGGTGTTGAATCTCAGTAGAACAATGTGGAATGACATTTCTCCCCCTGATTTGGCGGCCACCGATAAGTCTAGTTGAAGCTGTTGCTGCCAAAATACGCAGGATGTGATGTCACCAGTCCTGGCCTTGAGCAGCTGGCTCTTGCACTTTTAACAAATACTGACTTCCCTAAATCATACATTTGTCCACTGCTATTCTGACTGGAATGTTGCAGCAAACATGTTAATTTTTCCCTTTAGATACAATGGTAGACTGATATTAGAACGGTATTGCTATTCTTTTCACTTTTCAGCTGTGAGCAGTCATCAGTTGTTCTTAACAGAAAAGGTAAAAATTCCCACTATGTATAATAGAGTGGTTGGTACTAAAGGTTTAACTGATCCTTAAAAAATATCTTATATCAGCAGGTTGTGTTGCTAACTCCTTAGTCTTCTGGTATCAGATGATTTAAGTCTTTATTGGAATGTAATTATGCCAAAAAGGCTGCTGACATTTCCAAATGTATCAAGTTTAAAAGTTAAAAAAAGATAAAACAACCTGATCTCACTTACAACGTTCATACTCAAGAGCATTGTTTTGAGCGTCACCTAACAGAGCTCATCAGGGTTGGTTGGCTGATCCAGAATTAATATTGTTTTGGTGAATAACACTGGACATATGGAACATAACAAAAAGATACGAGCTGTGTTTTTCTACTGTTGGTAGCTACTACCTACTGTGAAGAAAATATGTATTTGGACAACCTGCTATTTTGAAAGTTCTCCCACTCAGAAATTCTGGGGGGGATCTGAAATTGTCATCGTAGGTGCATGTCCAGTTTGACAGAAATAACCTTCAAAACAAAAAAAAAACAAAACAAAAAACAGAAATCACAATGTATGTTTTTTTTTTTTTTGGAAGACCCAGCCTTGACCCATGTTTAATGCTCTAACTGAGGAAATGAGGTTGTTCCCCAACAGGTGTCTTTATGCAGCTAACTACCTCAAACAGATGCATCTAATTTAGGATAATAAATAGAGTGGAGGTGGACATTTTAAGGCAGACTAACAGGTCTTTGAGGTCAGAATTCTTGACAGATGTTCAAATACTTAGAGGCTGTATCATACAAAAAATAGTTTTAAAAAACAAATATGTTGTGATTTCTGTTTTCCAATTGTTCTCATCCTACTTCTTAGTAGGTTTCAGCATATCCCCATATCCCTGTCCTTCCTTGCCAATTCTTCTTTCTTCTCCCCTGTCTAATTTTTATTTCTTCCCTTGTGTTTGTTCCTTAAGTGAGTTTTCCTATTATATCCCTCCCTCCAAACCTCGAAGACGAAGTATTTGTTTTAAAGCTAACATTAACGACTGATGCATCTAATTCTGGACTTTTTCCTGTGAGGTTTTGTGCAGCAGCCCCAATGCCAGTGATGGGACTAACGGCGTTGAAAGTAACGGCGTTACTAACGCCGTTACCTTCTTTTAGTAACGAGTAATCTAACTAATTGCTTTGACTGTAACTATAACGCAGTTACCATTGCAGACACCCCGTTACTGCGCGTTACTCAGGTCGCACAATGAACTTTTTTTCATGATAGGACTCGTGCGCAGCTGCGTGAAGCTGACACCCCACCCACGTCCAAAAACTCTGCAAATAGACTGAATGGTTAGTGCAACGTTAGTGCAGATTTATGCAGAAAAAAATATTGTTTGTGCTACTTTTGTTTAAGAGATATTAAAGATTATTTTTTAGGTCATCCAAAGGTGCGCGCCTTGTCATGAGAGAGGGGAGGATGAGAATGGCTGATGTATAGTGAGATTCCGTCTGTCAGTGGGTAGGTGGGTGTTTCTGCTGGTGGGTGTTAACGTACATCACACACAGAGAGATGGAGAGTGAGGAGGATCCAGCAGCAAACAGCGTTTTCCTGATGGAAATACCGGTGTTACGTCGAGCTGCGTTTCCCCATCAGATACGGTTTCCTCTGCATCTCCGCACAGCGCAGGCGGCACGAGTCACCGCGCAAGCGACAGAAAACGCGCATGCTCGCTAAAGGCGCGCCCCAGTCGCCCTGTGCTCGCGCCACAGGAGAACTATGGAGAGCGTGAACGATCAAATGATAGCCTATATGGAGAAAGGGAGAAATCTGGATGGATGGATGGATGGATACTCTGCCTTCTCAACCTACTGTATTTTTTATTTTAAACATTATTTGATGGCCTTTGTGGCAGGGATGGAGATCCATATTTTATGTCACACACAGAGTATACATCTAGATAGATAGATGTATAGATAGATGTTGCAGTATCTATAACAACCCAAACACACAGGATTTCAAAATTAGACATCCCCAGTTATTAATTTCATATACTCACCAGATCTGAATGCCCTGTTAAAAAACTTCACATCGCGTTCCCCCCTGATGTCATTTACGTTGAGTAGCAATAAATGCTAAACTCTCTGCAGGTTCTTGTCTTTGTCATCTGCTCTATTCAGCTGGCTTTGGAAACACACGGCGAGAAGGTGGGGGCTGGGTGGTGAGGGTTACGGGGGCGAGAAACGCAAAAGTAACGCAATAGTTACTTTTACTAGTAACTAGTTACTTTTATTGTGGAGTAACTCAGTTAGTAACTCAGTTACTTTTTGGGAGAAGTAACTAGTAACTATAACTAAATACTTTTTCAAAGTAACGTGCCCAACACTGCCCAATGCTGACATGATGTTCTCACTGGCACTCTCCAGTTTACCTCACATCTTTTTAGAAGAACCGAAACAGCAGATGAATTACTGACCCAAATTCATTTGATTTCTGTCGCTTATTAAAACAGCAACGACTTAGAGGCAGATATAAGCTGCCTGCCTGTGAGTGAATGTATGATGCGAAATAGCAGCATCATAATGACAAGCTCTCCTCAGATTTCTGTGCACTCGTCTTCTGTAATGATAGACAGGTTTCGGTAATTGATTGTGCTTCATTGGTAACAAAACCGTTGAAGAAAGTCCTTTAAAGCATTAGAAGCATCCATACTCTTTAATTTATACCAGCAGATAGCTGGTTGTTATTAAAGTGAGCAGAGATCATTACACTTGGTGTGAACTGTTTGTCTCATCTTCCCGAGCTGTAGGCTCATAGTGAGCTGTTTTGTTGCTAAGGGAGATTGTATTCTGCTCCTGGATGGTCATCAGAGAGTGATTTAGATGCTGTGAACCTTTCAAACCACACTGGCTGAAAACTTTGGGATTTGTTTGAGTCTTGAAAGCTGCAAACCTATCGAAAGCAGCATTTTAATGTCAAACCTGTAAACCAACAACAACAAAAAAAATTTAGCTCTGCAAAATGTTCATAGCCCCAAAAGAAAGAAAAAAAAAAAAAACTAAATCTCCTATAATCCAAACATAATATTGGAATGTAAAAAAAAAAAAAAAAATCTCATGTTGACCCAATACATTTTTTGGCTGTTTTCTTCCAGTGTTTTGCTAGCTTGTATTTATTCAATTTGTTTTCCCCGCAGACCTCTCAAAAAATCGGCTCAGTGACATCCCCTCAGAGGTTTGTCACCTGGTTGCCTTGGAGACCCTAAACCTGTATCACAACTGCATCAGGAGCATCCCAGACAGCATCATCGCTCTGCAGTCCCTTACATCCTTGAACCTCAGGTATGAACAATCACACTCTCACCATTTTGTTGAAAAAGAGGCCACCACCAAAGCCAGCAGCTGTCACAAGGTGGCATGTACATCAAAGCAGCTGATGATGGGTGTGGAGCTGTCTGTGACATTTAATTGTTTTCCATTCTATCTGATCAATTTGGAGTAGAAATTATTAAGCTGATCAATTGTGATTAATCGATTCTTAAACATATGTCATTAAAATCATAGTTGAGTAATTTAACCAAATCGTTCCCTAAAGTAATAATTCGCAAAGCTTGCCCCCAGTAAAAGGACCTGATGTCATGCTCGTGATCCTAAGTCTTATAAGTGCACCTCTTCCTCGCTCTGGGGAAGAAGGGTGATCTGGTGAGATACCCTGAACAAGTTTCAAAGAACCAGGGTTAATCCTTAACCCGAAGTTCTCTTTTTAACATTCGTTTTGGTATCTCACTATGAGACATTGCAAATCCTGTATTGTCAAGTTATTTTCTATCTTGTGCAACTTCCTCACTTGAAAAGGGATTGATAAATTGATGCAGACATTCATAAACACGGATTTAATAAAAGGTCCAGAAGCAGGTAAAAGCTTTTAAACAAGACCAAAAGAAGAAAAATAAATACTAATTTGTATGTTAGTTTACATAAATTGATTCCACTCAAACTACAAAGGAAATGATAAACTGTACAACAACACTAAACAAACTGCTGTGAATCAAACCCACAAAGTAATTAAAGTTAAATGAACAAGTAACTAAACTTAAGTTCCTTAACTTTAAAATAAATTTCAAATAAATATTTACAATTACATTTATTTAAATATACAAATACTACTTTATTTTATAAATGGCTTCATATCGTCATTCTTCTTAATCTGATGCTGAATTAATTAATAATTGAATTTAACACCTTCTATTCAACAACATAACAATCAGTTTAATCATAAAATCAAACAACGCCAGAGATTACCACCACAATCCACCTCTTCAGTTCAGGTGTAGCTATTAATTGATGTTAATGGGCTGGCAAAGCTGGAGGCCTGGCTGGAGGAACATAGGTAACCTTGCAGTCTGATCTCATAAACAATACAGCTCGTCTTATCGGCTGCCTCTCCCCCGTCTACAGATTCATCCAGATCTAAACAACTCAAACAGGATCTCTGATCATAAGAGTCCCAAACTGTTGTCCTCTTTGTCTGGCTTTCTCTTCTGCTCCTTCCTCCGCTGGTGCCTTTTTTTCTTCTTTTTTTCCCCTCTTTTCTCATTTGACTTCACACGTATTGCCAGATCAGCATACTCGAGGACCGAAACTTTAAATTTGAAGATCCCACCCCCAGAATTGTGTGGGCCAGTGTGGGTGTGGTAACATCCAACCTATAAAACCTAGTGAAGGTGTGAGGAGTTGCCCGCTGGCAGCCACACAAATGTCTTCCAAAGGTATACCCTGGAACAATGCCCAGGATGATGCAATACAACAAGTGGAAAGAACATGGAGGCCTGCACGGGTGGAATTGCCCTTAATCTAAGCCATGGTAATGGCTCCCACTTTCCAAAGTGAGAGACATTGTTTAGTGAGGGGCTGTCCTTTGTCTGATGGACACCATAATACAAACAGCTGCTCAGATTTGCAGAAACCAAGGCAGAGCGTGTCGAGTTGTTCATTCTCCTGAGAGGAAAATGGAGACGGGTAGACAGCCATCAACTCAAGAGTGTGGCATTAAGGGTTAGATTAGGGTACCACCTTAGAGTCCCCACTGAAAAACTTCATACAGGATGGGTTTACAGTAAGCATGTAAATTTCGCTCACATGCTTAAGAGAAACCAGAGCATTTTACAAAGCAATCTTAGATGACAGTATTTTAAGCTCAGCCCGATGTGACCATTCAAATGGTGCACATGATAGGGCCTCAAAGCACCTAGGGGAGTAAATCACATCCATCATGGCAATTCGATTCAGTATCGATTTCCTGACCCAACGATTCGATTATTTTCGATACTCAAGAATACACCACGATTTGATTTGATTAATCGGTTAATTTATTATTATTTTTTTTTAACACCTTACAGGCTAAACAAAGTTTCAAGTTTGAAATAAATTCACGAAAGCTGTATTATCGTTATGCATTTTTTTTTTAAACAACAGCAAATGACAGAAGTAGAAAAGTTGCATAAAAAATACTGCAAAAATACTGCACATTATCAGTGCAATGAGTGCAATGCAATATCTCGGCTCCAGACGTCCCCGTCCCCTCCACAGACGCTCCGCTGCACCTCTCCCAAATTGTAGCTGACCGCAAACAGTGCCGCAGACAGGAGGCCGGTTTGGTGCTCTCCATGGTGCTCACCATGGTTTTTGACCACCAGCTTTTAAATGCACTTTTCCCCTTATATGCATTGTTCTTGCACGTTGAATTATGTTTATGACATTCTGAGGAAGCCCGTTGGCAGTCAGATTCACTCTCTCACAGGCCAAGTCCAAAGAGCTATATGGTCTAGAAAAGAATGAAATATCTCTCCAACAGCCTGCGTCAACAGATCTCGGCGAGAGGGAGCCCCCATGGCTCATCGTACAGTGACTAGAAGATCCATGCTAGCCATTGTTTCCCAAACCAACAGGGAGCTATCAGAATAAGTACATGTTTCCCCACTGGTACCCTGACGAGTGTAGGGGAAATGAGCAACAGTGGAGGAAAGCATGCAGTAGCACCCTGTTGGGTCAGGGAGAAAAACCTTGGACAGTGAGAATTCTCCTCTGATGGAAAAAGGACAACCATTGCAGGGCCGTACCTCTCCCATATTTGAACTACAACCTCTCTCTGGAGTTTCCACTCCACAGAGAGGGGACTGCCTACCTTCTGTTCCTGTGTCATTTTTGATATTTTTTTCATATTTTTTTGTTGTGGCTGCACCCTTGGCTCTTGGCCTAGTTGCGCGCCATTTAATGTATTATTAAATTCTTTATGAAGGGCAAATAAGAGCTTTGTAGGTTTTCGGCGGACTGAAAGGAAAACGCTTTGAAAAGAAATGTGGGTCCTGCCGCTGAAACTGCAGATTTCTGTGAAGGGTGCAGGTGAGAAGCTAGCAGCGGTTCTAGAGGAGGTAAATCTGAGAAGATGCTGTCCTCCATGGGTTGGTCAAAGCCCTCCGGGAAGACCGGCAGCAGCTGCTGGGTGGAAGATTTGGCTTTGGGAAACATTTTCCTTTCATACCGAGATGTGGTGGTCTCCGTCAAGGTCTCATGCCATTCAATGCTTAGCTTTGCAGCCGCTCTCCTAAAGACATTGTGGAGCTCCATTGCAGCTGGGTTTCGGGAGCTGCTGCAAGTATCACCAATCTCCACTGGCTTTACAGCTTGTGGGATGATAAAAGTCTCGCAGTCCTGCTCATGGTCATAAGACCCAAGACTAATGGATTCCACCTCACAAAGTTCCAAGAGGGCGGCCTCATCTTCCTCTGCGTCAGTTAGTGGCACAATGGCATCAAGGTGGTTCCTCAAACTGGGTTCGGTGAATAGGGGCTCCCCCTCTTTGGACATAGTGAGAAGCGGTTTTGGAGGGTTGGCTACCTCCATCACAGGGTCCACCTCCAACAGGCTAGCTTGGTATGTTAGCTAGGGGTGCAAATCACATCCATCATGGCGATTCGATTCAGTATCGATTTCCTGACCCAACGATTAGATTATTTTCGATACTCAAGAATACACCACGATAAGATTCGATTTGATTAATTGGTTCAATTTATTTTTTTTTACACCTTACAGGCTAGACATTGTTTCAAATTTGAAATAAATCAATGAAAGATGTAATATCGTTATGCATTTTTTTTTAGAAACAATAGCAAAGAACAGAAGTAGAAAAGTTGCACTTCACCTATTCCTATTAAAACCTCCTTCACTGAAAAATAATAATACCCCTGCATTATAGATCCTGAAAGGCCTTTCATCAAAAAATACTGCACAAAATCAGTGCAATGAGTGCAATTCAATACCTCGGCTCCAGAGTGTCGACGTCTCCGCCCCCTCCACAGATGCTCCGCTGCACCTCTCCCAAATTGTAGCTGACTGCAAACAGTGCCGCAGACAGGAGGCCGGCTTGTTTTGTTTTTATGACCGAAATTGCAGAAAACAACTCTTGGAGTTGGACCCACTAGAAGAGCGAGGTATGCGAGAACCCTGGGACCATTTTTTCACCTGGATCTCTTTTTGGCCCTCATGTCTCTCCGTTGTCGGACTAAACTCGCCCCCACTTCCTCACCGCCTCGGCCGTATCTAGACCCCCAGTGTGTAGTGCTGACCACGCTTCAATATTGGGTATAAATCAAAAATGTCTGTGTCAAGCTTACTGCAACATACTGCTCTAAGAGTATAACCAGGATGCGCGGTAGGAGGGCAAAATAGGTTTATCACCACCGCAGCACGGGAGGGAGAATTACGTCCAGGAGCAAATGGATAAAAATAGACCGGACGAAAAAAAAAAAACATGAATCTCTTGCGGACGTATGCATCGGGTCATCGGCTGTTGGATCGGTGCATTGATACAAAACGATTATTATTTATACCCCTAATGCTAGCCTGCACCGACGAGATTTGAGGGAGAGATGCGCCAAGTGCTTACAGCTAGCTTGCAAAGTTACTCAGTCCCGGGCACGTTGCAGCCCCAGACACGACGTCCCGACAGACTGGGTATCTGCCCCAGCTATAAGGTTGCCACATATGTAAGCTCTAAAAGGTGGCGGACCTTGTTAACGATGAGCACAAGTTCAAGCTGCATGGTGAGCTGTGTAAATTAAATAGCAGCTAGTTTGGTGACTAGTTGCAACTGCTGCTGTTTTTTGGCAGATCAGCAGTGGAAAGGAAAGGATTCAGAACAGTCGAATAACAATACTGAGTAGCGTTAGGTGACAGACTTGTTAGCTCACTCTGTGAAGGGCTAAGTTAGCTCAATAGTAACTGTATTATGCATCCGAGTATGCTTCTGGGAGCGAGAAGAGGTGTTAGACTGAGGATCACCAGTGTGACATCAGGTTCTCATACTCGGTCCAACTCCCTCCTCTAATAGCAGACGTCACCTTTGTGGGTCAGTCTAGTCTGCCGTAATGTGATAGAGCTTCTGGAGACAGCACTGGAGGGTGTCCCGCATTGAGACACCAAAACAAATGTTGAAAGGGAACCCTAATTGAACTGAATTCACACTCTGACCCTGACAACACACTGCCCACAATAGTAACTAAAGCAAACATACACAATATGTATCTGTGTTTGTGTATTTATATATATATATATATATATATATATATATGTGTGTATGAAAAAAGGAGCAGCGAATCGTACCGAGACAGTCGAACCGAACGGTTCGGACGGTTTTCATAAACCGTTCCATCCCTTATATATATATATATATATATATACACTATATTGCCAAAAGTATTTGCTCACCTGCCTTGACTCACATATGAGCTTAAGTGACATCCCGTTCCTAATCCATAGGGTTCAATATGACGTCGGTCCACCCTTTGCAGCTAGAACAGCTTCAACTCTTCTGGGAAGGCTGTCCACAAGGTTTAGGAGTGTGTTTATGGGAATTTTTGACCATTCTTCCAGAAGCGCATTTGTGAGGTCGCACACTGATGTTGGACGAGAAGGCCTGGCTCTCAGTCTCCGCTCTAATTCATCCCAAAGGTGTTCTATCGGGTTGAGGTCAGGACTCTGTGCAGGCCAGTCAAGTTCATCCACACCAGACTCTGTCATCCATGTCTTTATGGACCTTGCTTTGTGCACTGGTGCACAGTCATGTTGGAAGAGGAAGGGGCCAGCTCCAAACTGTTCCCACAAAGTTGGGAGCATGGAATTGTCCAAAATGTCTTGGTATGCTGAAGCATTCAGAGTTCCTTTCACTGGAACTAAGGGGCCAAGCCCAGCTCCTGAAAAACAACCCCACACCATAATCCCCCCTCCACCAAACTTTACACTTGGCACAATGCAGTCAGACAAGTACCGTTCTCCTGGCAACCGCCAAACCCAGACCCGTCCATCAGATTGCCAGATGGAGAAGCGCGATTCGTCACTCCAGAGAACGCGTCTCCACTGCTCTAGAGTCCAGTGGCGGCGTGCTTTACACCACCGCATCCGACGCTTTGCATTGCACTTGGTTATGTATGGCTTGGATGCAGCTGCTCGACCATGGAAACCCATTCCATGAAGCTCTCTGCGCACTGTTCTTGAGCTAATCTGAAGGCCACATGAAGTTTGGAGGTCTGTAGTGATTGACTCTGCAGAAAGTTGGCGACCTCTTCGCACTATGCGCTTCAGCATCCGCTGACCCCGCTCCGTCAGTTTACGTGGCCTACCACTTCGTGGCTGAGTTGCTGTCGTTCCCAAACACTTCCATTTTCTTATAATACAGCTGACAGTTGACTGTGGAATATTTAGGAGCGAGGAAATTTCACGACTGGATTTGTTGCACAGGTGGCATCCTATCACAGTTCCACGCTGGAATTCACTGAGCTCCTGAGAGCGACCCATTCTTTCACAAATGTTTGTAAAAACAGTCTGCATGCCTAGGTGCTTGAATTTATACACCTGTGGCCATGGAAGTGATTGGAACACCTGATTCCAATAATTTGGATGGGTGAGCAAATACTTTTGGCAATATAGTGTATATATATATATATATATATATATATATATATATATATATATATATATATATATATATAAAGAAGGCAGTAGTGATAGATGTGGCAATCCCAAGTGACTGCAACATCAAAAAGAAAGAACACGAGAAGCTTGAGAAATAGCAAGGGCTGAAAGAGGAGCTAGAAAAGACGTGGAAAGTAAGAGCAGCAGTGGTGCCAGTGGTAATTGGAGCACTGGGGGCTGTGACCCCCAAACTGGGAGAGTGGCTACAGCAAATTCCGAGCTTGAGGATGACACGTACCACCCCACGAGGGGTGAGAAGCCAGTTTTTTTTTAAATATATATATATATGTATAGGTGTACACTGCACCTGCGGCACTGCCGTATTTTTTTTTTCTTCCCCCGTTTCAGTCAAGTGGATGTGATGACGACGGCGGCGGATGACGCATTAATCGCGCGACACAACTAATCGATGATGAAATTCGTTGCCAACGCTTTTAAAAGTCGATTTTTATCGATTTTATCGATTCGTTGTTGCAGCCCTAAAACATATATATATATATATATATATATATAAGTTTTTTGTGTTTTCCTGAAAAGTCACACTTATTCACCACCATACATTGTGAAATGAATAGAAAATAGAGTCAAGACATTGATAAGGTTAGAAATAATGATTTGTATTTGAAATAAGATTTTTTTTTTTTACATCAAACTTTGCTTTCGTCAAAGAATCCTCCATTTGCAGCAATTGCAGCATTGCAGACCTTTGGGATTCTAGCTGTTAATTTGTTGACGTAATCTGGAGAAATTGCACCCCACGTTTCCAGAAGCAGCTCCCACAAGTTGGATTGATTGGATGGGCACTTCTTGCGTACCATACGGTGAAGCTGCTCCCACAGCTCAATGGGGTTCAGATCTGGTGACTGCGCTGGCCACTCCATTACCGATAGAATACCAGCTGCCTGCATCTGCTCCAAATAGTTCTTGTGTGACAGCCTTCCTTATTCAGAATCCCTTTTACCCTGTACAAATCTCCCACCTTACCAGCACCAAAGCAACCCCAGACCATCACATTACCTACACCATGCTTAACGGATGGCGTCAGGCATTCTTCTAGCATCTTTTCATTGGTTCTGCGTCTCACAAACGTTCTTCTTTGTGATCCAAACACCTCAAACTTGGATTAAAGCCCTGAATCCCGCAGCCGCCTCTTCAGTGTAGATGTTGACACTGGTGTTCTGCGGGTACTATTTAATGAAGATGCGAATTGGGGACCTGTGAGGCATCTGTTTCTCCCACTTCTTTTTCTACTCTGGTTAGAGCCTGTTTGTGCTGTCCTCTGAAGGGAGCAGTAAATCCGTTGTAGGAAATCCTCAATTTCTTAGCAATTTCTCGCATGGACTAGCCTTCATTTTTAAGAACAAGAATAGACTGTCGAGTTTCAGATGAAAATTCTCTTTTTCTGGCCATTTTGAGCATTCTATTGAACCCACAAATGTGATGCTCCCGAAACTCAATCTGCTCAAAGGAAGGTCAGTTTTGTAGCTTCTGTAACGACCTAAACGGTTTTTAGATGTGTGAACATGATTGCACAAGGGTTTTCTAATAATCAATTAGCCTTCTGAGCCAATGAGAAAACACATTGTACCATTAGAACACTGGAGTGATAGTTCCTGGAAATGGGCTTCTATACACCTATGTAGATAATGCACCAAAAAACAGACATTGCAGCTAGAATAATCATTTACCACATTAGCAATGCATAGAGTGTATTTCTTTAAAGTTAAGACTAGTTGAAAGTTATCTTCATTGAAAAGTACAGTGCTTTTCCTTCAAAAATAAGGACATTTCAATGTGACCCCAAACTTTAATGAACATAAAATGAAGGGAAAGTCGAGGTGTGCAGTAATTTCTGACCAACCATTAAATAGAAGTGGAATCTAGAAGACCACATCCCTCCTCATTTGTAGAGTGGGTCAGAAATGTAAAGAGAAATATACAGATGAATGACTAAATGAGTTAATTAAGGTGTAAATTAATGAACAAATGAATGAATGAAAAATGTAACAAATGTGTAGATCATGTTACCCAGGTTCACCTGGTTTTATGATGTTAATTCTAACATGGGAGCTGGCTCTGAGCTTGTATGCCTTACTGTACATTTCCTTGACAGTTGCTTTTTGTATCCCTGCTTTTTTCTGTATGTCTGCTTCTATATCCTTGAACTGCAGTCTGCCAGACTGAGCCTGGTTCTGCTGTTCTTCCTGTTAAAAGGAATTTTTCCTCACCACTGTTGCTACAAGCATGCTTGGTGTGAGAGATTGTTTTTGAGTCAATGAGTCGATGCAATCAGCTGGTATTCCTTAGCTAGAAGATTTTGAACCAGTCTGACTGTATGGTCGTGTTGAATTGTCTCTCTAAGGTGCCATGAGATGTGAATTGGTGCTATATAAATAAATGAATTGAATTAAATTGAATTCAATCGTCAGGTTCCTGAAACATGATTAATGTGATTCCAAGTCAAAAAAGGGTACGTCTGCAGCATATGGTTTTTTTTGACGACACCCTGAAAACCAATGCATTTTCCAGCTCCTGCAAACTAATGTGTTTTCTGGTTAGGCCAACACAGCACAATGAAGTAATCTAGCTAACTGCACTACCTGCTCCTAATTGTACTGCTCTAACTCTACTGCCAAGTCTATGTAACCCTCTAGGTTCATTGGCAAAACACAATGGAAGTTAGCCGTAGCTACAAGCACTAGGGCTTTACGACGGGGCAGACAGACAGCAACAGCAACTAACCTCGGCCAATAGGAGAGAGGCAGAGCCCTTCCCTCTGTTTCTATCTGAAAGTGTTTTAAATATATTTGGATGGTTAAAAAATAGGAAAGAAATAAAAGAATTAGGAAAAGAAAACAGCTTAAATAATAAATATGTCAAGTCAGTAAAATAACTAAAACTAAATATTCGTAGATTAAATAAAGTAAATAATAAAAGTGCCGAAATCATTGGAATAGTTAGATAAAATGACATGTATTTATTTCTAAGTATTAATATTTTAATACTTATTAAGAATTTTGTTTAATTATTATCAGTGTTTACATTTAATGGGTTTAAATTTCAAGATATTATTTTTGGTAATGGATTATATTTATGTCATTTATTTATTTGTTTTTTTTAATTATGGCAGGATTGGTCAATTGAAGACAGTTTTTCACAAATCAAATGCTGAATATTGGATGCAGGGTGTTACAGTATAGCCGGAGTTTGTTTGGATTAAACATGGTACCATGGCGAGTATGAATGTATAAAGCTGTCAGAATCAGATGCATGTTACTGTACTGCAGTGGTTGAAATGGCAATATACACAAAACCCCGGAGAGGTAAGTTATGTTACCTTATATGATTGTGATGGATTAGAACATACTGAAGATTTCCTAAAGTTGATATGATGGCAAACAAATTAACATGTTCTTTTAAGAGCAATGGTGAATTAGCCAATAAGATTGTTTTGTGTGATATTGTTAAATTTTTTATTGTTTTGTTGTTTAGTGTCCTATATGGAAAACACTCTCATATGCAATAATTGTAATTTGATACTGAGCAGCATTGTAAATAGTGTTGATTGTATATACTGTGTCCCTTATCTTATTTGATTCTGATCATTATCATATTCTTATATTTTATTTGTACTTACAATTTTATTTTTCTCACTTGCGTAAACAGTTGCAGTGCGACAAAAGAATTTCTGGCAAGGGATTAATAAAGTGATTATCGTTCAGATTGTTCTTTTTGGCACACTGTGAGCCTCGAAGCAGCAGTTGAGCATCATTAAATGCCAGAGCCCTACATCAGTATCATTGTTGTTTACTACTTCATAACCACAGGGTATCCATATTCTACTGGATATTTCAGCAAGATAAAACACCATGGCCAAAAGCTATAAACAGAAAAGGGGATTTGCTCTTTATATTGCAGCTGTCTTGCCAAATGGAAGGAAATGGCTGAAAAAAAATTTCTGGGTGCCTGTTGAAACGTGTAATATCTACTTTATTTACCAAATGTCAGAAAAATAAAAAATTTTAAGGGTTGTTGTATTTATTAAAATGGTGTAGCTTACGAGTATATCTTCTAGTATCTTTTAAGAATTGTCTTTTAAAGAATTTATTTTGGTTAAATTCGGTCATACATTTGTCCCATACCAGTACGTTGAAGACTTGAAAATTATTTATTTGTGAGTTGTTTGTAATAGGGAGACATATTGGAAAAACACCCATCTAAAACACCTAGTAGTGTATGACCGCATATCTGCATTTTGAAATACTAAGTCATTATGTACTATTTAAATAATGAGTAATCTATACACTGTGTGCAGAATTATTAGGCAAATGAGTATTTCAACCATATCATGCTTTTCATACATGTCCTACTCCAAGCTGTATAGGCTTGAAAGCCAATTACCAATTAAGTAAATCAGGTGGTGTGCATTTCTGTAATGAGAAGGGGTGTGGCCTAATGACATCAACACCCTATATAAGGTGTGGTTAATTATTAGGTAACATCCTTTCCTTTGGCAAAATGTGTCTTAAAAGAGACTTTGCAGACTCTGAAAAGGCAAAATTTGTCAGATAGCTTTCAGAGGGGTGCAGCAGTTTGGAAATTGCCAAGCTTTTGAAACGGGATCATCACACAATCGAGCTGTTCATGGCAAAGAGCCAACAGAGAGCAAGAAGCTTGTTGAAAAAAGAAGACGCAAAATAACTCCCCATGAATTGAGAAGGATCAAGTGTGAAGCTGCCAGGATGCCATTAAGTACCAGTTGTGCCATATTTCAGAGCTGCAACATGTCTGGGGTGCCAAGGAGCACAAGGTGCTCTATACTCAGGGACCTGGCCATGGTAAGAAAAGCCGAAAAAAGGCCACCTTTGAACGAGACACAAAAGACAAAACATCAAGATTGGGCAAACATATATCTGAAGACTGATTTCTCCAAAGTGTTTTGGTCTGATGAAATGAGAGTGAGTCTTGATGGGCCAGATGGATGGGCACGAGGCTGGATCAGTAAAGGGCAGCAAGTTCCTTATGGGCTCAGACGCCAGCAAGGTGGAGGTGGGGTACTGGTATGGGCTGATATCATCAAAGATGAGCTTGTTGGACCTTTTCGGGTTGATGATGGAGTCAAGATAAACTCCCAGACCTACTGCCAGCTTCTGTTCTTCAAACAGTGGGGCAAGAAGAAGTCGCCATAATTCAAGAAAAACATGATATTCATGCAGGACAATGCGCCGTCACACGCAAATAATACACCACAGCATGGCAGGCCAGAAAAAGTCTAAAAGGAGAAAGAATAATGACATGTCCTTTGTTCACCTGATCTAAACCCCATCAAGAACCTGTAGTCCTTCATGAACTGTGAGATCTACAGTGAGGGAAAACAGTCCACCTCTCTGAACAGTGTCTTCCCAGACACTGTTCAGAGAAGTGGACTGTTTTCCCTCACTGTGGCTGTGGTGGCTGCTACATGCAATGTGGATCGCAAATGGAACAAGACACTGACAGAATCTATGGATGGAAGGCTTTTGAGCGTCATGTTGAAGAAAGGTGGCTATATTGATCACTGATTTGTTTTTTTGTTTGTTTTTGAATGTCACAAATGTTTATTTCTGAATTTTGAGTTGTTATACTGGTTCACCTGGTGAAAATAAAAAAGTGAGATGGCTATGTATTTGTTTTTTTAGAACGTTGACTAATAATTCTGCACAGTAATATTTATCTGCACACACAGACATCCTCATAAAATGACCAAAAAAAAACACACAACTTCCAAAAATATGAAACTTTGATATTGTCGACTCTTTTGGGTTGATTCAGAACACAATTGTAGCCCAATAATAAATATAATCCTCAAAAATACAACTTGCCTAATAATTCTGCACACCGTGTATATAAAATAAAAAAAATGTTTTTTTTTGCTTTCTAGAAATGTAAGATATAACATCTTTTACTAACAGTTCTTTAAGCCACATTATTTTATCCTCGTTTTGACTATTATACACTTTATGTGCACAGAAAATGAGAGATCAGAAAGGTGAGTTCTAGAACTGTGTGCTTTAGAGGACGACCGGCTTTTCAGAGCTTACTCATTTCATGTTTCACTGTCTGTGGTGAAGGTTTATGTGTCAATATCTGTATCTCAATGTGTATTAGCGTGGGATGTAATTTGTCCAAAAAATTCTTCGCATGGCTGTTGCCACCGCCATTAGATTTATAGTTGCAGGAGGGTTAAAATGTTGTATAACTTTAAGCTTGACACCATGTTTTTGTCAATGCTTGAAACTTTGAAACATGTAAGAAAGTAACTCTAGAGTGGCCCGGTTATGGTCTTTATACTTTTACTTGAATAGTTTATGTTGATGCTTACAAAAGCATATTTTTTTATTTTTGTGTTTTTATTTTTTGTGTTCTTATGTATATATTATATACATAAGAACCTGACCACATTATTTTATTAGCCAAAATAGGTTAATTCAAAATCTCAAAACAAAGTAGATGGAATCAAACCTGTCTGATAGATGTCAAATTGTACCAGCCAATGGAGGTAAATATTTGGAGAATGCACTTGGACCCACCATTTTGTCCCTATTTATCAATAATCCTCCTAATGTTATTATTTAAAAAGAATGTTATTCTATTAATAATTACCAAAAAGTATCACAAAGCTGAACAGTAGACATATATCAAGTTTAGGCTTTTTTCAATTTTTTTTGTCTTTCATTAACACATCAAAATTTATTTGTATGTATAAAGCAAATAAACATGATTTCTTACTTGGATTCAATTTTGCATGAGGAAGTACTCAAGGCTATAAATGTACTTAAATATTTGTATGTAGTACTGGATAAGCTCTTAATTATTGAAAAGCTTAATCAAACCTCAACATAAATAGATGCTTTCCTTCTCCAAAATTACTTACCTCTTAGACAATTATAAAAACTTTCAAAAACTTTGCATGGTCTATAAAATGCACATTGAACTGCCACCATAACCTGTGATGGAGTGCATCAAATTAATAACAAAATATTTCACACCCCAGACCTTGTGAGATATAGTTGACTATGACTGTGTAGTCCTAATCATTTCACCGCTTTTGGTTAGGAGACCTTCCACACTGCAAAATGTCCATATTTGGGGGTCCACATTTTATTTATGGATGTATTTCTGTGCTTATGCCTTATTTTAGTTATACAAGTTTTTTTTTTTTTTATAAAAAAATGTATTCCAATCATTCATTACATCAAAAGAACACAAACAATACAGCTTAAAACCAATAAAGAACCGTAGAAGGAAGGAAGACAATCTTATATTGTCTGCCTCATTAACACATTGTTAAACTTATATTTCTATGATTGTTTAATTCTCAGTATGATTAGTTGAGGGTTTAAACTGAAATGTTAATTAGCTCCATTTGTATCTTCGCATTTATTTTTGCAAATGGATATTTAAATGCTGTGTTCCTTAAAAAAACAATGAAAGCCATTTGGATTTCTTGTCTCAGATTTAGACAACAATAAAAACTGTGATTTAAACTTCAGTTGCATTCATGATTTGTGACATAAGTCACACCTTTAGGGGTTTCTTAGTTGTTTTCCTCTATTTCTGTTTGAACGATGTGTGTTTTTGTTTTATAGTCGAAATCAACTGGGCTCTCTGCCGTCATGTCTCTGTGGTCTACCTCTGAGGGTCCTCAATGCCAGCAACAACAAGCTAGTGAACCTACCGGAGACCATTGGGCAGCTGCAAGGCCTCATGGAACTGGTAAGACTGATTCACTCTGTACGTTGCAGTTCCAGAAGAGCATGGTGAACATTTCTCTGGGATTACAAACATGTTGTATACGGTGGTATTTTAGTGCTACCTTTTTAGAGCTGAATATATTCTTTCGCTGATGTGAGTCTGGGCCAGAGATTGTGTGCAATTAGGGATTTAGCATTTTTCTGGTGAGTATAGAATTTTAATTGTTTCAAAATTATAATCTGCTCATTCTTATTTTTAAGCTTTCTGATTGGATAGCAATGCATAAGAAGACAAGAATATTTATTGCAGCTGTGTAAGTCTAAGTGTAAATATAAGTATACTAACCATGCTATTACCATTACCATGAAAGGGACCTGGGTTCAAATTTTGGTTGCGACAGGGAGGGCATTAAAACCGTGACAGCTTTGATGAGCATTATTAATGACCTGCTGTGGGTACCAGTGATAAGGAAGGAGTCAAGAGTAAAAACAAACAAACAAATGAGATAAAAAAATGCAAATTTTACTTAATATCTTCCCCTATATTAAGATGACCTATGAAACTATTTCTGCAGTTTCGATATATTGGGCTCCTTAAGCCTCTTCTTTTAAACTGATTAGGATAAAGATGATGATAAAGTTTTTATTTAACTGATTTTTGTTCTAGAATTTAAGCTTTAGTGTTGTATTGAGTTACAATCAATTCTCCCAGGTTTTACTGTAGAGTTATGAGTTGAAACTTAAAAGAATTTTGTGTAAAGCGATTTACATTTTGTCTAAATTGCTGTTTAATTTTTCTCAGGATATCAGCTGTAATGAGATCACGGCTCTACCTCGACACATTAGCAGGCTCAAAGCCCTGAAGGAACTCAATGTTCGGCGAAATCTTCTCTGTGTCCTGCCAGAAGGTGAGTTTGGTCCCTTTGAGGTTATTTTTAGTTACAGTTATTTGTCTTTTCTTTGTGTTTTTTAAAATGTAGCTTTAATGTTGGAGGAGACAGGCTCATTTTAGACCACAGTCTAGTGTTTGCTCTGCCACGCCCTTCTAAGATTCCTAAAATACACCTAAACCTCTGCGTGACCATGGATCACCCTCTAGTTTTAAGGTCTGATTGGTGACTTTGAGAGAAACACAATTGTCCCTAGTTCATCTGAAAAAACTCAAATCACATATTTTAAGTGTTGTCTGATGTTTGCCTTTTACTAAAAATTTCTCAAATGTCATAGGATTTTGCAAACTTAAGGAACTGACCTTCAGACAGGACAAAAAAAAAGACACATTCTCATTTGCTTTTTAATAAGTTATATATAAATCCAGGAAATGCATCCACCATGACATCATCCAATGCTACTAAGCCATCAGGCGGAACTGAACCTTTTTGGGTGATAGATTTAGAAACATGGTTAAAACAAACAAGATTTACCGGTCGATCTACGTTCCTACCCTCATCTATGGTCATGAACTCTGGGTCATGACCGAAAGAACAAGATTGCGGATACAAGCGGCCGAAATGGGTTTCCTCCGTAGGGTGGCTGGGCTCTCCCTTAGAGATAGGGTGAGAAGCTCGGTCATCCGGGAGGGACTCGGAGTAGAGCCGCTGCTCCTCCACGTCGAGAGCAGCCAGTTGAGGTGGCTTTGGCATCTGGTTAGGATGCCTCCTGGATGCCTCCCTGGTGAGGTGTTCCGGGCACGTCCCACCGGGGGGAGGCCCCGGGGAAGACCCAGGACACGCTGGAGAGACTATGTTTCTGGGCTGGCCTGGGAAAGCCTTGGGGTTCCTCCTGAAGAGCTGGAAGAAGAAGCTGGGGAGAGGGAAGTCTGGGCCTTCCTTCTTAAGCTGCTGCCCCCGCGACCCGACCCCGGATAAGCGGAGGAAGATGGATGGATGGATGGTTAAAACAAACAAAAGTAAATATCCTTCAGTGATCCAACTATGTCTCAGTTTATATAGAAAGTATTCTGCTGACTCAGTGAATATAAGGATTAACTCTGGCCGATACTATAGTATTTGTTTACAAAATAAATATTCCCATTGGAATTTTAAATGTAAGTTGATAGTTTTTAATTGGCTATTAAGTGTTTTAAGATGCTTTTTTGTGGAATTATTTGAAGCATTATTAATATTTTTGTAATTCATTAATTTTAACTTCTCATCCCATGGTCTATGCCAAAAGGTTCTTGTGTTGTTATTTTAAACGGTGCATGTATATCGTAAAATACACAGTGATTACATGTAAATCAAAAAAGGGGCAAGCTATAGAGCAGTTTTCCATCCGTCCAAACCAACAAAACAAAAAGGATTTCTGCTCTATGTCTGCAGCCTCTAATGGGTTTTTTTTCAATGATTTTCCAGTATCCAGCTACAGTTATTATGGAAAGTATTCAGACCCCCTTAAATTTTTCACTGTGTTGCAGCCATTTACATAAATCAATAAAGTTCAAAAATGAAAAAGTGAAATATCACATCGTCTTAACATTCAGACTTTTTGCTCAGTATTGAGTATAAGCACCCTTTTGAGCTAGAACAGCCCCAAGTCTTCTTGGGAATGATGCAACAAGTTTTTCACACCTGGATTTGGGGAACCTCTGCCATTCTTCCTCACAGATCCTCTCCAGTTCTGTCAGGTTGGATGGTGAGCATTGGTGGACAGCCATTTTCAAGTCTCTCCAGATATGCTCAATAGGGTTAAGGTCAGGGGTCTGGCTGGGCCATTCAAGAGTCACAGAGTTGTTCCCAAGCCACTGCTTTGTTATTTGAGCTGTTTGATTAGCGTCACTGTCTTTTTGGAAGGTGAAGGAAAGGGTTACTCTGAGGTCCTGAGCACTCTGGAAGAGTTTTTCTTCTTGGATATATAATGTAGCTGGCCGCATTCATCTTTCCTTCTCTTGCAACCAGTTGTCCTGTCCCTGTAGCTGAAAAACAACCCCATAGCATGATCCTGCCACCACCATGTTTCACTGTTAAGATTGTATTGGGAAGGTGATGAACAGTGCCTGGTTTTTCCACACATACCGCATAGAATTAACGCCAAAAAGTTCAGTCTTGGTCTCATCAGACCAGAGAATCTACTTTCTTATTGTCTGAAAGTCCTTAATGTGTTTACAAACTCTATACAGGCTTTCTTATATCTTGCACTGAAGAAATGCTACCATCGGGCCACTCTGCCATAAAGCTCAAAATTATGGAGGGCTGCAGTGATAGTTATCTTTGTGGAACCTTCTCCCATCTCTCTATTGCATCTCTGGAGCTCAGTCACAGTGATCTTTGGGTTCTTCTTTACCTCTCTCAACAAGGCTCTTCTCCCATGATTGCTCAGTTTGGCTGGACGGCCAGGTCTGGGAAGAGTTTGCGTTGTCCCAAAGTTCTTCTATTTAAGGATTAATGAGGACACTGTACTCTTGGTAAGCTTGAGTGCTGCAGAAATTATTTTGTAACCTTGGCCAGATCTGTGCCTTGCCACAATCCTGTGTCTGAGCTCCTTGGGCACTTCCTTCGACCTCATGATTCTCGTTTGCTCTGACATGCACTGTGAGCTGTAAGGTCTAACACAGACAGGTGTGTGCCGTTCCTAATCAAGTCCATCAGTTTAATTAAACACAAGTAGACTCCAATGATGGAGCAGAACCATCTCAAGGAGGTTGAGAATAAAATGGACAGCACAGCAAAGGTTCTGAATACTTATGACCATTTGACATTTCAGTTATTCTTTTTTAATGAATTTGCAAAAATTTCTACATATTTTTTTTTTTTTTTCTGTTGAGATATTGTGCTGAGTGTAAATTCATGGGAAATAAAGTGAACTTTTTCTATTTTACCAGATGGCTGCAATGAAACAAAGAGTGAACCATATTGATTATTCTCTTTTCAAATATGTTCAAATATGTTCATAAAAACATAACTGAGATTATTTTTCATGCTATACTGTTCAGGGATAAAAGCAAAACCCTGCAAATTAATCCATAGTTCTGTATTGTTGTTCAGACAATGAGTACAAATACAGGAAATTCTGCTCCCCATTTGGCCCAATGTCGCAATATTACAACATTTCTGTAAAAACTTGCTAAAACATAAAATTTTTTAAAACACTTAATTTTCACCCTCAAAGGCCTCCTACAACAACATCTGAGTGGCTGAAAAAAATTTTTTTTGTGTTTTTCTATATTTGGGTTTTACAGGGTTAAATGGGTCTGAATACCTTCTGACCCACTGTACATTAAAACATAAACAGAACACCTTCACTTGAAAAAAGGGTTCCCCTACTAGGCTAGTGCCACTGTTGTAGTTCGAAGAGGGGATGGTGTGTTCGGTCTGTTGTGCAGTGCTAATATTCTGCCACATATAGTGCTTTGCATGTTTGCCAACATTTTTACTTACATTTTGTTCTGACCCTTCTTTCATCTACTCCTGTCTCCCCCACATTGCTCAGACCTACTGTAAAGTGAATACAATTCCTGTGGCTTTCTTTCAGCATAAGGGTTGTGCTGAAAAGTTACAAAATTTACAAATAGTAGGTCTTTACATTTTAAACAATTGATTTAACAGGACCTCATTTAGTTGTTTAAAACTTGTTTTTTCGTTTTTTTTTATAACCTAACCCTTAGTGTATACTCATACACATGTCAAATATTATAAATTTGCCTGTATGTCTGGGTCCAAATGGTATTAACACTTTACACAGCAGCATACAGTAGCTATTCCAGTGTGCTATAGTGATCTAATTTTTTTTGATGAAAAAAAGTGATTTTTTTTCCTTGCCATTATTCACTTGTTTTTTTTTTTTGTTGCTTTTTTTGTGACAAAAATTAATCCTGATAGAAATGATTATGATTCTTATTGAAACAAAATATAAAGACGTGGAAGCTCAAAGTGTTGCCTGATTTTAACATATTTTTTGTGTTTGTGTCATCTTGTAGACCTGGCTGATCTTCCACTGGTAAAGTTTGACTTTTCATGCAACAAGGTGTCCACCATCCCTGTGTGTTACAGAAAAATGAGGCAACTCCAGTCACTGCAGTTGGAAAACAACCCACTGCAGAGTCCACCTGCACAGGTACATACTCAGATCAGTATAAGAGGACCCAATTTAGCTTTTTCCTTAATTCTAGGCGACCAGGATAGTAGAATTGTATTATCAGATCATTGGCAGATTCACTCTAGAAAATACTAAATTGCATATACCTCCATTTTTCTGTCACAGCCCCTAGGTTTTGGAAGGATGTTCCCTTGGCCATTAGACAGGCCTCATCACTTTCTGATTTTATATCTCTTCTTAAGACCCATTTCTTTTCCATGTCTTTTAACATAATCTGATATATTGACTTTGTCTTACTGTGTTTCTTTTATTATTTTATTACTACTTTTATACACGTCTTTATGTTTTATGCTTGATTATTTTTATTTTATTATTGTGTATAGATAGCACTTTGGTCCTGTTGGGTTTTGAAAGTGCTTCATGAATATGGTATGTTTTTGAACTGTGATTTTGACACAGATGTTCCAAAAGTGGCCAAAATGTGTTTTTTACCGCATAAAAAAAAAACAAAAAACAATCTGGTCACATGAAAGTGCTTATTTCCGTGGCATGGGTTGCATATAATAGTCTTTTTTTATTTTTTTTATTTTAAGATTTACCCCATTTTATTCTAAATATACCATTGGGAAGAGCATAATATCGATAAAAGTTAGAAGACTTAAATCAGCCAAATTGTGTCCTTTGTCTCCAACAACAAGAATTGTGTGAAAAGATATAAATAAGGAAATAACATGAATAAAATCAAATTGCAAATAAAACAGTCAAGTATTTAAAAAAATCTCATAAGTAGCTGTCAATTAAATGGGTGAAAATATAAATGATAAATGTGAAATAGAAACCCAGCATTCTAAACAAATTCACAGCAAAATTGGACATAAACAAATATTGACCAGACAGTCAGTATGAAGTAATGAATATAACAAACATTTTAAACTATTTTTGGTGAATTTCAGAGAAAGTGGAACAACGATTCTATTGTTCAGGACCTGATGGGAGGGGGACTGCCAAACGTTCTGATTACAAGTCGATAAATTATTACCCACTTCTGACCAGTTTAATAAGTCTCTCGCTCTTATTTCCATCTACAGATCTGTATCAAGGGTAAAGTCCACATATTCAAGTATTTGAGCCTCGAGGCTTGTCGCAGCGAGAAGATGCCTGACTCTCTGTACCTCCCAGTTATGGAGCGACTCAGTTTCACCCGTGCCTACACTGGCAGGTAAATGCAATGGGATTAATTTTTCTATTTAACCCAGTTGGAAGTTTTCTTTTCCTTTTCCTTCTTTGTGGTTTTGCGCTCTTTCTTCAAGGCCTAATTTCTACAGCTGACAAAGTAACGGTCCTGAGAACCCAGACACAATTATATGTCCTAATTATTTATGAATAGTTATATTCAGGGCTGAAACAATAATCACATTAATCGTGATTAATCTATTATTGAAATAAACGTAGACCAATTTAGTAATCAGATAATTGTTAACTGGAGTACAGACTATTTTTATCTGTCAATATGCTCTATCCAGAACTCCTTAAGTGGAAACATTTGAGTTTCACCTGGTTTAAATTCGTTAAAAGTCTTGTTTATGGAACCATTTGCTATACGATTATTAATCGATAGATGAATTGATTTTCAAAGTAATTGTTAGTTGCAGCCCTGGCTATATTTAAGGAAAAAACTTTAAACATGCCCACCTGACAGTAGCAGTACCATTTTAAAGTAGTTCAACAGCAGGGATAACATTGACTTTCTTCAACATGAAATTAGTTGAGATTTTACGCATGATTTCTTAAATGTCCTTATCTGATTCACTCCTGAAACACCAACTTCAAATGTCCTTTTACCAGGAAAACGGTTGACGCATTACTTCTAATTTAATTATATTAATTTTAATTATATTTAAGTATATAAGTATAGAAGTATTGCAATGCTCTTTTTTTAAATGAAGAGAAACTCAATTATTATTTCATAAAAAGTGCCCACCGTGGTCTGTATCGATAACTTTAACATGTATCTTCTGTTTCACTATGTTAATTAGATATGTGATAATTATCTCTTTTAATGTAAAAGAACCAATCTAACATAGAGATAAACCAATCAGAGATTTATGACCAAATGTTCTTTTTTTTTTTTAGAGCTCTAGCTTCTATAGACAAATTCAAATTAGTCTATAGAGGTAGTGCAGCTTACCTAGGCCTCTCATGAATTGAGTACATAGAACATCACCAGGAACTATTCCAGTTTTTCTCCATATTACCTTGAAAACACCAACCAACATCCCTTGGATATCTATGTGTTTAGAAAGCAAAACCTATGGTGATTACACAATATTAGTCTGGGTGGTTTATGTCTGTTGCTGCGGCTTAGTTTTGAGCATTAGTTTGTATCTGTGAGTACCTTGAACCAAACTCCTGTGGTATGTAAGCATGGGCATGTTTTTGTATAAATGATTTGCAAATCTTCTTCAGAAAATAAATATGTTTAATAGCAGGTGTGGGCAGCCCCAGACTCACCACATATGGTGAAGGACCTATAGCAATCCTTGGGCATATAGAGGCAGAAGCAATCTCAGCCCCAGACACGTGAGGGGCCAAACCCCAAAGAGGCTCGACCCCAGAGGCCATTGTGCCTACGTCCCATGGGGCTGCAGCAGATGGTCACACCCAAGGTGGACCAAGAAGAGAGCGCAGGGGACTGAGGCCAACCACCGAAGAGCACACCCCACCCCAAGCCAGTCACAGCCGTTTCAGGCCCCCACATTCGTATTGTCTTCCCATATCCATAGCTGCGAGGCAATCACAACCCAGGCGGTCCAACCCCTCAGGCCAAGTACGGCACAACAGCCACCCAAGCCAAGGCACTCGACATGCCTGCAGTGTCCCCCCACCAGACTGTAGGCACAGGCCGCTCGCAGGATCAGAGCAGGCAGACCCACACCACCTGCCTTACAACCACACCAGCCAGTCGGCTCTCCAGCAAGGATGGGGCCAAACCCTCCAATGTCCCAGACCCCAGCCAATGCCAGGAACCGTCATTCCCCATCCAAGCAGATGGAAAAGACATTAAGGCCATATGGAATCAAAGGCCGGAGAGCCTAAGGAGAGCTAGAAACCCCAGCCAAGCTGTAACCAACCCCGAAGGCCCAGCCCCATCCCAAGGTGGAGCAGAGACAACAGAGTAGTGAAAGACCCCATGCCAGCACCCCTCCTGCTTTGTGTACTGTTGTTGCCTGTTGGATTACTGTGTATTTAAAACTAGGTGGAGGCTAGATGTGTTGTTGTTGTTTCTATATGTATAGGTTCTCCAAAGTTCCCTCATCCAGTTTGAGTAGAAAAATTTAAGAAAGTGGAATTAATAGGGTTTATATCCCTGGTTTATATTAATTGATTTGTTTTACCTGAATTACAGCTAAATTAGACAGTTTTATACTGTTTTGTTTACTACCAGTCTAATGCCATCTTACTCACTCACAGCTCTTGGGAGATCTGTCTGAATTCTGAACTTTCTTTCTTTGAGCTAGTAGCTAGCAAGCATGAGGACTCCCATTAAATGATCTTTGGTTATAATTTGGTTATCAAAATTCAATGAGCGTATTGGAAAACACATGAATGTTAAAGTTATGTTGGTATTTAAACCCTTAGTAAAATAAAGCATGTTTTAGCTTTATGAACAACAGCTCAAACATGTCAGCATAACATTCTATGCGGTCCATTTTTATAACTTGTTTTAGTCAACAGTAAACACATGAAATTATCAAAATTCATCAAAGAAACAAAGTGTTTTACTGTAAAATGTATCTCTAAATGTGCCAGACCTCTGCCTCTGTTGATCTTCCTTTTAGAAAAGGCTGAGTTGCAGTGTCCACCAGCTTAGCATAGCATACAACAGCAGAGGAGTTTTTTTGTTCCAGCTAGTTCCCACACATCTGCAAAGTTCTTTGTTTTCGGAGGCTCCAAACCACCAGCCTCTTGCACCTGAAAGTCCTGTAACTCAATGAGAGCAAACACTTTTTTTTTGCAGCAATTTGAGGCCCCGTCCACACGAAGACGAACCCTGGCCTAAACGCACAAATTTTTCACCAAACCAGCCTCTTATCCACACGAAGCCGGCGTTTCGGGGGTCTGTAAACGATCTTTTTTTTATTCAGCCTTCAGAGAGGGAAGATTTTGAAATGCCGTTTTCGCGTTTCCATCTTTAAGCTCTAACCGCATTTTTTTTTCACACGCATGCGTCATAGCGTCGCCTCTAAACACGCATGCGCGACACAGTATCACAACAGCAATGGCGCCGTACTGTGTTGAATGGTTGCTGCTAATGCTACTCACCCTGCTGTCGGGCTTACAACAGAATCTTCTTCTTCTGGAATATCTCCAGGAAGAACAGAGCAATATCGACGACATAGTTCAGCACCTGAATTTGACTGAACCACGAAAATGGACCCGCAGGGCAACCATGTATAAATATTAGTGCGCATGCCCAACATTTCGTCGCCTATTTTTGCTTTGGCACCACAGCGCCACTTACAGGCCTGGCATACATTTTGCAGCGTTTTCATGCATTCGTGTGGACGATGACATTTATTTTACGTCTCCGTCTTTACGACAAACGTTCTGGAAAATATTAGCGTTTCGTGTTCGTTTTGACTTCGTGTGGACGGGGCCTGATTCTGATGTCAGCCACCTGGTCCACTTGAGAGAAGATTATACTTCTGCAACCGCACACATCACATCTCGCTTTGGTCTGGTCGCAAACCAGTTTTGCTGGTATGCTTTTGCACCGTCAGTGTGGAATTTCTAGGGACGTACAGCAGTTTCCTGCCAAAGCTAAAGGGGGAGCCTATTCGAGAACCCACGGCGGGAGTGTTTATCTTCCAAAACAACAATGGCGCGTCTGCAAGATTTCACGGTCACGGAGATGGATCTAGAGTTGCTAGACATCGAAGAGGAACAGGTTCCGTTAATGGAGTTGGCAAAAAGACAGATTAACCTTTCGTCATAGTTGTCCATTGTAGTTGTTCCTTGGTTTTTAAAAATGGCGCGCCCCGGCACCAAATCGAGAAGGACAACCACACAGACAGCCGGAAAGGCATACCAAGGACCAATCACAGCTGCTTTTTGTCTGCGTACTTACGCTCAAAGTCTGTGTGGGTTTGCGACCTTCCGACGTACAGTCAGGTTTTTTTTAGAGGTGCGCAACGACAGATCCAGAGGCTATACATCAGAAGCATAAATTGGCCTTTAGCCGTTGATAAGTTTGCAGTTTCTGCTTCTAACATGGGGCCTCCATGCTAGTTCCTCTCCGATATGAACGGACCAGAGATCAGTCCCCAAAGAGAAAGAACTAGGTATGATGCAGTCGCTTTTCTCCTTAAACACCGTGGCCGCAGGACTGCATGTTCTGTGAGATTGCCTTGGAACTGTCTTGGGGGGAGGGGCTTTGTAGTAGGGATGGAACGGTTTTTGAAAACGGTCCGAACCGTTCGGTTCGACTGTCTCGGTTCGGTTCGCGTGTGTTTCGTTCGGTTCATGCGCTGCTCCTTTTTCTCATCGGCGAAGCATGTACACTCCAGAGCAGAGGTGGCGGTACTGCGACCAAAGCCAACCACCAGTAGTAAACAAGAAGAAGAAGAAGCGAAGCAGCGTAGCTGGGTGTAGCAGAAAAAAATCTGTTTTTTTTCAGGAGTTAGAAAACGCGCTAGAGGCACTTTATAGGTCTGCTGTATGGGACCACTTTGCATTTAGAGTGACCTACGATGACGAAATCCCACATACTCCGTCAGCTCTCCGCCCCGCTGCGCACCAGACCGCCTGCGCAAAGCAAAGCCTACAGCCTCCACTGTGGCTCCCGTCCGCTCCGCTCTGAGTTCCTTGGAGATCGTAGAGGGCAGGCGCGAGATGATTAAATTCAAGCAACAAAACATGCGGAAATTATCCAGGGTTTCCCCGGATCATTAAAAATAATTACAATTCATTATTATTTTTTTGGGATTTTTTCATTAATTTCATAAATTTTTATGAGATTTCGGTGTAACAATCAACAGATACCGAACCGAACCGAAAACCGTGACCACGAAACCGTGAACCGAACCGAACCGTGGATTTTGTGAACCGTTCCACCCCTACTTTGTAGCAGTGAGAGATGATTTTTAATGGTATGATATATACATAGTCTTATTTGGAGTAAGTAATTATATTCAAATTCATTCTTGAGTTACTGTCTTGTGTTGCTGGATCAGATTTAAGAAGACCACAATCCTCGGCCAGAAAGCATTGAGGAATGCTCTACCACTTCAGGTTAAAGGGGGACACCAGTTTTTTTTTTACATTGGGCCCTTGATTTTACGTTATTACATCATGTTCTAATCACCCATATGAGTTTTGTGTCATTTTGAGCTGTTCTGAAGATATTCCGTTAGGTTATATCCAAGTAACGTCTTCCTATGGGCAAACAAGTTGAAGGCAGAAACTAAACTGTTCATAATTTATCATTTATGGTACGCCAACATTCATAACATGTAGACGAATCATTATCCCCCAGACATCCGCGGTTATATTTTTTATAGTTATATCTTTTAAAAACAAAGCTGAGTGTGTATGACGTCCTCCGCGTCCGCCGGCTACCATTCATTTATCCTGTCCGCTGAACTGCTGCTAGTTTTACTCACATGCCTGGAAGATGTCTAGTGCTACTACCACAGATGATCTCGCTCTCGAAATGGAATTGCACGATTCAAATTAGCTAGCAGAATAATATAAGGGATAGAGCGTAGCCAGCCTGTGGCCCGGGCTACCTGTCACAACTCCATCGTGTCCAGCGCGCGGATGACGTCATACACACTCCGCTTTGTTTTAAAAAAATATAAATATAAAAAATATAACCGTGGATGTCTGGGGGACAGTGATTCGCCTACATGTTATGAATGCTGGTGTACCATAAATGATAAATTATGAACAGTTTAGTTTGTGCCCATAGGAAGACGTTACTTGGATATAACCTAACGGAATATCTTCAGAACGGCTCCAAATGACACAAAACTCAAATGGGTGATTAGAACATGATGTAATAACATAAAATCAAGGGCCCAATGTAAAAAAAAAACTGCATTCCCCTTTAAATGTAGGAATTTACCTTACATGGTCAAAATTAAATGACCACCTTCTCAGAATACTGTAGAGAAAACAGATGAGCCACTATGGACACTAAACTGCGCCTGGTTTAAAGATTTTTCCGTTAAGGTTTTGAGTCTTTCCATTAAATAGCAGTTTAAAATGTACATTTCACATTTTGATATGTACAGCTACAAAGGTTTTGATTGAAAAGGTGTAGAAGGAAGAAATTTCTAATGTGATCCATTCTATGTCTTATAAAATAAATTTACAAAGCATGCTTAATTATGTGTTAATAACCAACCATGTGTATGCCTCTTGAAAACAAATAAGAGGGAAAAAGAAAGTTTTTGATATAAAATAACTTGTTATAATTTACCAAACAGTAAATTAAATAAGAGTCTGAGATAACCTGCAAGCAAAACCTGCAAGCAAGCATTTCAAGAAACTTTTAGAACAAAAGAATGAAAAAAAAATAAAAATACTAATACTAAAATATTATGTTATGTCATATAGCCAATATTGAAATGATTTAATCTTGAGAGCTCAATGAAATAAAACTAAAATAAAAAGAATCAAATAGAATGGGGAAAGGTCAGCTTTTTTATCGTTTTGATAAAGCCGTGTGAAGAAGAGAGAAATCCTAAAGGAAAGTTTGGGACTAACACAAAGAAGGAAAGGTCTCTCTGTTCAGTGTGTTGTACTCATTCAGACACACAAACCCCTGTGGGTGTGTGTGTCAGGTGTGTAACCTGTGTAATTTGTCTGCAGTGTGGAGGACATGGAGCAGCAGAGGAAGCAGGACAGCGACTCTGGAGTCGGCAGCGATAACGGAGATAAGAGGCTGTCTGCGACCGAGGTACTCCATGTTTGTATGTGTAACTCTGTCTACGTAAGCTGTCACTGTGATTCTATGCTTACATATGTCTGCTTTTATCAGTTTATACTTATATATATCTTCCTGCTCTCTAATGCAAGGTTTCTGAAAGTTATGTCTCAGATTTACATTAAGTGATCACTTTGCATTCCAGTGTGTTACCTTAGATTCAGAAACTGTTAATAGCTTCAGAATGTATTAAGTAAAATGTTATTAAGTAATATGGTAATGTAAGGATATGCTAAGGTCTATTGGTCCATGTGAAAAACAGAATTTTTTTGTAACATTAACGCTGAATATTTTTAAAAGATTATTGGATGTTTTTAAGGGGAAATAACATGGTCAAACAGATTAACTTAATTCATAAGATTGTGTCTTACCATTGTCATGTTGTGATTATATTACAAATGTGAACAATGTAAATGAAAAACTAATTTTTGATTTAAAAGATTTTGCTAAAGGCTCCGCCATGTTGCAGTACCTCAAACGGTGACGAAAAAGCGCTTAAAACATTTGGTTTAATGAAGGATGAAGATGAAAGGACCCTCCAGCTTCTAAATCACATTGCTTATGCTTTTAAGCCTGTTCACCGTGAGTAAAGCTGTAGGAAGGAGAGAAGAGGCAGTTTTGGAGCCAGGATTCTCCCTATCCATGCTACCCTAAGGTCCATGTTCTCCTTCACCATCCTGTGGGCTTTATTTCTGAAATGTCAGGCTGCTCTATGTATCTGCTTGGGGATTATTCAGGAACATGTCCAAAACTTCAAGCTCTCAGCACAACGATCTAAATATCCGAACATTGGTAAAGCATAATTGGCTGAACAGTACGGTCCAATTCAGCCTCCTGACAGCAGATAGAATCCAATACCAAGGGGATCTGTGAACAGTAGCCACACTAGGTCGCATTGTCACCCGTTTCGCCCCAAAACACGTACCGGCTCCCAAACTGCCTCTGTTCTCCTTACTAATGCTCAAGTCACACTGTGAATGGGATTAAAAGTATAAACAAAGTGATTTAGACCCTTGAGTGTTGTTTTAGCTTCATCTACCATTAAACCAAATGTTTTAAGTATTTTATGGGTGTAATGTATCTATACATCTTGGTATATCCAAAGTATTCAATTTTAAGCTGTAGCATATTACCAAAAAAATTATAAAACCAAGCTTTGTTTTTTCTTTGATGTTTATATTTTTCCCTTTTGTAATATAATCATTGATAATAGTAAGACATAATCTTGTGAATTAAGTTAGTTTGGTTGACTATTTCATTTCCATTTTAATACATGACCTTAACATTATTACTGGCTTCATTTCCTGCAGCCTTCAGATGAAGATAGTCTGAGTCTCAACGTGCCAATGAGTAACATTACAGAGGAAGAGGGAATTGGCAAAGATGACTCAAGTGAACACATAAGCTCCCTAACAGGTAAGAAGGACAGCAACTATGGTAGAGGGTAGTTCTGAAACAGTTAAAGCGCACAAGAAGACACAGACCCAAAACATAATGGTTGCATGAGAGCACACACACCTTTAAATACAGCATTCAGTTTTCCTCTGTTCACATCTACCATTAATGAAAGGACATCTAATGTACCTTGAATAAAGTTCTGCTCTCTCAGTACAAGTGTCATGATAAAAACATGTAATTTCTCCAAACTTTGTAACAAGAAGAGACTGACACTGAGAGGGGAGGCTGACACTACTAGTGAAGGAGTTTTCTTCATAGACTGGACTAAGGAGTTCAGATCTGTCTCATAATATTTATATCACAGATTATAGATGTAAGGCCTTTCCTTCCACAGAGGGGCTTTTGTTTCCATGGAAAAAAAATATCCAGCTCTGGTGAAGTTTACCAATTCTGTTTGTAAAAATAAACTGCTTATGGCAAACCAAACCAAAATCATACTGGACCATACAAAATGGATACCATACCTAGGATTAGAGTTGCTGGCAGCTTTCATATCTGGGACTGGAACTCATTTTCTTGTCAAGATGGAGGAAGTTATGAACATCCAAATGCCAGGTTTTATCTCAGGCCTTCAGAACCTGCTGGAAAATTGAAGATTATGAGATTTAACAAACCAGAAACTGCACTTTACCTGCCACCACTTAACTGTACATAAGATGCTGTATATTTAAGTCACCTTAAAGCTCTCCTCCTTTATTTTTTTACCATTCACTGTATGTATCTGGATGCACATTATATACTTCATGCACCTTTTCCTCCTTTGTGCCCCTTCTGTTTGTTTATAAAAGCCAATGTCACAAGTGAATTTCTCCGTTGTGAGATCAATAAAGTTCTTTTCTGTTTTATTTGGAAGCAATGCAGCTGGTCGAAGTACAAATCCAAATCAGCAACACAATTGTGCATGTAATTTAAAAAAATAAAAAGGTGATTAGTTTCAGTTGTCTGAGATGATGGTGGAACATTCTTAAGAATTTTCATCTAGAAAATACATATTAATGCTTCCAGTAAGAACAACCAGCTGAACTGGTGCTGAAGCAGCAAAGCCTCCCTGGCATCCTCAGCAGGGAGATCATAAATGAGTGATCCTGGTCAAAGAGAGCTGTGCCATTTCCCATCAAATCTTGTTGGTGGCATGGTTTGATGACAGGCAAGTATTTAGCATGTAATTGTTTTGGTGTCTTCAGGGTTTCACTCGGATTTCAGAGATGTTAAGTCAGTGTAAATGAGATGTTTGATTCTTATGTCATCTGTCCCTCACCTGGGCCTATCCTGAAAGCCTGTCAACTGTTAGAATAAATGTATGTTGGTTTCATTGTGGGGGGGCAGGTCCTGTAAGACTTTGAGCTTGGTATCAAGATCTAGGTTGGGAGCCTAACAGGGAACAGCAGCAGCTCCCGGGACACTTTGTTTAAATAGACTCCAATCAGCTTTAATGGGGTTAGGCTGATGGAGTGGCACATTTCCTGAGCTGATGTGAGTAAGAAGTGGGTTCTCCGTTTCTATTTCTAGTGTTTATACTGAATTACTTCAGCAGTTTGCTGAACTAATAAGCTGCTTTCATGCAGTTTACATTTATTCATGTTTTGTTTTGCATTCCCTTTTTTTTGTGGTGCCTTTATAAAGTTCACCCACCCCCAAAACTATTACACATTTAGTTATGTTACAGCCACAGCATTTGGTGCATTTTATTATGATTTCCTTGTGATAGACCAAAATAGTCGACTATTTTAATGGAAAATGGTGTGATGATATACAGTTGTCAAAAAAGTAGAAATAAATGTCATATAATTATGGAAAGAAGATGGCACAACTACACACCTACAGAGATGGGGTCTCAACAGGTTTAGCAGGTAGATCTTGCTTTTGCCGTAACTCTGGAGGTTTTATAGAGACACAGGTGGGAGAAACTTTTGACAGGAAGGCTGCTAATTATTCTCTGTAGAAATCTGAGCTCTATGAAAAAGTGGTGAGAGAAGCACAGCTGTTTGAAGAAAGTAAAGATTGGGTTCATCCACAGTTTGTGACAAGCCATTTAGGGGTCACAATAGACCTGCATTAGAAAGTATTTAGGTCAGATAAGACATCAGTAAATTTACAATCCTACTTGCAAATCTTGAAACAGCAGAAAGTCAGCATTACCACACCATTGCCACGGTGAAATGTGTCGGTGGCAGTCTCGTGCTGTGGGAATGCTTTTACTTTCCAACAGGTTTTCTTCAACAGCTGTTTAGGCTAATAATCACTTTAAAGTAGGGCATATGTTTAGTTGAGTTAAAATGGAAAGGCTAATACTATATTAGACTTAGACAGATTTTATTTGTCATTTTGTTTACACAAGTGTAAAACAAAAAGAAATTTCATTTGGAACAGTTCTCTGGACAATTCATCTTTTTTAAAAGTTCAGCCGTGAAAAATAGCAAAAAAAAAAAAAAAAAAAAAAATATATATATATATATATATATATATATATATATATATATATATATATATATATATATATATATATTTGACTGTAATATAAACATATGACTGTAAATTTACAGTTCTAACGTTTTTTTTGTTTTGTTTTTATATAATGATAAAATATAATAAAATACAATACAATAACCCATTTTACAAAACATTCAGCAGTCTAATAGCAGTTGGGAAGATACTGTTGTGGAATCTGCTCGACCTGCATCCAATGCTTCGAAGTCTTTTCCCAGAGGACAGCATGGAGAACGGTCCATGGTGGGGGTGTGAGGGGTCATTTATGATTTAACGGGCTCGGGACACGCAGCGCTGGGATGAAATGTCTTTTATGGAGGGAAGAGGAGCCCCAATGATTTTCTCTGCTGTTCTCACTACTCTCCTCACTTTCTTCCAGTCTGAGGCGCTGCAGGCTCCACACCACACAGTGAGACAGCTGGTCAGAACACTCTCTATGGTGCTTCTGTAGAATGTGGTGAGGATGGGTGGGGGCAGGTGGGCTCTCCTCATCCTCCGCAAGAAGTACATGCGCTTCTGTGCCCTTTTGATGTAATGTGCACCTCCAGGAATTTGGTGCTGTAGACCTACACCACAGCTGAGCCACTGATGGCTTAGTCAAAGTAAAATGCTTTAAAAAGTTTTTTTTTATTTGCAAGTAGGGTTTTTCAATTAAGTTGCAATGTTTTGAACAATTTGATCATTTTAATTTCATGTTTGATTCATTAAAAGATACAATAAAGGTTTTTGTAAGTTCAAAATGTTTATTACTAAAATTTGTATTTTTCATTAGATTAATAAAAAAAGTTAACCCTTTACAATTACCATCATAACCACAATTTCTAAATGATAAAGCAACAATGTTTTTTAATTATTAACAGTTTATTAATAGTTGTAAACAGATCATTTTGCCCTTCCATTTTAGTTCATCCTTAACTTTAACATTAGTGGGCTTCATGCCTAACCTAATAGGACTTATTTATAGTGCCCTGCGATTTTAGTTTAGCCCTAACATTAGTGTGCTTATACAGTAGCAGCCATTCAAAATGCTTAATGGCTGCCCACTTCCCTGCAGCTCCCAGCAAAATCCCTTTCAACTTCCAGGCACTGGCATTCTGAGTGTGCATTTTTTTTTTTACTCCACCATTTCACTGAATCACAGGGTCTGATCAGGAGATGATACTTCTCTTTTGATCTAACTTTCCGCAAATCATGACAGAATGACTATTTTAGTGCAAAGATTGATGTTTAAAAAGGAATTGTAGTGGACTAGCCAAGGACCAGCCAAGGGCCCATCAAGGAAAGTGGGGAAATTTTGAATGGTTACCACTTTATCTTAATAAATTATATATTTAGCTTTTATAAATTACTTAGATGCAGTTTAAAACAGAATGAATTATTAATAAACTATCTCTTTATTGTTTATAAATTGTATCTTTACCATTTATAAATTATGGTTTTTAAGATTCTTGTAAAATGTAACCAAAAAAAAACGAAATAAATATATGAATCCTTAATACTAAAATTCTCGATAGCTGTAGTTAGAAGTGTTCAAGCAAAAATGTATTGAAACTTGAACAAAATATAAGTTCTTGAGGGAGGGGTGAAAAGTTTTGCCAAGCACTCTGTAGCCCTATGCTTGGTACAGATATTTGTGTTTGTGATTTGTCAAAACCTTCCTTGTATTTCTAACTCAGTAAAGTCACCAGTTTCTAATAAGCTGATAATTTTCCTTCTGCAAGTTGAGCATATATTTACCTCTGATAATCCTATAAACTTTGTATAAAACAGAGGTTTTAGGACTTTAACAGGTTCCATTTCCTTCATTGCAGTGGATCCAAACTCTGACTCAGTGCATCTTATAGAAGAAAGCCCTACGGAAGCCCTGAACGACCCAATGAGCTACAGAGGCTCGTCTCTCAGTTCTCGCTTCATCAACTACATCAAGGCAAGATATCCGTCCATGGAGCTGCTTATTCTTTCTGTGTTTCACTCCAGGCTTGTTAGAGTGTGAAGCAATAAATGGCCTTGCTCCATTATATATCTGATGGAACTTGCGGAAAGCTGTGATGTTGACTAAACTGCTTCACTTCACTAGATTCAGCTCCCTCCACATCTAACACCCTGAAAATATAAATAATTCTGTTTTTTGCAGAAGGAGAATATCACCAACATTTAACACAGAATCTGCGTTAAAAAACAATGTGGAACCATTTCTAGCACCTCTAAGAATCTTTTTACAAAAATGTATATATTTTTTGGGTTAGTAAGGAATTTTAAATTAGCAACCCAAAAGTTTGTACATTGTTTGGGTGTAAATATGATGACAGAGACCCCAATGCCACTTAAATATTAATCAAACTGGAAAAGACAATGGGAAAATACCTATCCATCCATTAGCAATATCAAAAAGATAAAAACGTTTTGTGAAAAAATAACACTGGGAACAGACCCCAGCTTTTCTCTTTACCAACTCACAGTTGGACAAACACAGTAAAGTTTGGCTTCAAAATATTTTTGCTGTGATAGCTGAATTTCTTTTAATGATATGCCAATAAATTGGTAGGAAGCAGTATAATTTGCCCTCGAGTGGATTTGCCAGATTTGCAGCTCTGTGGAGGTCTGTGTTCTCAGAGTGCTTTTGAAGTTCCTGATAGTTTAGCTCTTTTTCAATATGCATTCTACTGGAGTTGTTTGAGTCTGTTTTAAGTTAGGATTTTTGGCTGAAACTCCCTGACATGATTTTTAATACTGGACACTGAGCTGTTGCCCAAAAATTTTTTAATAGAAAATAATCCTCTTTAGGTTGATTGCTTTAATATGAATTCCTATAACAGAGCTGTTAAATGGGCGAGATGTAGGTAATGTCTCTGACTTCTGGCCAATGGCTGGTGGAGGTTTAGGGAAATGTGACGAGTGCAGCTGTTCCTGATTTCTGTTTGTTTGCAGGGTCGCACCGCTGCAGACTTTGAAGAACCACTGAGGATAGAGGAAGACCCACACTGGCCAATGGAACAAACGTGAGTTTAACACTGGTGCTTATCCAGTTAAACAGAGCTTCTGAGTGTTTATTCATCCTTTGATTTATTGTTTAGCCTTTCATTCATACATTTAGGCTACTCTTTTTACCTTACAGCTACTTGTGAAAATATATTTTTTTCAGAAAACTTATTTAGTTAACAAATTTTTGTTTAAGCCGATTTCAATATTTTATATAACTTTCAAAATCAGTAATAATTAAAGTTAAAATAAGCAGTGGTGCACTGAGAAGAGATTTACATATCAGAAACCCAGATTTCTGAAATCTGCGTTTTGCTCGGATGTAACAAACCAACTTAAACTGGTATTACACTTACACTCTAGTTGGAGATGGCTTTATTTTGGGTCTGAAGATTATTTGATTTAAAGTAACAAATACAAGTATGAAAAAAGAAAAGTGCCTAAGTTTTCAACAACTCTGTGATAAAAAACTTAAAGTTGCACAATATGTTATGTGAAAAATGCAGTCGCTTTTAAATAGCTGCTTAAGCTTTGTTAATCATCTGACTTAACTGTAAACATCTTACTGATACTGAGGATGGTTAAAGTTGAGTCTTTTCAAAGCATTTTAACATTGAGAGTTTTAGTTAGCACAACCTATGTGCTTTTACATGCATCACCTTGGTAATTCATCCAGAGGATTGCATTTCATTCTTTCCTTCAGGCTAATCATTTTTATTTAGTGGTAGTGGAACGAATATATGACTGATCCAGTTTTCTGAAATACCCTAGTGTAGCATTGCCTCTATATTTAGAAGTGTTTGTTAAAAATGATCATGGATTTTACTTTGCAAAGCTTCTCTGCCAGCCAGCATTATGCAGTTTAAGGTTAATCATGTGTCAAGGAAAGCTGCCACTCTCGCATGTCTCTGAAGATTTTACTTTGCAAAGCTTCTCTGCCAGCCAGCATTATGCAGTTTAAGGTTAATCATGTGTCAAGAAAAGCTGCCACTCTCGCATGTCTCTGAAGATTCTCTGTCATCCAGGTCATGGTGAAGCTTGGTCATGCTCTAACTAGTGATGAGGACCTCCCCACCACTAGTTAGAACCAAAGAAGCCTCTTGGATGAGAGGAATACTTCACATCCAGTTGTCTAGACTGAAACTTTTTGAGCCTGGAAAGTTAGCAACACAGAGTGGTGTAATTAATTCAGTGACAACACATGTCATCTCAAGGCACTTTAAAGAGACAATTCAGCCTGATCACACCGTCAGATTGGTTCAAAGATTTCTACCTAAGGAAAACCAGTTGATTGCATCGACTCATTGACTCAAAGGCCAGCTGGGGTTCAAGAGACACTGTCAACTAGCTCCACAGGCGGCCCCGTCCAGGAAACAGTCAGGCAAACGAGCTTCGAGCCAGCTCCCATGTCAGAGGATGAAGAGAGCACATGCACAGCTGATAGTTCTCTCCAGGATGGCGTCACAACCAAACAAGAACAGACCGGATGAAGCTGCTATGTGAAAAAGCAGAGAGAACCTTGTGTTAGAGATTGAACTAATAAATTCTGCAGAATGGGAGAAAGGAGATGGAATGAAGCAGAATGATGAAAAGGGGGTCCCTGTCCTCCAGCAGTCTAAGCATAACTATAGAGATAGCATTGGATAACCTGAGTCACTCTAACTATAAGCTTTATCAATAAGCAAAGTTTTAAGCCTACCTTTAAACCCGTAGACAGGGTGTCTGCCTCAGGGACTAAAACTGGTAGTTGGTTCCACAGGAGAGGAGCCTGATAACTAAAAGATCTGCTTCCATTTATTTTTTTTAGAGATTCTAGGAACCACCAGTAAACCTGCAGATTCAGAGTGAAGTGCTCTTTTAGGGACATAGGGAACAATCATATCTCTGATATAAGATGGAGCTTGGCCATTTAAGGCTTTATATGTGTGTAGGAGGATTTGAAATTATTCTTGATTTAACAGGAAGCCTATGAAGAGAAGTGAGGGTAGGAGAGATATAGGCCCCGTCCACACGAAGCCAACCCCTGGCCTAAACGCACAAATTTTTCACCAAACCAGCCTCTCATCCATACAGATACGGGTCTGTAAACAATCTTTTTTTTATTCAGCCTTCAGAGTGGGAAGATTTTGAAACGCCGTTTTCGCGTTTCCATCTTTAAGCTCTAACCGCATTTTTTTTTACACGCATGCGTCATAGCGTCGCCTCTAAACACGCATGCGCGACACAGTATCACAACAACAATGGCGCCGTACTGTGTTGAATGGTTGCTGCTCATGCTACTCACCCTGCTGTCGGGCTTACAACAGAATCTTCTTCCTCTGGAATATCTCCAGGAAGAACATAGCAATATCGACGACATAGTTCAGCACCTGAATTTGACTGAACCACGAAAATGGACCCGCAGGGCAACCATGTATAAATATTAGTGCGCATGCCCAACATTTCGTCGCCTATTTTTGCTTTGGCACCACAGCGCCACTTACAGGCCTGGCATACATTTTGCAGCGTTTTCATGCATTCGTGTGGACGATGACATTTATTTTACGTCTCCGTCTTTACGACAAACGTTCCGGAAAATATTAGCGTTTCGTGTTCGTTTTGACTTCGTGTGGACGGGGCCATAATCTCTTTTTAATTTTCATGAGAACTATGGCTGCAGCATTTTGGGTCAGCTGAAGGCTTTTAACGTAAGTTTGTTAATTTTAATGCCATTCCTGGTTGACTGCAAAGAATACATTCTCCAAGTCAAATATATGTTATAAATATTTATTATTAGTCTAGTATTGGACAAATGGTGTTAGGGATTATTTTATACAGTTCACTGAGACCTCTTTGGCTAAAAACATAAATATGCATGCATTGCAACAATTTTTGAATCCAATGTACACATTTTTTATATAAATGTCCCTTTTATACTTTCTTGTTTTAGGTCTGAGGTCTCGGGGAGCACAGAGCTCCAAATTCACATGATTAACCAGCTACAGGAAGCTGTGGAGCTGCTGCAGAGCCCCAGCAGGTGAGAAAACGGGGGCAATGAAGCCTCAACTTGCTGTACATCCAACCCAGAAGACTTTAACATTAACTCAGATTCAAAAACAGTGTTCAAGATTAGTTTTAGGTGTGATTTAAAGATTAATCTTTGAACACAGCATCTGGAGGTTAAAGCTGAAGTCTGTAAGTTTTTAAAAATCACTTTTTTGTCATATTGGCTAAAACTGTCCCTATGCCCAGACAGCAGTACATGTGATATGTAGCCTGTGAAAAAAACTGCTTGAATTGGTCCCGCCTACTGCCTGTATTTCAATCTGGAAAGAATATTTCGGGACGAGACAAAACAACCAATCACAGCTAGAGGAGCGTTTTATGGAGTGTCAATCACAGTTCACACACGCTGAATCCCGCCCCCTCCCTCTCACCGCTGAACCTGTCGCTGCCGCCCGGCTGCCTCAGTCAGGAGGACGCGCGTGGAAGTCATGGCGGAGCGACAGCCACCAGCGAAAGAGAAACTGCCCTTACTGCCTCTTACATTTGCTCTTTTTACATCCCATCCTCTAGCTGCTTGGAGGTTAGTGTTATCGCTCTTACCGGTTCACACTCCATGCCGCGTACGCTGCTTGGACGCTTCTGGTCGCATGCGGTAGCCACGCAGATGCTGTGAGAGGGGTGGAGCTTGGAGGTGGGGCATGAGTGAAGCAGAGAGGGTGGGGGAGTGGCCTGAAACCTGTTTTTCTTCAAATTTTCAGTCAAAGTGTGCTCTCTTCTCAATGTAACAGACTGCAGCTTTAATCTCCCCAAAATATTAAGGAAACTTTATAATTACTACAGAATCCTGTTTTCTTTTGAAATTCTGTAAACAGCAGCAGGTACAATAAGCAGGATTTAAACAAATTTTTTAAACTTCATGTTTCAGAGTGAGCACAGAGCAGGAGGATGTCCAACTTTACCCTGTGGAGATAGCCACAGTGGAAGAGACCTTCAAGTAAGTTTCCATTCGTTCCAGCCCTACTTTATCGTGTTAATAGTAGAGGTGAGTATTGGCATGAGTGTTACGATTCGATACATGTTGCGATACTTGGGTCACGATACGATATTATCACGATATTGCAGTATCACTACATATTGCCATATTTTCCCCAGCTATCAAAATCAAATGATGAGATAAAACAGCAAGTGCTGTATATTTTCATCAGAAAATATCGATTAGGTATTATTATCCATGTTGTCTGGGGTTTTCTTCCACTGTGACTGCCTCAAATACAGATTTGGTGCTGCACGCACAGTTAAAGGTGTCCACAGCGCTTTCTGCCAGAGTGGCGTGCAGAGGTAGCCCATTTTCCCATCAATGTTTTATTTAACCCTTTTTTTTTTTTGAAAATCGATACTAAGAAGTGAAAGATCGATATTATATTGGGCAGCCGAATATCACGATATATAGCCAAAACGATTATTTCCCACACCCCTAGTTAATAGACATCGGTCTGAATAAAGTTACATTTTAGATATTTAGAAAAAACTGTCTCTATTTTCACCAGCTAGGCGCTGGTAATGTAAATGTTTTTAGAATATTCTGTATGTCTTTACAAGGCTGAAACTTTGTATTATAAATGTAGTTTAACACTTTAAACAATTTAAAGGTTTATTTTATTGTGATGTGATAATATACATGAATGAACATGTATATTTAATGTAAGTTTGTACAAGGAAAAATTATGCTTTTTTAATTAATTAGAACAACTTGCATATTTTTTACCTGCCTTGCAAGCAAGATGAATTGTCTGTACTGAATGTACCTCCTTTTTGCAAACACTTTTTACAAGAGCCTTCTCAGATTGATACGAGTAGTTCAATTTGAATTCTACAGGTTATCCATCTGTTTTTTTTTAGTTAATTTTTTAAGTCCCCAGTATCTACTGAAAACAGATGCATTGCCCTCCCGTTAGCTATTTTTTAAACTACATAGCAGGAGTTATAACCCATATGAAAATCCAGTCTGTCCTTTTCTCATTTGGGATTTTTTTCTCTTGATCTAATAAGTAGGTATTCACTTGCATGTGTAATACTTTCAGCAACAGAATGTAAGACTCTTAATTCTTGTAATTCTACTCTTTTAAACAAAGCATGGTTATAAAATAGATGTCTTCGGTTGTGTTGTTCTTCTTTCCATTTGACAAAAAACGTAAAGCAGTAAAAAGCATCAAAAAATCATTTCACCTCATCTCCATTTTGTTCTCACTAATTATTTTTTTTTGTGCCTAAAAGATTGGTTGCACCGTATGGAAAATAAGTATTTGAACACCCTGCTATGTTCCTTCATCCTGCTAGTTCTCCCATTTAGAAATCCTGGAGCAGTCTGAAATTATCATCGTAGGTGCATGTCCACTTTGAGAGACATAGTCTAAAACATTTTTTTTTTAAATCCAGAAATAACAATGTATAATATTTTAACTATTTATTTGAATGATACCAATACATATTTGAACAGCTAAGAAAACCAATGTTAATATTTGGTACAGTAGCCTTTATTTGCAATTATAGAGGTCAAACGTTTCCTGTAGTTTTTCACCAGGTTTGTGCACATAGCAGGAGGGATTTTGGCCCAGTCCTGAACACAGATCTTCTCTAGATCAGTCTGGTTTCTGGGCTGTCAATAAGAAACACAGAGTCTGATCTCCCTTTAAAGATTCTCTATGGGGTTAAGTCTGGAGAGTTGCTAGGCCATGCTTCCTGATATGCTTCTTACAGAACCACTCATTGGTTATCCAGGCTGTGTGCTTCGGGTCATTATTATGTTGGAACAACCAACCTTGACCCATCTTCAATGCTCTAGTTTAACTGAAGGAAGTCTTGCAAGAGGGAGATTGACAGTCATGTTTACAGTAGCATCTTCCATTTTCTACTGATGGATCCAATGGTGGACCTTTTTTCACCAAGCTGCTTAGCGTAGACCATTCCAGCCTTGTTCAGGTGTACAATTTTGTCTCTAGTCTGTTTGGACAGCTCTTTGGCCTTGGCCATGTTAGAGTCTTACCCCTTGCTTACACTGGCTCCGGTGCGGTTACCGAGCCGACGGAGACCGCAACTCCCGCACACCCCCTCTCACACCGCCCTTTTGACTACGGTGCGGTGCGGCTCTGCGGCTCCGGCAACAGGTCCGGAGATTTAACAGAAGTTCACTTGAGTTCACGTAACTTCACGCGATAACACGGCCCAAGTAAGGATATTTGCGAGAGCTTGTTGCGGAGGGCTCCGGCACGCCGCAAGGATAGCTTTCTTGCGGAATTTTCTGCAGCGCCGGAGTGTCTCGGTAACCGCAGCCGGACAGCTCAGCAGCCGGTGAGAGAGGTTTACGTCTTTTTAATGACATGGAATCACTGCGGCGCCGCACCCACCGCACCGCAACGGTAAGACCGGAGTCGGTGTGGGCCAGGGGTTACTGATTGTATAGGGTGAACATGTGTCTTTATGCTGCTAACGACCTCAGACAGGTGCATCTAGTTTAGGATAATAAGTGAAGTGGAGGTGAACATTTTGAAGGCAGACTAACATGTCTTTGAGTGTCAGAATTCTAGCTGATAGACAGGTGCTCAAATAATTATTTGCAGTCTCATCAGAGGAAACTTGGCCTTATCCAAACTGTGATAGAATTCAGAGAGGGAGAGAAGCTGATGTTGACTCTTCAGAGAATTATCAAATTATATTTCAATTAGTTCTAACTGTAGACTCTCTTCCACGTCCTCTGCATCCACCAGGAAGGGGGTGGAGAACAGCTTGATTTGTTTTTCAATGAGAGAAAAATATTGGAAACGCTGGTTGAATTTCAACACGAGAGATGCAATCACATACAAATATTTCTCCTTTGGTGATTTCAGACAGCGCAGTGAATGATGCAGCATCTATGCCTTTTGGTTGTGTCTCAAACAGCCAGAGCTTTATGCTGAAGGCTTTTATGTGCACATACAGGTGTACAGGCACATTCTGTTCTTGTGTAGTGCATTCAGAGGATGCATAAGATCAAGTAAAGATGCCAAGCCTGTCCGGGTCACTTAGCTCATGAGGCGGTTGGCCCTTCTCTTTTTAAAACTGGTTGATTTCAGATCTCAGCAAATAAAACTGCTGCAGCTCAGAGCCGCAGCTGAGTCAGTGCACATGAGAATGGTAGAGTACATCCCCCTATTCAGCTTCAACATCAGATAGGAAATCTCAAATTCTTTGTGGTACAGTGCTCTACCTCGAATTATTTTGACAGTTTTTATAACAGTATTCAAACATCGCCCAGCTGGATAGTCTGGGCATACAGTGCTTCTTGGTGGATTATATAGTACATCCTAGCAGTCTCAAGTCCACTCTCTTTTACACTGGCGCACACCAACAATGCCATACCTTTGTGCTCACCCATCATGGCCGGAGCTTCATCCGTTGTTACCCGCCAGAGCTGGTCCCACTTAAGCCCCATCTTCTCAACTGCCACCGACACTGGTTCAAAATGATAAGGACAAGCTGCTCCTCCGCGCAGCAAGAGTTATCATCTATTCCCCGCAAAAAAATTAACAGCTGTGCATTGTCTGTGTTGTGTGTGCTCTCATCACAAGCTATTGGGTACAAATCTAAATCACAAGCGTTGTCTCTCAGCTCAAGTTTCAAGTTAGCTGATAAGTCATCGATTCTCTGCTCTACTGTATTTCTGGAGAAGCTCACATTGTTAAAATCCGGCACTTTTCTGGGCACATTACTTCTGTTACTTTTACCACAATTTACCCTGAATTACTAATGAGAAACTTCAGAAGACTCAGGTAGAGGCATCAACAATCACCTGGATCAGAGACTACCTGATAAAAAGACCACAGTTTTTTAGCCTGAAGGGTCAACTGTCTAATCAAGTAGACAGCAGCACAGGAGCATTACAGGGGACGGTGCTCTCTCCTTTCCTTTTACTCTATACATGTCTGACCCACAGTGCCAGACAGAGCCCTATCATCTGCAGAAATACTCAGATAACTCTGCAGTCATTGGTTGAATCAAAGATGGTCAAGAAGCCGAGTACAGAGGGCTGGAGAACTGTTTTGTGGCATGTTGTAGAAACAGTCATGTGATCATAAATGTCAACAAAACAAGGGAGATAATTGTAGATTTCAGAAGAAACAAGAACAAGTTCAAAACTATTAAGACTGGAGACACAAATGGGAAGCCGCCAACAAGAAGGGACGCAGTAGATTGTACTTCCTAAGGAAGCTTAGGTCCTTCAGTGTTTGCAGCAAGATGCTGCCTACCTCCTATAAGTCTGTTGTGGAGAGTGAGATCTCTTCTGCGACCATCTGCTGGGGTAACGGTTTTAGAGGTAATGATTTAAAAAAAGCTCAACAAGCTAATAAAGAAGGACACCTCTGTTAGAAGAACTCCTCTAGAACCTCTGGAGAGTAAGAATTCCTCAAAAAGTGAAGAATATTATGTACAACAGTGACCATACTTCTCAGAAAATTTTTAAACAACAGAGTATCTTCAGTATGAGACTTTCCCAGATCTGGAGCAAGACAGACCGATACAGAAGATCCTTCCTGCCAGTGGCTATCAACACCTACAACACCTCCTTAAAAAACAACTAAAGAGTTGCTGCAACATTTTATTTCCCTTTGCGATTGATCAAATATTTTGTAATTGAATTGAATTGAATTTTTTGATTTTGTAAATATGTTCTTAGATCTTAATATTTCTTGTCTTGTCTCCTTTGTTTCTTTTTAGCGGACAGGACGTAGATGAGGGCAGCTCAACACCAAAGGTACAGTTTGTTAAATTAAAATCAATCGATTTCAAGTATTCTGATCAATTCTTTCTTGCACATGCCTAGCTAGCAGCTTGTGTTGTCAATTGTGTTAATTTCTATTGATAGTACCTAAATAACTTGAGACAGAACACAGTGGATATAAAATGTATTTATTACATAAAAGCAGCTGGCTTAGAGCTGTTTGTTTTTATTTGGTGAAAATAATTTCTTATTTTCTGTATGTTTTTCAACATACTTTCAAATTCCTTCATGATGATGATAATTCACTTCGTTTTATCGGAAACTAAGCCCTTCTGTCAAAGCTAAATATGTTTTTGTGAGGAAAAAAAAAGTTTGGTGTTTAGAAATATCCTCTATGCTCAGTTCTGCATTCTAAAATTCTTATTGAGTTGCTGCCAGGCTATTTCTTTAAAAACTGTCTTTTTACAAGAAAATTGCAGTATGCACATATTTAGAGTTAAGTCTTAAACCTTTTAGGAATCAAGAGCACCTATTCCCTAAATGCTTTATGCGTCCTGTAGCAGCACATGGAAGAGGAAGGCTATGAATTCCAGAAGAAGAGGCAGATGATTCTAGAGAAGGCCAAGTATGAGGCCCGGCTTGCATGCCAGGAGTATGGTTGGCATATGAAGGTAACGGTAGCAGCAGACCTCTAGATGTAGGCTCTGTACAGCCCATCAGAGTCAACTGTCTTCAGTTGAGCTTCCTTAGTAATGTGACTGTTGTGTTTTTGTTTTTGCTGTTTATTTTTTAACTGGCTTAGCTCCCTTATATGTGTCACATTTCATCTGGCAGCCTATTGCACATGTGAGCATTTTGGTTATTTACATAACACAAATGCGATGCATGCCATCTTGCCCAGTTGCAGAACTGTTGTTGAACTTCACAGACTTTTAACCCCACCCATCAGCACAGCTGTAAGCTCCTGGAAATTATTTTCCAAAGGTCAATTTTCTCTCAAGACATTGTCTGCAGTCTCAAATACATATGTTTTTTTTCTATCAAAAAGAAAATTCCAATACATTTATTTTACTCTCATAATGATTTACCCCTTTCAGATCGCTTTTTTTCTTGAATAAAAAAAAAAAATACAAAAGTAGCTAGATACCCTTTCACGTGTGCTGTATGACCTATTGAAGAAGCCTATTTGAAACAACATTTATGCACCTACTTAAAACAACACACTGCCTACAAGTGGCAGGGCAGAGAAATAACACCCGTATAAGACTTATGATTAGTGAAAACAATTCCTGTGAACACTTCTCCCAATAATTTAAACATTGCTTTATCACCGGTTTATCACAAAGTTACTTTAGACTGGTTTCTTCTGAGAATTACTGAAGATAAAGCTATGGCTATAAATTTCTACGTGCTGCAAACAGTTATTTTTGCCTGTTCGAGAGTTAAAATACTAAAGGTAGGATGAGAAGAGCTGTGTAAGGAGTTATGCAGTTGCCTTTAACTTCAATTTCTGAAGTTCTGTTGATAAAGCTTCATGGCAGAAGTTTGTGTTTCTGTGCTTTTTGTTTGAGATTGAGACATTTTTGAGTCTATGTAAAATATTACCTGTCTGTTCTATAATGTTCTAAGGATTGACTTTTCATAGCTATGCTTCCTTTCTGTTGTTGCAGCGGGAAGACAGATCTCCAGGCATGGGACCTCCTTCACTATCCAGTCCGCCTTTTGGGCTGAAGCCCCGCTCAGGTACTTTGATTGATCTTACAGAAAAAAATATGCTTAGTATTCTCAGGTTCTTGTTTTTAGAATTACTGAAGCACTGGAAATGTGTTGGACTCCATCTGTTTATTGGGTACACATAATCACAATGAAGTTAATAATTTGATGGTTAGCATGAGGCAGAACAAATCTGCTTTTATATTTATTTCAGATCCGTAGTTCTGATTTCTCTGCTTAATCTCTATGATAAGGATGGATTTGTGCTTTTTAAAAGTTCCGTTTGCCAGCTGACTAACCGCTAATAAAGCTAACATGATGCTAACAGCATGTCAGGGTGATCAGTGAAATGCCACTAATGATTTTTTTTTTTTTTGTGTGCTCTTTGTGTTGTCATTTTTGTTTTTTTCCCTCTTCTGGGTTTCCTGCATTCCTTTGATGTTAAACTCACAAAATTACTTAATCCTTCCTGCCTGTGTCACTAAATTAATAACTGTGCCATTGATTTCAACCAACTTTCTCCCAAACGTATTGCCTGACCTTGGTGACATTGTTTCTGGGTTGTTGTTTTTTTTTTTGTGAAATGAACTTGCTGTTCTTGTCCTTTGCACCCCTCCCACCTTCCTGAAATTCGTACGAACCTGGCATCCCTTCCATTTGATCACCTCCCACCTTCTGGTTGTAGCCCCACCCTCACTCACATGCTCACCTCCTCCTTCCTCTCTAGACCACTCCCTCCTCTCACAGGCATCACACGTACATCATAGACATGGCGATGGAGGCATGCACAGCCTGGGTGAGACACTTTTTTTCTATTTACTGGTCAATTTAACACACATCTGTCCAGGAGAGTCGACTCTGCTGTACTTCTTCGATTGTTTTTCTCCTCGAGGCAGTAAAAATCTAAACATGTACTTGTTTGGATAAAAAAAAAGATTACTATCTTAAATTCAAAAGGCCTGGGCAATGTATCAAGATATTTAGAGAGGGATATAATGAGAGTATATCTTTATATCAAATGCCCTTTTGTTAAACGACCAATCAAATTAATTTTATTCACTCGTGTAAAGTCGTGCACCACTCGGGAGAATTTCGAACTGCAAAGGTTGGAACGGTCGTTTCCCTACGACTTTAATTACTTTCAGAAAATTATAAACATCTTTGTATAATTCAGTTATAAAACAGTGTGGATCAAACCCACACTGTTTACATTTTATCACTGCTGCACTTTAACAAATCGAAATATCATTACAGGTGTACAAAATTATCATTATTATTTTTTTTTGTATACACAAAGTGCACACAGAAAGTTGTCCAAGTCTAATTATCATGTATCAGTATTCGGGTAAAATGTCCACTATCCTGCTACATTTGAAAAAAAAAGATTCCTCCTGAAGGTTTTGCCCCAACAACTCGCAACCATGATGAGGCTAGGAGATTTTACAGTTTTTTGATGTCCCTTTTCTGTCTTGGATTTATCTTTACCATTAATATCTGACTAGCTTTTATAGATAAGAAAATATAGCCATTGCTAACAGCTGTTAAAATCTATACCTCAAAGATTTTTCCCCAATATTTACTTATTTATTTAATAAGATTTACTTAAATCATGATCACTGATTGACTTCCAAAATGTCTACAGATTATCACAAACAACTGTTTTGAATTTGTGAGTCATGAATAGTGGTATCAGCGCCCCTCTACTTGGTAGAATTCCAGATACAGTGGGTACGGAAAGTTTTCAAACCCCTTAAAATTTTTCTCTTTGTTTCATTGCAGCCATTTTGTAATCAAAAAACAGAAATATCAAAAGTTGTATTCAGTATTCAGACCCTTTGCTGTGACACATATTTAATTCCCATACTGTCCATTTTTGGCTGCAATTAAACAAAGAATGACAAATTTAAAGGGGTCTGAATACTTTCCTTGTCTACTGTATTTGAAACACTAAAGTTTGATTACGGGCATCCTATGATCAGTGAAACTGAATTTTGTTTCACCTTTTGTTTGTCCCCAGCTACATGCCTGCCTCCACTCATGCCTTAAGTGTGGGTTTCTGTTTGGGGGTGTGTATAAAGCAGCCTCTGATCAAAGTAGCGCTCTACCACATCTGCTTTCATCTTTAGCTGTTCGTGTTTTGTGGTAGTTCTTGACTACAGATGACATTTGGACTAAGTTAAGCCTGCTGTGTCTATTTTCAGGGAAAATAGCATGTTTTGGGAACCAGCTACCCCTTGTAGGGCCCGATGCCTGGACCTTTAGGACGTTTAGGACTAAGTTATGATTTGAGGTTATGTTGGATTAGGTATGAACCTGTAATGGTTAGGGCAAGGGTCACGGTTAGGCTTCAGAAATGAATGGAAGTCAATGGAAAGACCCAGCAAAGAAAAAGAGACCTGTTTGGGTTTGTTTTAGTACTCATGTGATTGCACGTATGCTGAGCTGAGATGCGGCCCACAGAATAATTACGGCGCGTTTGTGGAAATTATGTTGTTTTCATTTTATGGTTGAAAATAAAATAAGAAGCAAACAGATATACCCTAATCAGAATACTAAAAGTACAGTTTAAATAAATAAAATAGAATATTAGAAGTATGTAGAAAGCTTATAAGCACCAAATTCCCTCAGTGTCCTTTTTTCAATTCCCTGCTGCTTCTTTAGTGTTGCTTAGCCTCCATGATCCCTTTAAGTGTTATCTTCTCTATGGTTCAATGCCCAGGGTTTGAAAGGCCACTGTTGTCACACAGTTTCTGACAGGCATCAGATGATCACTGATCCCTGTTAGTAAGTCCTCCATGGTATGAAAGTAATGTTGGAACCTATTAATATCTTCATACCTTTGTACGATAAGATCCTTCTTAATCTTTTGTTACATCTCTGTCAACTGTTTTTTGTCAAAAGAATGCAAACGGACAGGAACATCCTGCCATAAAGGGATGAACTACACATCAGATAAATTGACTTAAACCAATGATGGGAACTCGAGATTGAATACTGAAAATTAATGAGAAGGTGTTTTAGCAAAGTAGTATTAAGGCCGTGGGAAGTTTTCCAACCAGGTTTTCTCGTCTTTCTAACACAATTCACGAGAAGAAGGTTTGGAAATATTTTATTAATGCTTCACATTTTATGTAAATCACAAACGCTGGGATGTGGACTGATCTAACCTATACTGGAATATTTTACACTATATATTTTACACTATAATATTTCCCATTTCATAAGCTTTGATTTTGTGATTTGTGAAACGTTTGCTTCATCGCAACCTGGTGGTTTAAGCTGGATGCATTGTTGTGTCCAAACCAATAGTCTTCTGTTTGTTTTGTGATTATTTTTGATGTGACAAAACTAGTTTTTATGTTTAGTACTTCAATCATATTCTAAAAACAGAACTTATCAGATATACTGAACTTTCTGCCACTTTTTTGTTTTCAGTACAAATATAGGCTACAGAGTGCGCTATTTTCTAGTCAGCTAAAGTAATATCAGTGTTAAAGCCTTTAATGTGGTAATCATACAAACACACATACACTGAGAAATCCCAGGCCATATTAGGATAGTGTGATACTCCTTTGGTATTGTGTGTGTTTGTGTGAGTGTAAGATCTGCACTATGTATGGGTCGTGCATTTGTCTGGCCATATTTGTGTTTGCCTGTCTATTCTTAGTTGCCATAGTTTGTGTTACATAGTGATCCCAGAAGGACTATAATACTTTTTCTGGAACAGGGTCCAAGATTTTTGTTTGGATCACAGCCTTGTATGTGTGTTACTGTTTGTATTACCCATTTTTGTGAGGACCAGTCTGAGGCCTGGAGGTATGAGCAGATCAGCTTTTTGGTTTAAGGTTCTTGATGGAGAGAGAAGCATTTTTCTTCAGCTTAGCTTTGCTGCTTTTTTTCTCTCTTGTCCTGAGTTTGGCTTAGATAATTAAAAGTTTTTAAAATGTTATATTCATTTTAGGACTATCATTAAAATACATCTCTCATTCTGTCATCAGTTGAGAAATAACACTTTTTAGTGGTTTGTTAGGCCCCTTAATCCTTTCAGAGGTTGGATACACATTGCTTGTTTTCCCTTAAAAGGCGCCGATTGTGAGTTGCAGTTATTGTTATAACTACTATAAAAAACAGTCAAGAATCTGTGTAAGAACCTAAAAGCGTGGAAACATCTGAGATTTTTACAATCTAGTCTGTGTATATTTCTGATTTACTGAATGTTATAAAACATTTATTTTTAATTCTGAGAAAAAGGTTAACAGAAGACCATTTACCTTTCTTCAGAAAATATATTCAACAAATTGAAAACTGATGTAAGCTTCTGTGAATACTGTTGATCATTATCATATAATATTTAGCTGTTATGAAACTGAAGCCAGGGCTAACCTTGCCTTGGCTACAGCAGACCTCTCAAGGCCTTGGCCTCTCTAGGCCTGTGTGAGGTCCCGCTGGTTCTAATGGCACTTTTTTGTTTGTTCTGTCTGTCATTATTCCCCCACTTAATGAATAAAGTAAGAATTTATTATTATCTAGAGACTATTAATAGCAGGAACAAAAAAATGCAAGTCCAGACGACCCGACCCGCGTGTGATGTCACGAGTACATTTCTGTTTTAACTGTCAAGAATCTCAAGATAGGAGAAATGTCATCTTTCTTTATAACTTTCATCAGAACTCTGGATGCAGCATTTTGGATCAGCTGAAGACTTTTAGCTCAATGTAGTGGACATCTTGATAGTAAAGAATTACAATAGTCCAGACTTGAAGCTTAAGAAATATATTTTTATTTTTTAGTTTAGTTTCTCAATATTAATTCCCCTGGATAAGATATTTCTAATTTTTGCAATATTTCAGAGATGAAAGAAAGAGATTCTAAAAACCTGATTAATATGGGATTTAAATGACAAGGGTCCAAGTTGGTTGTTGGATTCCAAGTCAAAACTTATTATTTTATAGCCCTAGTCTTGATGCTTCACAGTGTAATTCCAAGTCGGATCTTGAGGAACACATTAGGTTTCCAAAGGGCAAGTTCAAGTAAAGACTTTAGAGCATATGTCCAGGTTAACCCGTGAGGATTTAGTCTGCAAGTCTTTTTTTGTGCAACTAAATTGCAACCCATGTCTAAGTCTTATGCTACGTTCACAACGGACGCAGCAAAAGCAGCAAAATCACGTCTGCAGCTTCATTTTTGCTGCTTCTACCAGTTAGTTCTGACGAGCGGCTGAAGCAGCTTTGCTGCTCTGGCTGCGCGGTGCAAAAGTGGGTCTGACGCGCATTGGGCAGAGCTACTCTATCCTTTCTTTGCCTTGCAGCTATATTTGCTGTGATCAGTGGGAATAAAGTAGTTCTAATATTTGTGAGAAAGGGGCTTCTCCACCCCCAGCTCATGTCAGGACTGGCCCTCACCAATAAAGGTCAAAGAAGACGGAAACTAGGCAACTGAAAATATCGTGAAGACGGGTGCGTATTTATTTACAGTGCGGAAGTGAGCATACAAAAATATGAGAAACAAAAACAAAAAAAACTGAATAAACGCAAAAGAAAACCGGCCTCAATCAGGCAACACAAAATATAAACTATAACCAAGACTTTAAATACAAACTTCCTTGCACTTACTTTTCCCTTAAACACAGCCTCACAGCAAGCGTGTGTTCAGCTCACCCTCTCTCTCCAGAATGAAAAAGCCCTGCCCTTTTAAAAGGCTTACAATCTCCAACTTACATCTAATTGGCTCAGAAATCAACCAATAGGAAAATAATGTTACAAAAAGTATTAAAAACACACTTTTAAATCCCCATACAAAATATCACAATATTCCCAAACCAACAATATAAATACTAGAAATGACACAGACAATATTTACACTCATACATGTTTGCAATCCAGCAATACAATAATATTTTCCCCAAAACATTCAACTTCCGGGTGCCAAAAGCTCTCTCCACTGCCAGATCAGTGTATAAGAACTTTGGTTCCGAGAGGCTCTGGTTTCCTCCCGGACCTGATTGTTGACGCACCAGAATGTGAGTAGAGCGGAATGTTTGAATGTAACGTGGGGGTTATTGCAATGCGTGTGGATTACGGTGTCGAGACAACGGGTACCGCGCTGCTCGCTAAGATGGTGAGTAACTGAATGTTCGGACCGAATGTACATACTATTTTGCGTGTGTGTCATCTCGCGCTAGCCGCGGTAAAGAGGAAACTTGTAATGAGCAAATGTTTGGCAGGCTACAGGTGCTACGTGCGCATGCGCATGTGTGTGTGTGAATGAGAGTGTCTGTGAGTGTCGGCGAGTTCTGTGAGTGTAGGCGAGTGTAGGTATTGGCGTTTCTGTGAAAAATGATGTAATTACCATCCCTGGTCATTTTTCACATTTCCTCCCCCTTCGGTTGGCTCGCCATCCTGGCGAGACAGGAAGTCTGCTACCGGGTTTTCTGACCCCGCCCTGTATTTCACCGTGAACCTGAAGGGTTGCAAAGAGAGAAACCAACGTGTAATACGTGCATTAGAGTCTTTCATCCTCCCTAGCCATTGCAACGCTCTGTGGTCAGTCTCTAGCAAAAAGTCTCTGCCCAACAGGTAATACTTGAATGTCTCTAGTGCCCATTTCACGGCAAGGCACTCAAGCTCCACCACTGAGTACCTTGTTTCCCGGGGGAAAAGCTTCCGGCTAATGTAAGCCACCGGCCTCTGTTGCTCTGCCTCCCCCTGGAGAAGGACTGCCCCCAGCCCAACCCCAGAGGCATCCGTCTGCACAGTAAAAGTCTGCTCAAAGTCTGGACTCTGCAGCACAGGCTCACAAATCAGAGCCCCTTTCAAATCCTGGAAGGTCTGCTCCTGCACCTCCCCCCACTCCACTTTCGCCGACCCCGACTTTCGAGTCAGGTCAGTGAGGGGTGCAGCCCGGGCGGCAAAGTTCGGAATGAACCTCCGATACCACCCGGCAAGGCCCAGGAAAGAGCGGACGTCCTTCTTGGTCCGTGGTCGCGGGCAGTCTCGGATCGCCTCGACCTTGTCCTTCTGCGGCTTGATCACCCCATTGCCAATGATATGGCCCAGGTAACGAACCTCCTGCTGGGCCAGGGAACATTTCTTAGGGTGGACGGTCAAGCCAGCCTCGCTGATGCGCCGGAACACCTGGGCCAGGTGTTGGAGGTGCTCCCCCCAGGTGGCGCTCCATACCACGACGTCGTCAAGGTAAGCTGCGGCGAAGCCCCCCATGCCCTCCAGGACATGGTCAATGAGTCTTTGGAAGGTCGCCGGTGCCCCCTGCAGGCCAAAGGGCATGGTTGTGAACTGGTACAGGCTTTGAGGGGTGCGAAAGGCAGTGTATTGCTTTGCCCCCTCGGCCATCGGCACCTGCCAATAACCCCTGCAGAGGTCAAGGGTCGTGATGTACGACGCCCTCCCAAGCCCCTCGATCAAGTCGTCCAGTCTGGGCATTGGGTAGGCGTCGAATGTATACTGAGAGTTCAATTGTCTAAAATCAATACAAAAGCGGATGCTGCCATCCTTCTTTGGGACCAGCACCACCGGACTGCTCCAACTGCTGCTGGACCGCTCAATGACCCCCAGCTGCTTCATGACATCCAGCTCCTCCTGCAGAGCGGGTAGCAACCGCTCTGGGATGTGGTACATCCTCTGCCGCACTGGATTAGTGTCTTTAAGCTGGAGGTCATGCTCCACCAAGGACGTGCGCCCAGGCTGCTCGGAAAACAGGCCAGGCGGGATGATGGCCTGCAACTCCTCTGCTTGCTGCACTGTCAGGTGGGAGACATCCGGGTCAGTTGGTGCAGCAGCTGCAGGGAAGAACTGCTCCTGCGGCTCCACATCACCCTCCACGTCCTGCACCAGGAGCTGCAGGCTGGGCGTCCCCCGTTCATGCCACTCCTTTAGCAGGTTAATGTGGAAGGCCTGCTTGCCCTTTCGTCGTCCCGGCATCTCCACCTCGTAGGTCACCGGCCCCAGCTGACATGCCACGGTGTAGGGACCTTGCCAGCGGGCCAGCAACTTGTTCTCCGTCGTTGGCAACAGCAAGAGAACCTGCTGCCCTGGTGCGAAGCTCCTCTGCCTCGCCCTCCGGTCGTACCAGCGTGCCTGGGTCTGCTGGGCCTTGGTCATGTTCTCCTCCACCAAGCTGGCCATCCTCCCCATCTTCTCCTGGATCCTCAGGACATAGGAGAGCACGCTGTCTGGCTCCTGGAGTTTTGGGGTCACCCAGGTATCACGGAGTAGATCCAGTGGGCCCCGGACCTGGCGCCCATACAGCAACTCAAATGGGGAGAAACCAGTGGAAGCCTGTGGTACCTCCCTATAGGCGAAAAGGAGGTATGGCAACCACTGGTCCCAGTCTTTGCCGTTCTCTGCTACAAACTTTCGTAGCATTGACTTCAGGGTTTGGTTGTATCGTTCCACCAGCCCATCAGTCTGGGGGTGGTAGGGAGTGGTCCGTATCCCCTTAATCCCCAGCAAACTATACACTTGTCTAAGTGTCTTCGATAGGAATGCGGTGCCTTGGTCTGTCAGTATTTCATGTGGTATGCCTACACGAGATATCAGTTGTAACAGTGCTCTTGCAACTGACCCTGCCGTTATCTTTCGAAGGGGGAATGCTTCCGGGTAACGTGTGGCATAATCACACATGACTAGAATGAACCTGTGTCCTGACCTGGTTCTTTCCAAGGGTCCTACAATGTCCATCCCTATCCTCTGAAATGGAACGCCTATGATGGGAAGTGGTTGCAGAGGAGAGGGTCTAGCCTTGTGTTTGCTCTTGAGTTGGCAGGTTGAACATGTGCGACAGTATTTCCGAACATCAGTGTAGAGCCCTGGCCATGGAAAGCGTTGTGCAATTCTCTCTAGGGTCTTAACAGTACCCAAATGCCCCGCCCAGGGTATATCATGACCGAGACCAAGCACTTTCTCTCTAAGGCATTCCGGCACAACTACCTGCTCTACACTGCCATCTTCAGGTTGGTGGTAGAGTAGGCCATCTCTCACAAAATAATATTCACCAGTTAGCCCCTTAGCCACACCAGTTTGCACACCATCAATTTCTGTCACCTTAGCAAATGCATCCTTCAAAGAGTCATCATTCTTCTGCAGATCACTAAGATTATGGGGAGGCTTCCACACATCTTCATCAACAGGTTTCGGCAACTGGCTGACAACCTTATCTGCTGTGCCTTGCAGCTTAGCACGTCTTTGTTGCCTACGTGTCTTGGGTGTTTTCGTGGCAACAGGGGGGTCAATGTCACACTGGCTATAGGGCAACATCTCACACACTTCTCTCTGTGCTTCTTCCTGAGCATCCTCCTCAGCAAACTGCTTAGCCATGGCCCTTGTTACGACCATGCTAACAGGCACTGATGACAACACCAGATCAGGCAAAATAAGGACGTCCTGACCTAGCACTACAGGATACCGTAATCCTTGTACAATGCCTGCCCTCAGCAAAAAGGCTTGCCCCTGAACCTCCAGACAAATATCTACCACAGGGTACACATGCTCGTCTCCATTCACACAACACACCCTAAGCTGCTCTGCCACCAATACAGCTGACTTATCAATCAGGTGTGGCTGGACTAGGGTGTGTGTACTGCCAGTGTCAAGTAGCGCAAATGTGGGCTTGTCATTCACTGTTACAGGAATTGTCTGCACTTTGGATACAGCATCATCTGCTCTCGGGACATTACAAAAACTGGACCCCTGAGGCTGCCTGTTCGGGCAGTCTCTGGCAATGTGGTTAGGTTTACCACAGTTATGGCATGTAAAAGGCGGCCTATGTGTGGTAGTTGCGGGTGTCGGTTGTCTAGGCGGTGGTGTGTAGGGGCGTGTAGGAGGCCTAGGTGATGGGGTGTAAGGGGAAGTGTAGGTGTGGTGCTGTGGCCTAACCTGACCTAACCCCCTAGGACCAACTCCCCCACCAGGAACCCCAGACTTACCATTGCTGGCTGGTCGGCTGTAGTTCTGGCCCCGGAACACCTTCGGACCCGGTCGAGCTGCCAGGAACGCTTCCACAAGTTCAGCTGCCTGCTGGCCAGTGGCTGGGTTGTGCTCCTTAACCCAGACCCGGATTTCAGGAGCTTGGGTGCGCAGGTACTGCTCCAGGACGAGGATTTCTCCAATCTGCTCCACAGTCTTTCCTGCCGGTCTCACCCACTTCTTGTACAGGTCCATCAGTCGGTTGTACAGCTCCCGAGGGGTCTCCTCTGCTCGCATCTCTGGCTCCCGGAAACGCTGCCGGTACGTCTCGCCGTTGATTTCATACTTGGTGAGGATTGCTGCCCTCACTTTGTCATAGTCCAAGGTGTCATTCATGTCCATCGCAACATAGGCTGCACGGGCCCGTCCCGTCAGGTACGGGACCAAGTAGATGGCCCAGTCTGCCCTCGGCCACCTGTAGGCCATGGCCAGTCTTTCAAATGTTGTCAGATATTGTTCAATATCGTCTCCTTCTTCCAGTTTTGGCACTGCTGCCCTCGTCCAGGACACAGGAGTCAGTGTGGCTGGACCCATTGCAGAGGGTGGTGCTGCTTGCTGTGCTGCTTGCTGTGCTGGAGGCTGCGTTGGTGCAGGAGCTTCTACTGCTGGCACCACTGTTGCTGGTGTTGCTGCAGGTACCTGGAAACCTGGCGGTGGCCCCACTGGGTTGTGTTGAAGTCTCAGCTGTAGCAGAGCCCCATCGCCGTCATCATCTGGCTGCTGATGCTGCCCTTCACTTGCCTTTCGTCGCTCTCTCTCCAGCTCGTCGTGCACATTGTTGAGCTGAATCTGGACGCTGCGCCATCTCAGTTCTTGCTTTTGTGCTTCACTTCGCTGGGCCAGCATCGACTTCTGTAGCAGGCTGTACAGCGCTGTCATGTCCAGGGTCTGCGGCGCACCATCTGCTCCGCCCATGGCTCCGCCCACGGCTCCTCCGGTCTTCTCACCAGCATCGTGCTCCTCCACCTCTTCGGCTGTCAACTCCTCCACAGGGTCTTGGGGTAGACGCCGATACGCCATACTTCGTTTGGGCTGAACCCGTCTGCCTGTTGTCGTCGCCTTCTTCCCCGACTTCTTAGGCGCCACTGTCACCACTTCTGAACACCACTTGTGAGAAAGGGGCTTCTCCACCCCCAGCTCATGTCAGGACTGGCCCTCACCAATAAAGGTCAAAGAAGACGGAAACTAGGCAACTGAAAATATCGTGAAGACGGGTGCGTATTTATTTACAGTGCGGAAGTGAGCATACAAAAATATGAGAAACAAAAACAAAAAAAACTGAATAAACGCAAAAGAAAACCGGCCTCAATCAGGCAACACAAAATATAAACTATAACCAAGACTTTAAATACAAACTTCCTTGCACTTACTTTTCCCTTAAACACAGCCTCACAGCAAGCGTGTGTTCAGCTCACCCTCTCTCTCCAGAATGAAAAAGCCCTGCCCTTTTAAAAGGCTTACAATCTCCAACTTACATCTAATTGGCTCAGAAATCAACCAATAGGAAAATAATGTTACAAAAAGTATTAAAAACACACTTTTAAATCCCCATACAAAATATCACAATATTCCCAAACCAACAATATAAATACTAGAAATGACACAGACAATATTTACACTCATACATGTTTGCAATCCAGCAATACAATAATATTTTCCCCAAAACATTCAACTTCCGGGTGCCAAAAGCTCTCTCCACTGCCAGATCAGTGTATAAGAACTTTGGTTCCGAGAGGCTCTGGTTTCCTCCCGGACCTGATTGTTGACGCACCAGAATGTGAGTAGAGCGGAATGTTTGAATGTAACGTGGGGGTTATTGCAATGCGTGTGGATTACGGTGTCGAGACAACGGGTACCGCGCTGCTCGCTAAGATGGTGAGTAACTGAATGTTCGGACCGAATGTACATACTATTTTGCGTGTGTGTCATCTCGCGCTAGCCGCGGTAAAGAGGAAACTTGTAATGAGCAAATGTTTGGCAGGCTACAGGTGCTACGTGCGCATGCGCATGTGTGTGTGTGAATGAGAGTGTCTGTGAGTGTCGGCGAGTTCTGTGAGTGTAGGCGAGTGTAGGTAGTGGCGTTTCTGTGAAAAATGTAGTTATGATGTAATTACCATCCCTGGTCATTTTTCACAATATTATATATATATTTAAAGTGAGAAAATACACCTGAAAACTTCATCAGTGCAGTCAGTTCCACTGCATGAAGAGTGAGATTTTCGTCCCTGTAAACTCCAGCAGATCTCCCTGATTTTCGTCAGTTTCCGACAATTTGCAACCCGCGCTTGTCGCCGTTTGTCAGTGCCACAAATTGTCGGGAACGGACTCTGACGTATGTGGAGAGCAATCAGCTGTACTAATGGCCCTAATTAGCATATGAATGCAGTGAACCCGCGCGGCTGGCCAGGTCTGGCTAGAATAACCTACTCAGTATTGGCTAAAACCACTATTCTCAAACAAGTAAAATCGCTCGTGATTGGCAGCAAAACCACACGTGGCCAGGCCAGGCTTGAATTTTCTTACTGAGTATTGGATGGAACCACTTCTTTATAAACAAGTAAAATCGCTTGTGATTGGTTGGCATATATATATATATATTTACATATATATTTACATAAATATATATGTAAATATATTTATTTATATATTTATTTATTCATTCATATATTTATTCATTCATATATTTATTTATTCATATGCTGTGTATTTATGTTATCCTACACTACTACACAATTATTAGGCTACTATCAAGGACATGAATGAATTTATACAGGAAATGAACATTTGCCAGGAAGATGTTTATGCAAAGAAAGAGCTTTATTAAAACAAACACAACTATATACAACGCGAGGATCTGCCCACACATGCGTATCCGAAAATTACAACTCTGTGAACTGTCCGTTTGCCTCCTCGGGGTTGGAGGTAACTGGCAGCATTCCCTCCGAGGCAGGTCCGATGTGCAGACGCCTACTGTGCGTGGCCCTGTACTTCAGCATCGCTTCTAACCGGGACTGCAGCTTAACACAGAGTTCAGAGAGATCCGGCCTACGAAATGGCGGCGGCCATTCCAGAGTTCCACTTCCTCATCAGCTAGCACACTCTGCCTCGATTCCAGCAGCTGTAAAAAAATTAAAAAAATACAATGAATCAGCACTATGCGATGGGATGCACTGCGTATGGACACATCTATCAATGCACCTGAAAAATAGTCACCAAATAAAGTCTTACCCTCTTTCTTTTCTGAATGCTTGGCATTCCGCGCGCAACGTTTTCTCTGGTTGCGTATATCTGAAGCTCCTGCGTACCGTCTCATAATACATCTTACAGGCAGCTGGAAAACAATTAAATGAGAGTGGTATGAATAATTATGAGGCGAGATTAGTCTGTGAAAACAAAATGTACAGTTATGATCGGTATCTATCCGTATCTATTTCCTTTTACCGCATAATTAAAGCATATTCTTTAGAATCAGAATCAAGTTTATTGCCAAGTAGGTTTGCACTTACAAGGAATTTGACTTGGTGTTGTTGGTGCAGAGAACAAAAAAAACAAAATAACAAAATAAGATAGAATATATATATATATATATATATATATATATATATATATATATATATATATATATATATATATATATATATACACAGAAGCTATATACAAACAGTATTACAAACACTCTTACCCTTGCTCCGGTTCATAGCGCCTGCAATTAGTTGTGAAGACGGCGTACTGCTTCCTGTGAATCACAAAAAATACACTTTAATAAAGCTTGTTCTTGCAAGGCTACTATTAGCTGTAGCTTTAGGCTAGGCTGCTATTAGCCGTAGCTTAGGCTAGGCTGCTTTTAGCTTAGCAGGCAGTAATCGAACATATATTTACCGCTAGCTTCTCTTCTTTGAGTTTGTCTCTCCCGCACAGTTGTTCGACTGCAGAGTCGCCATCGCGTCCAAGAGGAGTTGAAGGCGAGTTGAACGCGATACGTCGTCCAGCCACTGATCACGTCCCAGCAAAATCCAAACAAAGGAACTGGAGATAAAGTTCTTCTGAGTATAGCTCCTCCAATCACATACGAGGTCATTGTTATACGGAAGGACTCGCGAGAACAGCTGCGTCATCATGTTTTTTGTTTTTTTTTGCTTTATTGGCAATTCCCTGTAACAATACAGAGTAATTCAAACATCAAACAAAGATACACAGCAGTTGGTGACATTATAACTTAAAAAAAATGAGACATATAATGTAAAAAATAAAAAAAAAAAATAACAAGGGAAACAAACATATACCGTAAATTCCGGACTATAAAGCGCACCTGATTACAAGCCGCACGCTCTAATTTTAGAAAGAAAATCAATTTTGTACTTTTATAAGCCGCACCGGATTTTAAGCCGCAGGTTTCCCACATTGTATGAGATATTTACAAATAAAGATATTACACGTGAGCATTTTTTAACGTTTGATTTAATCCGTATGATTAAAAAACAAATACGGTACATATTATGAACGTTTTTTTTTTTCAAACTACCTGTAACACATTTTAAAACACATGTGTCGGTAACACGCAAATAACGCTGCATGTGCCGGGACTTTTAATTGAACAACGCATTGAACAGAACATTGCAGCCGACCAGGAAAAGTCCTTAATCATTTTCTTCTTCCTCCTGCGCACTAAAACCCTCAAAGTCCTCTTCCTCTGTATCTGAATGGAACAGCTTCAGGATGCTGTCGCTGACTTCAGTCTCATCCTTGTCGCTCTCACTTGAGCACTCGCGGTCCTCTTCATCCCGCAGCAGCCCAGCCTTCCGAAATCCGCCGGTGATGCTGGATGTTTTTACACGGCTCCACGCAATGAGAACCCACTGGCAGACATCGGTGAAAGATGCCCTTCGCATGCGGCCAGTTTTGGTGAAGGATTTCTCGCCACTGGTCATCCACGTCTCCCACTCACTGCGCAGTGCCACTGCCAGGCCTTTTCGTTTCATAAATCTGAAACACCACGATGGCCCACCTCTGAAATCTTTAATTGTCATGTCGGTGGCTATTTCTTTAGCCTTCAGCCTGATCTGCACATCACACATAAATCTTTGAACCCCTTCTTGCTGTTTTCACAGTGAATTCAGGCTCCCCCTGTCTTCCTTTTTTATTCCCAGTCCAGCTATTAAAATATCCTCTGAAATATTAAACACTGTATTATGCACATTTCATTTTAGCTGATAGGGTTAAGATGAAATGAGGACAGACCAGCGTAGTCCCACAATTACACACAGGACTAGCATTGTTCATCAGTACATCAGTTGCCTCTGTGAACTCATCAGAGAAGCTGCATGTAGCAACAAGAGAGAGATGATGTAATCTTTAGAGATTGTAACACTTGTTATACATAAGCTATTAAAAGTTATTTAAAACTCTCTAGTTGTTTTTTACAATTAAAGCTTATCTGGAGACATTTCCCTAGTTATGATTATAAAATTTTGCTACATTTGTGTGCTGTGATTCAATCAAGTGGGTCGTAGACTTTTGTGACCTGCATCCTGCTATCCTGTGATTCAATCATTAGGTCATGAGGCAAAGTCACACGGTTTCCTTCTGCTGTGATTCAATGAAGAGGAGCATTTTGTCCTATGACCCAATCAATTGCCTTGTCAGAAGAACACTGTTGTGTAACCCAACCCATGTGTTATGATCTGCTAATAAAAAGCTTCTGCTGAGGAGACCGAGAGGAGGGCAGATGTAGCTGAACGTGACTCTCTCCTCTTGCAGGAGCCAAAAAACCCTATTCTGTGTGGACTCAGTTTCTTTTTTATCATAAACCTACAATTTTGAACGTAACACAGGCTTCATCAGTTTTTGTGTTATATTCCCCCAGGTTGTGTAATAATACTGGGAGCTTAGAATAGAGTTATAACTGTAAAGCCAAACCTGAGACTTTTCTAGGGTTGAATCTGTGTTCTGAAAGTAGTTTGTGAATCCACTAACTCAAACTGTGTCAGTGCTAAACCTCATATTTTATATAGTCACTGCTGTTGGGATGTGAAGATAAATTTTCTCATTTTCCTGTTTAAAACAGTTTCCTTTAGAAAAGAAGCAGAAATTGAGACAATTTGCTGCTTTTGCTGTCTAGCACTTTAGCATATTCTGTCATGTTGGGTCCAAAACAGATAATGTCTTGCCTGGGATTATTCAAACTATCTTTATGCTGATGCTCATGTCCACTTTTGAGAAGCGACCTTCCTGCTTGGCTGAAACACAGGGATTCAGAAATTTAGAAGAAAATAGGACAAAGAGGAAGTGAATGATTCAGCTGTCAGCTCTGAATATGTGTGTGGGTGTGTTTAGATAAAGTGTTTGTATCAACGTTAAGCATGTTTCACGTTTTCAATCCGCCTACATGATGTTCAGAAAGGCTTCTGCTATTGCAGCCTGTATTTTTCTGCTTTTATCTTATTAACCTAATTTCTTTCAGGATTCTGATATGATGATTCATATTAAGCCTTCATTTTTTAAACAAAAACTAAGCAATATGTCTAAGAATTCAACCCCAATAAAATTTTTTGACTAAATTTGGGAGCTGCTGAACAGATCAAATATTGATCAAAATATGCTATCAATGAAGCTAAAACCAGGCAGATTTTGTAAGGAAGCTATATTTCCATTAACAATCTATAGATTACATATCATTACATCTATTCTGTGAATAAAATGTACAGCAGATGGTTATGATGAATACTCTGACGTGAGGTATCTTGGATGTCTTCCACCATATCTAGAAAGAAAAGCAGCTTGCTTTTGCTTTTAATAATCCCAGAGGGAAATTACTCGTTACTTGCTCCAGATATACAAACATTTATAATATAAGAATTTTCTTTGTGCTTCAGAACACACAGGACACAAAGTCCGAGCAGAAAGTGCTCTGAGCTCTGCTAGCGTGGGTGCATGTGAATGTCACGCTTATATAAGCTCCTGCATGTTTTATGGCCCATTTTATTTGTGTCTTTGAAATTGTCGAGCGGAAATGAGCCCACAGTGCTGTGGTTTGCTCACAGTGACTTCACTTAGATTTCCGTTTTTTTTTTCTTTTTTTTTTAAATTTTCTCAATGAGCAGAGAGAGAATTTCCTGCAACTTAAAATTTTATTTCCCTCCATCCTACATAATATATGTTTGAAAACACATAATGAGTGTCCCACCTTTATGTCTGCCTAGCAAACTACTTGACAAATTGTAAAGGAAAAAAGAAGGACTGCTACTTAATGCTGTTGTTGAGAATGTTTTTAAAAGTTTTCTCCAATATCGATTTCCAAAACATTTGCATTCTTCCTTTTCTCATTCCTTCCTTGTTCTGTCATTTGTCTAGTTTGCTTCTTCTTCATAAATTATATAATTATTTGGAGCATTATGTTTATTATTTTATATTTCTTAACATTAATCAGCTTAGATATCCTACAAAGGAAGTTATGCCTCAATATTTTTACTCCATTTTTGGTGTTTTGCTCTTTTTTTCTCGTCAGAGGTCCGTCTACTCTGTTCTTTAATTTGGTTACCGGGCTATAAAGTCCTTGATCTCAGTCTGTTGTGTTTCTTTTAATCTTTTGTCTTTGTTGCAGTGTTCATGCGCAGCCATAAGAGCATGGAGTCTGTGGATCCACAGTTTACTATGAGGCGGAAGATGGAGCAGCTGCGTGAGGAGCTGGAGCTCATGGAGCACCTGAGAGATGTGAGATAGTGTCATCTAACCTGATAAGATTCAATCTTAATAATGGGACTGAATGACAAGCAGTGAATTTGGTTTGAAAAAAGTAGATGCATCTATAGCTGTTTGCTGGAGGATTTAAAACCAATTATAGCTCCATGTGAGCCTGCGGTGGTTCATCTATAATGTCTTGTTTGCTTCTTCGTATTCCTTGAACTTTTTGAGATTTTGTCAAGTTGTGACCATGTTTTATTGGTATTCAATGCAATACTTCTAAACAAAGTAGTTGAAGTGGTTTTCTGGCACACATTACTTTTTCTGTGTTGGCCAAAATCTTACTTCTTAGCCCTTCTGAGTAATCCACACATTTTGGTTTTCATGTTTGTGAATGTACGTTAGCCTGGGTAGTTGTAAACATAGAAATATTTCCTTTCAGAATAAAATCAGTCTCGGAGATGGTATAAAAAGACAATTGCCTTGTATTTTTTTCAGGTGTTTAAGTTTGTCTGCTTTACTTGCTCAAATATGACTTCATAGGCTTCTGAATGCTTTGCGACATAAAACAACAACATACCGATATTGTCAGAGATATTGTCATTTCCTGCTCTCTATACAGAGATCTGGTTCTCTGCATGAGAACCAGATCTCTGTATAGAGAGCAGGAAATGAAGTCCAGTATTAAAAAACAGCTAAGCATTGAAGATGAAGCTGGCTATCATTTATAGTCAGACATAGACGTATTAACCCTATAGATGAAAAGCAGATGTAGCTGCAGTAATATTAACAGGTGAAACAGTATTTTAGATAATGTTGGAATAAGCAAAAATGAAAAGATCTGTTTCAGAATTTTATTTTTTATTAAATCCATATTTCTGTACGTCCTATGTTTCACAGGCACCGCGCAGATGGCACAGGCACTGCGCAGTGGAACAAAGTAAAACGTTGCAGTTACCACCTTGGTTAAATCAGAAACCAAATTGAACCATATTTTATGATTTGTGGAACAGAAATTAGAACCATTCTACCGTTAACTGTTACCTTTATCCCAATAGTTATCTTTGCCTGAATATTATAAAACAGCTGGAAAAATCTAGAGATAGATATGGAAAAGAAGGAAGTGTAAAAATGAAGTGTTGAAGCTCTGTCTTTTATTTTTCTGTTCAGTCAGAGATTCCAAACCTTCCCACTGACAGACTCCTGCTTCCACTTTAGATCATAGAGAGCAGACTGAAAGTTGTCCTTCCTGAAGACCTCGGCTCGTCTCTGATGGATGGCGTCGTGCTCTGCCATCTAGCCAATCACATTCGCCCTCGTTCTGTGGCTAGCATCCATGTTCCTTCTCCAGCAGTGGTATGTGTAAAAAATCAAGGCATTTAAGTTTTTAATAATCTAAGCTGAGTAAGAGTCATTTACATGGATTTCCTTTTGTACGCTTAGCCCAAGCTCAGCATGGCAAAATGTCGAAGAAATGTAGAAAATTTCCTGGATGCCTGCAGGAAAATAGGTGTACCACAGGTAAGAAGGGCTTTTTATTATGTGTTTCTCTGTGAACTGAGGATTCACTTAATGTTTTCCTCCAAATTCTGCAAGTGTGGCTTCATATATGAGCTCAGAACGTATGAGGATTTGGAGGATTAAAAAAGAGAACATTTAAAGTTAAGACATTTTAAAGGTTTTAATTTCCTGTTAATTTTAAGCAAGGTTAGACCTAAAACATCCTCAGTTCACGAGACAAATTTCCTTCATTGTTCCGTATGATAGATTTCTTTTCATGAGATGTAAAAAAATATCTAAACGTGTCCTGCAAAGAGATTTTGTTCAAAAGTTAAACAATAATCACACACTATCTATATGAATTTGATATAATTATTTCAACCCAAATTAGGATTTTTGCAGGACACTAAACCAGAAATGGGATGAAAAGCTGATGGTTCCTTGTTTTTACACACAGCAATCCTCCCGTTTTAAGAGCTCTCGTTGTTTAGACAAGTGCCACAGTGCACATGACGCGTGAAACCTGAGAACCAGTCAGCCATCTCTCAGCTCTGGTTTAACCCCCCTTCCTCAACGCGTCGCTTCAAATGGGGCCATTTAACATTGTCATGTAACGCTGACATCATTCCTGCTATCATGTCTGCCTTCAGCTTCCAGCTTCCTGCATTTTGAAAAGATTTGACAGCATTATTGCTTTGTGCTGACTGATTTTTAGTTGAGCTTTACTGTGAGTCTCTGTGCAAATGTCTATCTGTTTATGTGAGACATTATGAGGACACACAACTTTCAGGAAGTTGTGGATTGTGTTTATGTGCTGCAGTGTGAGACGATAACATTAAAAAGTTCTGTTGTGCAATGAGCTTTTGGGAAGTTATTAGATAAAATCTAGCAAAGATTTCTGAATCTCAACAATACAGAATACTACAAAGCAAAATATTAATTAAATCATCCCTGACAAGGTATTTAAATCCAAGAGCAGTACTGACCAAAGACTCAATGAGCCAGATGCATACATGCAAAACAGCCCTTTCATTTCAGATGCATCAGGATCCCTTACTTTATTCAGAAAACATATGGGAAAAAAATAAACCAATTACAAAACATCAAAGAGGCGAGTCACAAAGGAATTGAAACATACCAATGTGATGAATACTATTTTTCCTTATTGTGCCACATTAAGTTGTGTTTAACTGTCTACTGAGAGAGATGTTATCTCTGTCTTTCAAAGCAATTTTGAAATTTCAGAACAAATGCTATTAAAGCCATTTGACACAATACCTGAAAACAAAACAGTGAAATGTGTTGCCTTCTGAAACCAAACATTAATGTCCTGTGTGTAATTATAGTGAAAAATCAGTGTAGAGAAGGGCAAATGAGCAATAAAGTTCTGGGGGGATTTAGGCTTAGTTATCTTACAAGACAATATGAACATCTTGCATTCAGTCCATACATTACCTGAAATTTACCAAAACATGGCAGCCTTTTTAACCGGACAGTTTGCAAGCTGAGAATTGATCAGCAAGATTTGTGAGACATAGCAAAATGGTGCTTTGTTGGAGAAAGAAAATACTTTTTTATTTTTCAAATGCTGCACTTCATGCTGAAAATACAGAACACACAACGAGGCATGGTGGCAGCATAATGCCGTGGGGATGCTTTTCTTCCACAATCCAGACTTGCTGTTGCTATGAGAATTTAAAACAAACAAAGCCTTTGGTCAGCGAGGTTAAGTGCAAAGAACACATAATCTTTCAGATTTTCCTGACCAATAAAATGCTATGAAAAAATACATTTTTTTCTAGGCTGTCAGAGTTTCTTTAAAGATGATGCTTGGGATATTTGAAAACCAAAAGGTGGGCAGTGTTTCAGTGTTCTGTTTTAATTCTTTTTTGTATCATCCGATTAACTGCTCCAGTTTTTTCAGATAAACCCATTAAGAAAAGTTACTTGTATGATATATAGTACATTTTTTAAACAAATTCCTGGAAGTATTGCATCAACAAAAAATGACAAATTTATATAGATGTTTTTCTTTAATTCATTGTCATGTTTTATTTGTTTTAAGTACATATTTGTTCTTGGTATGTGCCACTTTCTTTCTAAAAAAAGAATGCTGCTTTCTTTTCTTTTTTGCGTGTTTGACCTATAACCTCGACCGCTGCTTGCTGAGAGCTTTAAGTCTCTTTGCGGATGTTGCTAGCTACCTGTAACCTGAGTGCTTAACTGCAAAAGCTTCTGTGCTAATTACACTAGCTTACCCATCAGCTGCCTTCTACCCCTGATACAGGGCTGCTTACTGGGAGAGAGACGTCCAACCAGGATTCATGAACATCCTCTCAGTAAGCATCCCTGATGGTTGCTGCGGTAACCCCTGCCTGCCTTTGCTTCTTACTTGCTGGGAATTGTGAATATTGACCTTTGTGTCCATTGGTTAACCTCCTGCCTTTTCTTTTTCTGTTTTTTACCCTTCGCCTGGATAACATCTTTCTTTCCTTCTTTCGCTCTCCTTTCTTTTTCTTTCTTTCTTTCTTTCTTTCTTTCTTTCTTTCTTTCTTTCTTTCTTTCTTTCTTTCTTTCTTTCTTTCTTTCTTTCTTTCTTTCTTTCTTTCTTTCTTTCTTTCTTTCTTTCTTTGTCTCACAAATCTTTGGATAACTTCTCTGTTCATAAACATATTTTCCTTTTGCCTTCTTTTACCATTTGTCCCCTTTCATTTTTTGCACTTTCTTTCTTCTGTGTAACTTTGTTTACACTTCAACCTTCAATCCACTCATTCTCTTCATACTATATTCCCACATTCTTTTTCTTTTATAACTCTTGTACTCACATTTACACTTTTACCTTTTTTTTTACTTTATTTGTTCTCTCTTTATTATGCTTCTTATTTCATCCTGCTTTTTTCTTTTGTCTGACCCCACATTTTGTTTCCTTACCTGTTCCTGCCTATTGGGGATGCCAGTCATCCCTTTGTACGCCCTATGATATCACACAGTGGCGCCTGCACCCAGTCCATGCCACTGTTCTAGCCCTGGTTGCCTTGGATACGACCTCTTCAAACAAGAAGCCTGACAAGACTATCTTAGCTGGAAGTTCTGCCTCCTTCAGGGAACCAGAAACTTGCTCATTGGTCTCTGTTACCACTCAAACCCCACCCCCTGCTTGGCAGATCTGGGACATTATTGGCTCTAGCCTGCTTCACATCCTTTGCTTAGTTCTTCTATTTATAGCCTACAGTTGGATTGAGCTAACGTAGCAGTTACTAAAGCCCTGGAAGACCCACCTCCCTCCAGTTTAAGCCCTGTCCCTCCACAGGATCAGCCACTGTATGTCTTGTGAACAAAATCCACAGCAATCTGAGCCTTGAGATCATTTTCTTTGTCTTTGATGCCTGCTTGAGAGTTATGTGGTGGTGCTCAAATTGTCTGAAGTTTGGAGGCAGTCTCTGACAGACATATTACATGAAGAAGATGGAGCAATGGGATTCACTTCCATGTCATGGAACTGTAAGGGCACCATTGCTTATTGCCTCTCTCTTTGTTTTTCTACTGCTTTTGCAATAAAGCGGAATAAACTCTGAAGCAGAATGAACCAAGATAAAAGGACTGACTGTCGATAGAACAGATGGAGTAAATATGCAGAAGAAGCACCAAATTCTGTTGTTTGTGATTTTATACAGTAAATTTGTTATCAATAACAGTTTAGTAAATCCAGAATTCATTAAGGACCTTCATGCTTGGCTTGTTAGAGACACTTATATTATATGTTTATAGGATCTCTTCCTTATATTGCTTCAGAATCTTAGTATTATACCAGTATGATATGGAGTTATTTATATTTGTGTAGATTATGAATTTTTATTGTTTTGGTTGTAAAGAGTAATTAGGGCTATACCCTGCAACGACTGGTGTTTAATCAGTCATTGGACTTTTATATTCACTGACCATTATAACCTTAACAAATAATGCGCATTTTAGAACATTCGGCTTGATCAAACAGGATCTGAATAAAGTAGGATTATAAATCGGTTATTAAATACAGAAAGGAAACAATGTTACATACAACTGCAAAGTGACAATTATTTAAGATCTATTTGGTGTAAACTTAAAAAGTTGGTAAGTATCTTAGTTGCACGAAGGAGAACTTTAGGACACTTTTATCGGACAACTGACCAGCAGTCCTCAAACATGCTTTAGAAAGGGATTTCCAAACGATTAAGTTGGCTAAGCACTGGGATATCTAGAGTTGGATTCAGAGAACAAAAGTGGCATTACGTGTTGTCACTAGCAGTCACCAGAGGGGAAGGAAGATTCCTCTTAAATAATAAAGAGAGCATTGCTGAGGGCACTGTGACCAAGAAAACACACTTCTCTAAACTCACTGACCCCACCAGACCAGTACTCTCACTCTAAATGTGTTCTGAATATTAGACCCTGGGTATCTGTTACTGTAAAAGATTGACGCTGTTTTTTAATTTACCCTTGCTGTTAGCTTGGAAGATGATAAAGCCATAACCTCAACAGAAACTGAGCAATACCTTCCCCCACTGCTCCCCATCTACTGAACTCTCAGTTGTTGGAAGTGAGAAAGACAAGCTAAATGTCAATCTTAAAAGGATTATTTAAGCAAGGAACTAAAACAATGAAACAATTTAGGCAATCATACTGTATAATTCATGTTTAGTAAGTTCAACCTATAAGTTGGTGCGGGCTACCTAAAACTGGGATAGAAATTATTCCCCTGAATTTTGAGTTGGTAAAACTGGAACTGCTAAACAGCAGGTGTTGTGCATCAATGATGACTACCCTACATAAACAATAACAGACAATCATCAATAACAATCTCCTTAGTCTGACCTTGCTGTCCTGTGCTACGGCTTTACAGGCTTTAAGGTAGTAACAGTGCACAAAGCAGGAGCACTGAAATGGTCTTTACAATCAACTTCATGGTATGAATAGTGCAATACTTACAATGTAGTGGACTAGTTTATTTGGAAACTATAATTTTCCTTTTAGAAAATTAACTTCAGCTTTTGCAACTTTGTACATATGTTTTTGCCGGCTTGACACAAAGGTAACACATGGTTCACATAGCAAGGTTTTAAAGTTGTCAGTTTATTTTCTAAACAGACCCCCAACATGACTGTAAAAACTTGTATAACAGGTTTGTTACTATAGTGTGTGGTGTACAGCCACAGAGGGAAAACGCAACGTACCGACAACAAACTGATTTTAATCGGAAAAGTTAAAATGTCAGTGGGGATAATCTCCCAAATGACTTGACATTAAACATGAGTTTAGAATAAATAGATATGGTTAACAAGGAAGAAGCTATGGTAAAAGTTTGTTGGCTAATTTTAACAGAAGAAATGGCTGAATAAGTGGAAACGGCATTAGCTACAAGTTGTCTACAAGGGATATTCAACAAGCTCATTTGTCCTAAGAAAATGAGCCTGTTTATGGTGCCAGGCAGTTCAACATTTTCAATATCCTAAATCTGAGGTTTGAGTAGTCCCTACTTCTCTCCGAGCAGAATGAATTACTCTGAAGACACCACTCACAGTAACAATATTTCATTGCTCTATTTTGGAGCTATCACAATAATCAGGGTATCTTTAAGTTTGTTGGAAGGTGAGGAAAAAAATATAATTATGTTGTCATGAATCAGGCATTAATGTGCTAAATCACCTACAGGACATTTGTGGTGCTGCTTTTTAAGTCTAATCTTTTTTAACAAGAAACTAAGTACACCATTTATATTCAGTTCATTATTTAACTACAAACTGTCAGTTTAATGTGGAGATGAACCACTTGGCTTGCTAAAAAATGTCTCAGAAGAATACTTGTATTTGGCTGCCTTATGGTGTCACTAATATAGTGGCTATTTGCCACTGAATATCAGATGGTTTGTTTCTTATCTGAAGTTTGTATTTTTTTTTTCCAAATACAAGTCAATCCTTAAAAAGTCATATGCAGTCTTTGAATGTATGGAATTTATTTTGATATGTGTACTAGGCTGGTTAGGTATAGAAACAAAATTAGTTTTTAGTTTAGTTTTTTTTTTTTTTGTTGTTTTGTATTTAAACCGAATAGGATCAAAATTGATACCTTTTTATTGAAATCTGAGAAATGTTACAGAAAATGCACACAAAAAACTAGATAAATTATGTGGTAAAGGCATAGATGTTTTCTGTGACTTGTTTACTTCAAGCCTGTTGCTGGAGAACATTTTCAGCCTGCTTCAATTGTTAAAAATTTGCATTTAATTTGCTGATGTTAGTGTTCTATAAAAACAGTTTTTAACTTTCCATATTGAAAACATAAACAGATATTTATTGTTTGTTTTTTTCTGTAACTTGAGAGTTTTCTTCATAATCGTCTGCCAAACCGACCCCTATTCCTACTCTAAAGCCCTAAACACACCAAATCCGATTTAGCACCCTATCTGACAGTAAATTTTGTCGGACGAGGTCATGGCATGTAGCACTAATTTAGAATTAATTGGGATAAACACGCCAGACATGATTTTCTGCAAGGGAGTTATGGTTGGTCCGACTGAGAAAAACTGCAGGTCTATTTTAGTCGGAGTATGCAGCAATTCAGCGATAATTTCATGGGTCTGACAGAAAGAGAGACGCAGTTACAAAGTTAAAAAAACATGCTTCAGGGAAAAAACACTAAGTTAAATCTGTTAATCGAAGGATAACACTCAGGCTTCAAGTTACACAGTGCATATGTATAGCAGGCGGGACAGATGAGTTGCAGTCTAAAGGTCGAGCTGTGTTGGATGTTACCAGAATTTATTAAGTTATCAGTCAGGGACCTTTGGATAACTTGGTGCCAGTCCACCCATGTGTCTTCTGTCAGCTGTGTTTACTGACTGACTCTGTGGTACCTTATCTTGCTTTTCTAAAAGGAAAATCCCCCAAAATTATGTCTTTTCATTATGGAGAGGAGTGGGAGGGCTGTCAAGGTCAAATATGAGAGGATATGAACAAAAGTTATGTAAAGCATTGCTTCAAGGGAAATACAGAATTAAAAATAAGCTGAAATTTCATCTTCTTTTTTGTAAATGGTACATTGAATTTCTCTTGGAATAAGGAGTGATATTGTAACATAGTTGACCACGTTTTTATTGCATGGAAACTGTGGGATGCGATAGACTGTTGGCATAAGATAACGTATTTGTCATAATTTCATTAATTTAAACACTAAAAAACACTTCTTGACAAAACTGTTACTCATTGTTTAGTAATAGAAAAATGGTCTCAGAGATAAATTGAATCTGACAAAAGTTAGAAAGGGGCAGATATAAGCTTGTTGTTTCTTCTTATTCTTTTCATTAGATATGTATTGATTCGGGAGTGTGTGTATTGTGTGTATATTTTCTGGAATTAAATAAACTAAATGAAATGAAGTAAAAAAAAGTCATCAAAAAATTTCTATGAAAATCTACAAATTAAAATCAGACTTTGCTTTTTAACCATGCTTCAACAGAAATATATATATGTATATATGTATGGTGTTTCTGCTATTTACCACCACAGGTGTCTGCATCTGGTAATCAGTCAGTGGGCATAAGTGCAGGCACGTTACCGCTGCATGTTTACACTGCCATGCTGAATGGGATGACCCATAACTTGTGTAATTATTCACTGATTGTATTTATCTTACTTTTCAGAAAAAGTTCTAAAAGCTTATAAAAGTAGCTGAAGAATACTTGGGTTATAGAGCAGGATAATGATCTTAACCCTGTAATGCCAAATGTATCGTATTTGATACGTACGGTTTCTGAAATGTTTTGCATCTGACACCTTTTGCATAATTTAATGGTTAAAACTTTGCTCAAAATCCTATTGTACACAATCAGATATACCTGATAACGGCCAGTAGAAGACTACACAAAAAATGATCTTGACTTATCGCATAGTAATAAATTATTAATGTCAAAAATGTATTTGTTTTTTCTTTTTACATATTTTGTCAGGGCAAATAAGGAATTCAAACCAAAAAAAAGTTATTTTCTGTTTTGTTTTATTCTTGGTTTAGGCTTTAAAGGGTTAAGTAGACCAGCAGGTCCACTTATGAGTCATACAGAGGTGGGCTTCTCACATGACATGTGCCATGAACTCAAAAACATTCAAAATCCCTCCAATTGAATTGAAACTATTTAGGAGGGAAAATTAGATATAAAAGGCTTACTACTGTCTCAAACACTTGATGATAGTTGTTGCTTCCATTCGAGGCTCAGCCGTTTAGTTTTAGCGATTTAAACTTTTTTTTTTTTCCACATAGGGTACAATTGGTTTGGATAACCTTTCTACTTAAAAACATTAAACGTTTGACAATGTCATTTTAAATTTGCTGAATATTCTTTGTGTTATGATGTCAAATATTGAATCTTGTTTCATGAGAAAAAAATACAAACCATTCTACATTCACTTTGGTATTTACAAGCATTTAGTCTGTCACAGGTTCTGCCTTTGGTTTCCTTTTTTTTTTTGCAGCTCTCCCCTTTTTTTTCTCCCCTTTAAATCCTTCATGTCTCCACCTTTCAGGACAAACTATGCCTTCCTCACCACATCCTGGAGGAGAAAGGTCTGGTGAAAGTGTGCGTCACAGTACAGGCTCTGGTGGACGAGGCCTCCTCCAAACCCCCCCTCCTGGTGTGAGTGGCGGGCCCCAAAGTGAACGTCGCACACTGACCCTGCTTCAAAAAGCCACAGCTATGCTCTGCATCATTCTCAGAAACTGCACTGATTTCTTGTCAGGGTGCAGAAAGGGAATTAATAAATCGACTCTGAGAGAGGAACCTGGAATCCAGTGTGGAGGCAAATAGATGACGAGCAGTTTGCTTTGTTGCAAGTTATTTTTAACCATAAAACAATAAATTTGGGATCTTTTTTTTTTTTTTTCCTGTAAACGGTTTTTAAAATGTAAACAAAATTAAGAAAATATTTACACTGGCTGGTTCCATCCTTGGTAAAATATGAATATGAAGTGATCAAAAAGAAATTTGTGTTGTGATTAAAAGAACAGAATACTGTTCTACGTGTTTGTTTATGAAAAAAGCCATAAAAGGCCAAAATCACACTGTTTTTCCTTTAATGTCAAACTCAAAAATTGAGAATATTACATTCAGACATCAGATGCAAAATATTTTTGTGTGAATTGGAAATTTAATTTGTTCCTTTTCCTAGTTTGAATTGTTCTGTTACAGAACTTTGCATCTTTTCCCCTCAAATCTTTATTTTTTACTGCCTGCTTTTAGTTTTAAAATCACAAAATGGGTTTTTCAAACTAAAATATATTTAGACAAAGATTGGACATGTCTAGGCTTACTGGTCTGAATATTTTAATTGCCTTAGTTGATCCCACTGTGTATGCACACATATTTTGTATCTTTTTATTATTATTTTTGTGCTCTGTACAGGATGTAATCTGTTATTTTGTGCTGAACGTGTAGCTGAAACATTTTCAGTGTTTTACCTTTGGCTCTTTGAGGAGAATCAAACCAAAATACTAAGGTCTTATGACAGAGGGAGACAGCTTTTATCTATCTCTATTTAAACCAGAAGATATTTATAATATAGAGAAGCTGAAGAACAGAGGCTTGAGTTGTTGTATAGAATCAGACAGAAATACTCCAAAGCTATTTTTTGTCTAATATATTTTGTGTAATAAGTGTGTATATTTTCTAAAGGTTAACTGGCACTGTGCATTGGTTTTTCTGCGTATCCCTGATGCGGATGTATCTGTCTTAAACTGTCTCAGAGGGGACCCTAACCTGGGTTTCTTTTTATCTTTGACCAGTCCTCATATGTCTAACCAGTGTTTCTCCATTGAAATGAATCAGATGGACCAGTTGGTGTGTTTATGTCGGATGCAGTTTGTTTCATAATGTGCCAAAACGTGATGTTATAAGAATATAGACGAAACAAGTAAGACAGTTCTGCAATTGTGCATGCAAGACTCGGAAGCCTGTATGAACAGACGTTAAATTACACTCTTACAGAGCCTCAGAAGGATTTACACCCCTTCACTTTTCATGTCCCTTAAGGGGTCCATATTTATTTTCTCTAACACTTATGAGATGAGGCAACTATAGCTTGACCCCCACAGAGTTCCTTTGTCATCTTATCTGGTCTATTCTTGCACATATTAGCTATATATCCTTCATTGGTCAGGCAATTTCACTAGTAGCCTGTACTAAATTTCAGTAACTTATCAAAGATTCTTATTGTTCCTAATGTAGGTCTGCAATGCTGAAGTCTTTAAGAGATTTTAAATAAGTATAGTGTTGAAGGTTGGAGAACAAAAAGTCTGGTTTTCTTTATCACACCTTGAAAGAGCAAATTTGGAGTTAATGTAGCAAACATTCCCCTGGCCTGCTGACTGTGTTAAGAGTTTAGTGGGTGTGTGCTTGTGTGTGCCTGCTTCCAGCTGGAGTTGATGAGAAACTGCAGACTGTGTGAGTCAGGCTGGGCCTGGTTTACTGCCCTGTTGATGCCTTATTACACAGTGTGTGTGGGGGTGTGACCTTTGGCACTGCAGACCTGGAAAATATGGAGCTTTAAGTGGGCAGAAAAAAGTACTGGCTCTTATTGAACACTGTAGTTAGATAAGTGGGAATTTGTTTAGATTTAATTTTCAGCATTACTGTAGGTCTGCTGTCCCTTTCTTATATATTAGGCTCCATATGTTTCTATTTAGTTTCTTGTACTTAACAAGGCTGAGACTCTCTTTCGCCATTGGATTTTTGAAACTGCAACAAAATTAGTGGTTAAATGTTTTATGATTTACCAGAATGTCTCTTTGAATGATACGGTGCTTAATCTCCTGAACTTAATATTGCCATAGGGTATTATTTTAACTGAAATGAAACACCATTCAAAACTGATAACAGTAAATATAGAAACTACTATAAAACGGGGTCAGTTTAAAGATATGTTTTGTCTTAAGGTGCAACAGCTGAACCAAATAGAATAGTTTTAGGATTCTGCAAAGCTTTACTCCGCTGATAGCCACTGTAGCCCATTACAGTTTATTTGAAGAGCTTTTGAAAGTTTCGGATGAAAGTTTGTAACAAAAAACAAAAAATTTTTACTGTGAACTCTCAGTACGTTTTGTAGTAGCAGTTTATTTTCTACACGTTTGTGTTTGTCCCTAGGCTTTATCAAGGGTTGCAACAGTGATAATATAAAAACGGCAGAGTCATTTTAGCCTGTTATTTATTTATATAACAGGATTTTATGGTTAAAACAGTTCTCATTTTAACTGACTTCTACAACTTATGTTGACGATTAACTTTGTTAGTATTTCCAAAACACCTGTATTAATTTGTATACTCTAGAGAATAACGTTCTGTACCTTTACTATTACCAAATGCTACCAATATTTCCAGTTTCAACATGTTTTAAATCAAGATCAGAGTATTAGCTCCAACATGTTGATCCTTTCTGTTATCAGCTGGAAGTCTCATACATTTTGGATTTCTTGCTGCTTGATTAAACTGCAGACAAGTTCAGCTTGTTGTAAAAAGTATTTGGTCATAAAACACCAGATCAAAAGAAATATTTAAAGGAAGACATTCTGGATGCTAAGAGCACTGTAGATGTAGTGGTAAGGATGACTTGGTTGTGTTTAGGTTGTTAATTTTGAGTGCTATTGGTCTTAAAATCATTTAATTGTGGTTGGAAGGCTAGCCTCTGTGTTCGGGCCTAACTACTTTCCACCATAATTGTCCAGCTTGTTTTCACATCCTCAGCCCTGTAGCCTCAGTTAGGTTCAGTCATACTGATCCTATCAAGCCACAAATAAAGCAACCTCGTTATTTCTTACAGAATCATAGATGTGAAAACAAATGAGGCTGAGAGGCTTGAGTTTTTGATTTAAAAACCTATAGCTCCATGGCCATGTTATTTTTTGAAGAAACAACCAAATTTAGAGAGGTGAAAGTCTCCCCCCTATTGGCAGATAATAGGTACTACAGGTGGACCAGAAGGATTTTTAGGATAATACATCAGATAAGTTTTCTTTTGCAATAGTGGAAAAACTAGAGTCCTGACCCTTTTAAAGAATGCACCAAAACATGTCTGCTTTGTTTAAAACTTGTCTTGAGTGCCAGAAACCAACTTCTAACATTCTTGAATAGTTGACCAGTTTGTGATTTTTCATGTGGATCCGAGGCTTGATAAATTTCCAGATTCAGCAGTACAATAATCATTTTTAATCAAACTATGCCTAAAAGGCTTCTACTGGATGGATTAGCCGTCTATAAAGCAAACATTCTTTGTTTGGGATTTTTTTTTTTTACCATAGATTAACCTGTAAATATTTATCACCATGTGGAGAATTTTGACTTTATGTACTGTATTAACAGCTGTTTTCACCATGATATCATGAAAATGATCACTTTTATGTATTCAACACTATGGGCGGCTGACAGGTCGATATATCCCCATAAATCTGAGAGCTAGAATTGCTGCTCTGCAGTGTTGTCCCTCTTACTTATTTTAACCTGGGGAGGATGGCTTCCTGGTTTTGAACATCCCTGGGGTATAAACTATTCACTTCAATCAAACAGATCATAGGGATATGTTTGCAGTGACTCAGGAGCCTGAAACAGGCAACTTGATAATTTTTTTGAGTCTTCCACAGGGATGTGCCTAGGGGAGGAAAAAACATGAAAACAACTTTTTGTAACTGAGAAAATCTGGTAAGGCAGAGTTTTGGTTAGAAATATGCCAGTGAAAACAATGTATGAGCCTGCTTATGTTAAGCAGCTGTTAAGAAACTGCCTGTATTCTTTTTTTTTTTGACAGGTAGAAAATTATTTTTGTTTTTCAGGTTCGTTGAACTTTTGATGTTAACCAGCCTTTTTTTTTTTAAAATGTGTGATTTTTTGTCACATGTACAGCATGCGTGAAATGTCTCAGTAATGTTGCCTTAACTGCTGTGAATACTGTGTATGTATATACATATATACATATAACTGTATTTTTCATCACTTTATCAGTAAAGACCCCACATGTTAAAACAAAGTTGTCCTTTATTGCATCTTCTGGAGTAGCAGTTGACACAATCACTGTAAAACCTGTAATTTAGTGAATTAATGCTGGTTCTGATTACTTCTCACACTCAAGCAAATTTGGGAATAACTTGAAAAGTGTAAGTACAGTAAAATATAGCTCATTCCATTTTCTGAGCAATATTCTTTTAAGGATTTGAAATATTAAAATATTTTTTATCTGATTAGCCATTTCACAATCCCCCCTACGGTACTGTGGCTTTGATTCATCTACTAAAGAACCAATAAAAATGCAAAAAATATAAAAGTATTTCACAATCTTTTGTAGCTTTCACTGAGGGTTTTGAACTGAAACTTTCATATTTTTCAGTGGTGATTGTAAACCTTCCAAGTTACAAATCAGAAACGTTTCCTTGTAGATGTTATGCAAATTTCAGGTTTCAAAATCCGGCCTGAAATTATAGTACAGTACATATTGGAAGATCATAGATAAGTTATTAATATATAATAAGCACTAAATTTGAGTTCTTAATAAAAGATTAAATGAAAAGAATGTAAGAAAACTGTCTTTAACATAACCCAATTTTATATTATTTATTTTATATATCAATATGTCATGCTGTTACTTTTGGTTGAAACCCTATTGGAAAAAAGGAATGATCCAAGGAAGGAATGGCAGAGTGGAAAAATAAAAGTCTTTAGTCTCTGAATATTAACATTGTTTAAAAGAGAATTCTCTTCAAAAACCTTGCTAATGCTTACTGGTCAAAGGTCTGCTCCAATATCAGTGTTGCAGAAAACAAAAACAGCTTCAAAAAACAAGAGCAATGAAAAGATTTTATTCTAATACAATAACATCTGTTCACTGGTAACTTCCTGCTCTTCCAACATAACAGTCTGAGTAATTTAATACGTTTTGATCAGGCACAGAAACATTTAGAGGCAAGGGACCCAGAATGTGTAAACTGTAGTCTGTCCTCGTCTTAGGCTCCAATAAGTGCTACAAACAGACACACTGTCCTCATTGCTCCTCAGTTATTTACAGAGCGGTTTCCAGGGCAATATTTTGGTTGTTCTGCAGGTTCTTCCGACACTGGTTGTAAGTTCTGACAGCAGAGCAGCAGGCCAAAGTGAACCGATGTTTGTGTTGCAGAGCTTCAGCTGCTCAGGCGTTCAGATACTTGGCATGGTGCTTGATGTGGTCATTCATAAACGAGTAGATGAAGAAGTAGCTGTGGTCGTAGCCCTGCAGGAAGAAACCATTTTTATTTAAATTTCAAAAAATCTATATTGATGCTTAACATTTTTTGATGATGCAAGTGTTCATTTTATACAAACGCATTCAGTTATCTATGAAAAGCATGGAGAGGTATTCACACCCTTTGAGCAGCTCCACACTTGTTAGTGTTACAAACAAAATAAGAACAAATCAAAATAGTGATTTTGACATTGATGTAAAATTACATTTGGTCAGAAAATTGTTAAGCTTGAGGCACATTTCTATTTAGCCACTTTTCTTCCCTCATACATGTATTAAATCCAGTACCATCTCATGATAGGACACCTATCAGTTGTGTACTTGTTTAGTTCATAGAAGAGCTGAGAGAAATCTGCATGGACTCTTGTTTGTACTTTGCAAAAAGCCATGCAGGAAAAATAACGTGGAAGAACGATCTCTGGTCAAAAATCAAAAATTTTATGTGCTTCCCTATATTAAAAACTTTTCCCGCCTAACCACAATGTAACATGGTGGAGGCAGGCTCTGAGGATACTTTTCCTAAACAGAGTCAATGGCAAGAGCAATGGAGCTAAACCAAGAAAAATTCATAAGGAATAGCTGAAAGTAGCAAAACATTTGAGAGTTGAGGAGGTTCACTCTAAACAGGTAGCAGTATAGAAGGGTTTGGATCCACGTATTTGTTTTACAACGGTCCAGTCAAAGGCCGGACCTAAACCTAACTTAGAACTGTCACAAGACCAGAAAATAAACTATTTTGCATAGAATAAATTAAAACATGTTCTAGACAACTCAAACTAGCAGAGACTAAACTAATGAAAAGAAACCTGAATAAAGTAAAAAGGTGTGAATTCTTTTACAAGGCTCTTAGTATCAGTTTATACCGACCGGCTGCAGTCTGAAGACAACAGGGATTTTCTTTTCCGAGCAGACCGCAATCAGATTGTCGGGGAGTAGCTGGCTGGCAGACAGGAACTGATCGTCACGACCCTGATCGATGAGGATGTCGAGCTGAGGGCCGGAGTAAGAACCTGCCAACACAGTGGCGTCGTATGCCTGGAAAAAAACCCCAGAAAAGGTTGTAGAATGCTTAAAAAAAATCTTTGTTTTTTTTTATTTAAACAGGTGTTGCAGGTTTATTGTCGAAGGCTGCAGGCTTCCTACCTCCCATGTGGACCTGTCAGATCCCAGGTATCCAGTGAAGGCTTTCTGACCCCAGGGACACTGTACGGGGTTACAGATGGGAGCGAAGGCAGACACAGCCTGCAAAAGGAGTCAGCATCTTTCTCACAACAAAATCTGAAAGAGAAACAGCTTAACGGCAAACAGACTTGGACTGAGCCTCATAGCAGACCTTGTATTTGCCTGGATTCTTCAGGGCACAGATGAGAGCCCCGTGGCCGCCCATAGAGTGTCCACTGATGGACATCCGGTCTGGATCGGTGGAGAAGTTGGCATTGATGAGCTTAGGGAGCTGACATGAAGACCACAACAGCACCAGTTGGTTTTAAATGACAACAGTCAAGCTTTTTTTTTTTTCAACTGAGTTGGTGAATTTAACCATCTGCACCTCATCAGTGACATACGAGTACATGCGATAGTTCGTTTTCCAGGGTTCCTGGGTGGCGTCCACATAGAAACCAGCACCTGTCCCAAAGTCCCAGCTCTCATCTTCACCTTCGATGTTACAGCCACCTGACGTAGAAGGGTAAAAATGCTACCACTTTATCCCACAAACTCACAAAGGAACACTTTATAATCTTTTGGTTGGGGGTTCCTCTTGAGAATGCACTCTTGTGTGTAGTGTGTCATCATACGTGGGCTGGTGTCTGGAGCCACGATGATGATTCCTTGCTCTGCTGCAGCCAGCTGACTGCCTGCTTTGGTGATGAAATTCTGTTCAGTGCACGTAAGGCCTGCAGAGAGAAACACTAGGTAAGCATTGATCAGAGCAAGACTAGATGTTTAAAAAGGCCTCACCTCAGGGGTTTCCCCTCGCCTCCCACAATCTACTAACAACACACCTCTCCAGCATTTGAGAAGATTTAGCAACCTACTTTTACTGATGAGAAAGACTTCCTAACATGGAAGTCAGTCCATGCATCCAACTACTAGTTAATGTCCTATAATAAAAACAAAAAGACACTAAGACACACCTTCCTTAAGTACTGAAGTTCCCCCCAGCTGAATTTCTTTTTGCATGTTGTCACCTTCAAACTTGTTTACTTAGTTTTATGCTCCAGACAATATAAAAAGGCCCAGATTGGGTTGTGGATGGAAAAGGCTACTTATTATTTTTTTTGTATATCTATAAAGAACAAAAATCAGTGGGGACTCTGATACATACATTTGGCTCCCCTCACATTATTGCCATAGTATTATTTTCTGCAAAATGTCCCAGGTTCACGCAGATTGGATGGGAAAGTTTATTGTACATCAAGTTGGAATGCATTCTCAACTAGATTTAAACTATTCCTATAGTAAAACAGGAAACGTATATATAAATGTTTAGGGTTTTCAAAGGTTGACCTTCACCCTGATACCAGGTCTCTTTACACGCCAACAAGTATTTCTCATAAAAATTTCCTGAATTATGGCAGCTATTTTAAGCTTCTAGGTCACAGCCTACAGATGGCCTTTCCACAGCATGTTGATACCCCACTGTGTCTCAAGGTGTGTGTTAGTGGGGGAAAAGCAACATTAAGTTTACTTCATACACAGTGTTTGGATATATGCTAAAAAGTTCAACTGAGTTCTCAATCAACCAGAACACCCTTTTCTACGTACGATGAGTCAGGGTAAACAGAAAGTCCTCCATAAATGTCTGATTTATAAAGGTAATGGAACTCATCGCGGTCTTTTTTTCCTTGGAAATTTTTTGGCACATTTGACATGCTGCAAATGTAAATGGACTGGGACCCTAAGCCGTGAAGGCCTCAGGACTGAAGGCTTGTTTATGTTAAATCCAAATCACACAATTTCAGCAACAGGAGCCTGAATTTCCACACCATGTGCATAGAAATAACTGTGACTCTACTGACATCTCAGCTTGAAAAAACATGGTGGATGAGCAAAAGCTCCAACTGGTGAGGATTCGCTTACAAAAACATCTAAATAAATTGTATGATTACGCCTATACATATGACAACAATCACAGAACTATAAAAAAAACTCTTGGAGAAAAATTCATGTCACTATTTTATGACAAGAACAAGAACAGCAGCTTTTTCTACTTCTACAATATAAGGGAAAAAAGTTGCACTATGTATAAATACTGCAGACATGTCCGTTCATTGCGTTTCTGTGAGGATGGTACATGCATCAAGCAATGAGCATTAAAGCCTCCTTTAGTGACTCTACTTTAGACCCACAGGTTTGCTGTCCTTTACAGAGCAACACAGCTCATTAATATGGTGACTTCTGAATGCGATGGACTGTACAACTTTTATTTATGGAGAATTAATCTACTTTTAGTGCTTAAGTTTTTAATCACAAAATAAAATACAAGCTAAATTTTTGGTTGTGGCATAAAATAGGAAAGCTTAAGGGGCTAGGAGACTTCTGCAAATCCAGACATAGTAGGTGTTGGTTTTTATATAATGTTCGCAAACAGCTAAAACCGTAGGTAAAGACTCCCAATAAAGTGACCGTTTTATTGATTTCAACTCCTCACAGCTATTATCAGCCTAAAGGGCTGCTTATACTCCCGAAGCAGTGTGTCGCAGTAGGTTGTCGCAGGTATGACGCAGATATTTTTGATTTATAACCAATTTTGAAGCGTGGTCTGCACAGTTATTTCCCGCCACAACGCAAGAGGGACAATTATGAACTACCTGTGTGTTTAGATACGGCCAGGGCACTGAGGAAGCGGAAAACGCAAGGGGCAAGTTTGTGCGACAACGGAGGGGCGAAAAAGAGCGGAGATCCAGGTGGAAAAGGGTCCCAGTGTTCTCACGCACCTCGCTCTTGTAACTGGTCCAACTTCATGAGTCGTTTTCCTCAATGATGGTTATACAAACAAAACAAGTTGGTAAGGTACAAAACAGGAGACGCATAGGGGTCATATCAGCGTTACCTGCGACACACATGCAGACGGCCTTGTTTCTGAGCATAAACCAGCCTTAAAACTCACCAGAAAGCCAGTAGAATACTGGGCATTTGTCTGTTTCAGCCTTGGGAGGCAGATAGATAGCAAACTTCATCTTACACTTCAGCTCAGTGCTGTGGACAAAAAACAAACAAGTTTAAACATCTTCTGTGAAAAACTTTTCAACAAACATCACAAATCTTTCACTGAATGCATGTCTCACCTCTCATGTTCAAACACCTTCTGGAAGCCACCAGCACACTTGTTTGAGGAAACCTGTGTGAGAGCCATTGCTGACCTGGAGACAACAAGGAGAGGTCACTCACTGCTGCTTCCATGTAAAGTACTGCTATCCAGGCGATGATCAAGGACATTTATATATCTTAAAATTACTGTAGTTTCTTTTTTTAATAGCCTAATCTTTAAACAACCTGGCGTTACAACCTGTTGTCTCCTCTGTTGTTAAAACCTGTCGTTCTCCTCTGTCGTCTCCACTGCTGTTATACCTGTCGTTCTCCCCTGTCGTCTCCCTCTGCTGGTACAACCTGTCGTCTCCTCTGTTGTTAAAACCTGTCATCTCCTCAGCTATTATAGCCTATCCATTGTAATGCTCAATGAAGCTCAATTTTACAGCAGAGGCGTTTGTGTCATTGACTCTTATTTTGAAATCTCCGTTAAACCGGAAGTGTGTACGTTATTTTATCATGACCGCATTGGTCAGTAAGTGAAAAACTAAGGCGTTTACCAGAGCTAATATGTGTGAACAGTCAGATTTGAAGGGAGTTATTATTGTTGTGACATTAAAGATTAAAACAATATAGATAAAATAGCCAACCACTCGCAAATGGAACCAGGTAACGGCACAAGACGGCAGCAACCCACCATTGTAAAAGCAGTGCAACGCCCCGTTAACGGGGACAATGACAAGTATAACGGAGACAAGTTGTAACGACACAGCAGACGACAGAGGTGACGACAGGTTGTAACAACACAGAAGACGACAGGGGACAACGACAGGTTGTACCAGCAGAAGGAGATGACGGGACAACGACAGGTATAACAGCAGAGGGAGACGACAGGGGAGAACGACAGGCTGTAACAGCAAAGGAAACGACAGCAAAACCAGATCACATGCTGACAGGTTCAACAACATGGTCAAACAACATAAAGTGATGAATAATGCAATGCACGTTATCCCTCATGTAGACACAATACATATGCTCACAGCATATAGACACAACATATGCATCTGACATATAGACTTTAAACCACTACACATACAACTTCCATTACATAAGCACAATACATGGACACACCAGAAGACACATAAACATATTTTTGGCACTAATGGAACCCCATATTTTACTATTTTTTATGAATTTTTTTACTGTTTTCAAGGCTGCACTTTAAAAATGAAATTGTCTAGAGCTGTTTTAAATGAAATTACCTTTTGTATACACTCGTGTATACAAACTGACAAAATAAATCCGTCTAAGTCTATAATATTGTAGTCTAGGTTTGATGTGCCTATGTGTTGTAGTATTAGAACCAGACCCCTTCTAGTGTGACATGGACAGTAAAAACAATGTTAAAACGGACTTTATTGAGGTTTCTCAAATCCTACACAGTTTTAGTTCTTTTACACGTGGTTTAAAAAAAATCTAGTCCAGGTTGTATGTGTCTAGGTGTTGTAGTTTTTTAATTAGAATAGATTAAAGATGCTGAAGGTAGGGACAAAAGAAGCTGAATCGCCCTTTACCCATTTCTCGTATCGGAAGCTAGATTTGGAAGCCAACCTCAGCTTCGTTAACTGTGGTAATAAAAGGATTTATCTGGTGCAGACTCGTTCAGACTAGGTTGGACCCTCCGAAACTGGCCTATTATAAACAGCACTGCACAATAAACCTGTTGTTTGATAAAAGAGCACTCTCACCAAGCCGAAATGAGCCAAAGGGGGTAAAAAATATAAACATGTCTCATTTAGGTCTAGACAACTGTAACAAAAGGCATAAAACACGAATAACCAAAAAGATATCGTAACCTTAACAGAGTTTTGCCTATGACATATGTCGGGGGGAGTGGGGGATATTACCAAGTTAAGTTAGCACTGATATATTACTTACCTGCAGCTCCTTTTTGAAACTGTCTGGCGTACAGCAAATACAAATAAACACATTAAGCAAAAAGAACTTTACAAAACTCATGCATCATTTGTTTAACATACCTTAACGACTCCTCGGGTTTGGAAAGAAACAATGTTAGCTTTTTTAGCTTTGTTAACTCCCCCACCAAGCGCAGCACAGAGCGAGATAGGCGCAGCCCGTTCAACGTCATCACGTCAGAGAACCCCCCTCCCCCTCCCCCTTTGGCGATGAAGCAGTCAGTACACAAGAGGGCGACAAATTAACACATTTTACCTTTTACCAAGTAGTGAAGCGCTTCGACACGCTGTCTAGATTGATGTCCCAGGAATGTGAAGGTATGACTAACCGACCAGGCATTCTTTGCCTCGGTGTTGTATGGAATTCTTTTCCCTTGTGTCGGGAGCGTGCATTAAAAGCCAGAGAGGCGGACATGGAGGATGGGACCATTTTCACGGCGCGTCTGATCGATTTCTCGCTAAAAACAACTCCTATAATCATGTCACGGTTTAACATCCAGTTTAATCAGCAGCTGTTTTTTTTACAAACTTGTAAAATAAATAAATAAACGAGGTCCCTTTTAAGCTGTTTGTATTGTTATTTTAAACGCCAAGAGAATCTTTTTTTTTCTCCAACTTTTCTCCCTTCAGCCTGACAGAAATAAAAGCCAGTCACCAAACACAGTAGTGAGTTTTTTATTGGTGATAAAAGAGGATGGAAACTGACTGATAGCAGGACATAAAAATTAAGACTTACTGAAAAGATGAGTGTAGACTTTAAAGTAAATCCCATTCTAATGTAAAATATTACAGATTACTTGTTAGAACTGTAAATTTAGTAATATGTTTATATTATTCTTTGTATATATATATATATATATATATATATATATATATATATATATATATATATATATATATATATATATATTTTACTATTTTGCAAGGCTGCACTTTAAAAAATGAAATTGTCTAGAGCTGTTTTAAATGAAATTCCGTTTTGTTTTTCACTGTAAACAAAATGACAAATAAATCTGTTCTAAAGGAAATTTCTTTTTGTTTTACACTGTAAACAAAATGACAAATAAATCTGTCTAAGTCTAAAATTACTGGATTAAGGACATTTCTAGTATACGACATGAAATCACATATTTTTCAACGATTTTTGAGAATTTGCCAAAAGTTTCTCTTTATTTCCCAAAGATATGGGAGGAGGAGAGGAGAGAATGAATATTTCACCTGCCTGAAACAATCAGTTCCCCCTCCATAACATGGGAAAAATTAATTCACCTGCAAGTCTTTAACTGTGTTTATTCCTCTCTTCATCAACAACAAACTCTGTGGATTTGGTGACATTTAATCATTATTTGCCAGAGTTGTGAGAGGAGAATCATATTTAGCCACCTGATATAATCTTTTTCCCCTTTGATGATCTTTATGAAATGTATTTTCTATTTGAATGTTTATCTAACAATATAATAATATTCCAAGAACAGTTCAAATCAAATGTCTGGTCAATGCTACTGCAGACATTTTAAATTGAGAAATGAAAATACATTTCATAAAGATCATCAAACCAACAGTCATATTTATTTTAACTATTTTGGATTCCAAAATATAAAATAATAAATGTTTAAAAAATTCAGAAAAATAAGGACAGTTTCAAAATTCACAGGATTTGTTTCGTTTTTCCCATGTTATGGGTGAACGGATAATATCAGATGGCTAAAATATTTGATACCCCCCTCATCCATCCATCCAGACGTCCCTATCCCCAGCCACTTGGGCCAGCTCCTCCGGGGGATTCCCAAGGCGCTCCCAGGCCAGCCGAGAAACATAATCCCTCCAGCGTGTCCTGGGTCTCCCCCTGGGCCTCCTCCCGATGGGAAATGCCTGGAACACCTGACCAGGGAGACGTCCAGGAGGCATCCTAATCAGATGCCCAAGCCACTTCAACTGGCTCCTCTCGATGTGGAGGAGCAGCGGCTCTACTCTGAGTCCTCCCCGGATGACAGAGCTCCTCATCCTATCTCTAAAGGAGAGCCCAGACACACTACAGAGAAAACTCATTTCAGCCGCTTGTGTCCGGGACCTCATTCTCTCGGTCGTGATCCAAAGCTCATGACCATAGATGAGGGTAGGAACATAGAGTGACCGGTAAATCGAGAGCTTTGCTTTTTGGCTCAGCTCTCTCTTCACTACAACAGACCGGTACAGCGCCCGCTTCACGGCAGAGGCCGCACCAATCCGCCTGTTGATCTCTCTTCCCGTCATTCATGAACAAGACCCCAAGATACTTAAACTCGTCCACTGATTCCCCCCTCATAACTTTGGCAAATAATGATTAAACGTCCCCAAATCCACAGAGTTGATGAAGAGAGGAATAAACACAGTTAAAGACTTGCAGGTGAATTAATTTCTTCCCATGTTATGGAGGGGGAATTGTTATGTGTGATAGCATGTAGTATACTATAAATTTCTTTAATCCAGTAATCTGTCATGTTTTACATTAGAACGGGATTTACTCAAAAGTCTACCCTCTCATCTTCACCCTCAGGAACTAAGTCCCTGATCTCCTAGAATCCTAGATCCTCCCCTGCTCTTGACCCTATAGGCAGGGGAGCCATCAACAAGCGGGTGGGTGGTGGGGAAGTGGGGGCGGGAGTGAGACTAGAGGTCTTGACAGACTTGATTCGGGACACATGGAAAGTGGGATGGACCGTCATCGCTGGGGGCAGGCGGAGGCGGACTGCCACTGGGTTAACCACCTTGGAGATGGGGAAATGGCCCCATAAACCGAGGTGCCAACTTCTTATTTTCCACCTTCAGGGGAAATGCTGTTGTCAAGAGCCAGACTCTGTCTCCGACCTGGTACTGCTGGGCAGGAATCCACTGGCGCTTGGCAGCCTGGGCCTGGTTCTGGGAAGCGGAGAGAATGGCCTCCTTGCCCTCCTCCAGGCATGCTGGCAGCTCAGGGCAGACAGATGGGCAGATGGAACTCTGGATTCCACCTCCTCAACAGAAAATACCGGCAGCTGGAACCCGTACACCACGTAGAACAGGGAGAGACCAGTGGAGCTGGAGGGAGTGGCATTGATAGCATGCTATCAATTCAAATTCCAGTTTAGGTCCAACAATTTATTCAGAGCCCACTTGGAGGGATCGGACTAACAGAAAAGGCAGAGCTTGGTCTTGACCTCCTGGTTGACTCTCTCAGTTTGGCCATCCATCTAAGAATGGAAACCAGATGAGATACTAACAGTTATGGCCAACATGGTACAGATCTCCTGCCAGTATCGGGCCACAAAGTGAGGGCCGCTGTCTGACACTATGTCAGACGGTAGGCCTTGAAGCCTAAAAACCTCTCTTGCCAGGATTATCCCGATCTCCTTAGGGAAGCTTAGGTAAAGGAACCAGAATCACCATTTTTGAAAAGCGGAAAAGCGGTAGAAGACCAGTGACAAAATCCATAGACAGGCAGGCCCAAGGCTGGGAGGGAATGGGCAGAGGACGAACGAGACCAGAGGGAGGTCGGCGGGAGGCTTTGGCCTGGGCACAGAGAGAGTAGGCAGAAAAAAAATCTCTTCACATCAGTGACCAAGGTGGGCCCCCAAAACTGGATACGTACCAGTCGGATGGTTTTAGTGATGCCAGGTCGACCATACAGGCGCAAATTATGGGAGTAGCACAGAACCATCCTCCTGAGGGAGTCGGGCATGAAAAGTGTTCTTGGGGCAGGCCTCAGGGACTTGAACCTCTCCCAGGGAATCCCTGACCTCTTTTTCTAGATCGAGCCTGGTCACTGCACATCTGACGGAATCGGGGAGGATAAACTCAGAGGTTTGGTCGCGACTCTCCTCCTCCGACTTGAACATCCTGGAGAGGGCATCAGGCTTGATGTTCTTACATCCGGGCCTATAGGTGAGGGAGAAACGTTCAAAAAACAGAGCCTACCTGGCCTGCCTGGGGTTGAGGCTTTTGGCAGTCTTGAGGTATTCCAGGTTCTTGGGATCCAAACCAAGAAGGGAAGTTTGGCGCCCTCCAGCCAGTGTCTCTAACTCCAACTTAACTGCCAGGAGCTCTCGGTTGCCCACATCATAGTTCCGCTCTGCCTGTGACAACTTATAGGAGAAAAAGGCACATCCACGGCCCGTTGACTGAGGACAACCCCAGAACTAGAGGCATCCACCTCCACGATAAATTGCCTCTCAGGGTCGGGGGAGACTAGGCTGGAGCAGAAGTAAAAAGGTCCTTCAGGTGTTTCAAGGCTTTGTCAGCCTGTGTGTTCCAGGCGAACCTAAACTGGGATGAAGTGAGAATGTGGAGCGGGGCAGCAACCATTACTGTAATTGCGGATGAACCATCTGTAGAAGCTGGCATAGACCAAGAACCTCTGGAGTGGTTTTCTGTTGCCTGGGGCAGCCACTGAGTAACTGCAAGAACTTTGACCGGATCCATAGACATCTGACCGGGGGATAAAACAAAACCAAGGAAGGACGTGGAGGTTGTATGAAATTCACACTTCTCTGCCTTGACATACAGCTGATTCTGTAACAGGCACAACAGGAGGGAACGGACGTGTTGTTTATGGAGGGTGAGGTTCTCAGAGTAGATGAGGATATCATCCAGATAGACAAACACATAACGGCCAATCATGTCTCTGAGAATCTCACTAACCAGGTTTTGGAAGACGGCTTGGGCGTTGATGAGGCCAAAAGGCATGACTAGGTATTTGAATTGACCAGTGGGGGTGTTAAAGACAGTCTTACACTTATCACCCTCCCTAATGCGGACCAAATGGTAGGCATACCTTAAGTCCAGCTTGGTAAAAAATCTTGGCACGTTGGACCTGATCGAAAGCCGAATTCATGAGGGGAATAGGGTATTGGTTCTTAACCAAAATGTCTTTGAGTCCCCTATTATTTATGCAGGGCCGGAGAGAACCATCCTTGTTCCCCACAAAAAAGAAGCCTGCGGGTGAAGAAGAGGGGTGAATATTACCTGCTCTTATGGCTTTAATGATGTACTCCTCCATAGCATGAGACTGCGGAGCAGATAGGGAGTAGAGACGACCTCTAGGTGGAGTGGTTCCAGGTAACAGGTCGATTGCACAGTCATAAAGACGGTGAGGGGGAAGGCTTGTGGTCTTGGCTTTATTAAACACCTCCTTTAAGTCATGGTATTCAGATGGAACCACATACAGGTGTGGGTAGATATCCTCCACCCTACTTTCTGATGCGTGGGGTGAACAAGCAGAAAACAGGCAGAATTCAGAGAAGGATGAGGCCTAGCCCATCACCTCCCCCTTTCTCCAGTAAATCTGGGGGTTATGCTTCCTGAGCCAAGTAATTCCCAGGAAAATAGGGACCTGTGGTGAATCAATAATCATGTGTTAGTCTTTCAACATGGTTCCCTCCCATGTGGAGCTCCACCAGTTCAGTGACGAGGCGAGAGATGTCTGTGACCATCCAAGGCGAGAACACTGCGTGGAGACAGACCAAGAAATAATTTAATGTTCAGTTTTTGGGCAAACGCCTGGTCCATAACCAGTATCAGCACCTCAGTAACAGCACCTGAACCCACAAAAACTGAGACAGAGAGAGACACTTGGCATGAGTGGACAGAGTAGTGGGCAGTGACAGATCTGGGGAGATGGAAAGTTTAGTTCAACTCAGTAAGGACCTCCCCTGCACTACTGAGTCTGAGCTTTTACCGGACAGGTCTGAACAAGGTGATCCTCACCACCACAGTAAAGGCAGAGTCCTTGTTGCTGCCTGCGTTGTCGCTCCTCCTTTGAAAGGGATGTCTTCCCCAATTGCAATGGCTCGGGCTCAGTCGAACCCCTAGGGGATGAGATTGCGTCAGGGGTGGCCGCAGGAAATTGAGAAGGCTCGGTCAGAGATGTACGGCGATCCTTATGCCACTCCATGAGGTGGAGGTCGATATGAGAGGCTAAATCTTCCAACTGTTTGAGGGACTTAGGGAAAACTCTTGTTCGTCCTTTATTTGGTAATTTAGCCCCGTTGAAAACATCCATGAGTGCATGTTCGTTCCATAGAATCTCTGCTGCTATTAAGTGGAAGTCTATAATGTATTCGGAGACAGTTCTCCTCCTCTGCTTAAAATGAATGAATGGTACCTGGCACACGCTGATGATGTTATACTCACTTATACATGATAACAGCAGGGTCATGATGTAGGGAAGCTTTTGTCCCTCAGGATCAGATTGATGGACTTGAAAAAAGGACAATCCTTAGAGAACACATCTTGGACAAATCCAAAGTCTTGAGAATAAGGTGGGGCTTCACTTCCAGTCAATGGTGGCTCAAATGCATATTTTACAAAGCAAGTTTTGGTTATATGAACCCATCTTTAGGAATTGATATGAGTATCAGTGTTTGAAAATGTTTCTTTTAAAGAGAGCCCTAACCAGATTTGAGAAATATCTCAGTTCAGAAATGCTTTTTCAAGGCTATGTACAGGTGTTTGGTACTTTTCTCCTCTAGCATGGTAACCTTTTTTACTGAGAGAATGCTTTAAAATGTACCCATTGTAGAACCATATTTAAACACTAGAAAATCAAATTAGTGTACTGTGGTGAGACACTAAAATTGTAGAGAAACTCATTGCCTTTATATCAATCCCAGGTTTTTTTCTGCTTGTATCTCTCATTTGTTTCTGTTTACACACATCCTCCATCTTCCTGAAACCTTCTTACTGTATATCACCTTTTTCTTTAAATCTTGACCATTTAATGAACACTTTGGACTTTAAAAGAGTTAATAAACCACACACAGCATGGTAATATATGCATGTCCTTGTCTATCTCTGCAGCTGCTTCCTGAATTAGGCCGTTTCAAATCTCCTCCCACTGCTGTGTCCGCCCACTACCCTCATAAAACAGATTAAATTCAGTACATATTCCTGAACATGATTAGCCTTCAGCCATGTGAGCTGGAGGACTGCATGTAAAGCTCAATTGGTTACATAAGTCTGTTTTGATTTTCTTTTTTTCTTTTGCTCACTCAGTCCATCAGATGGCAGCAGTAGACCCTCGGTGTTCAGATCCAGGGTGTTTCTGCTGCTCCCTGATCTGCTCCATTCCTGTTAAAACAAGAAAACTTTTAGGATTTCTATCAGCTGAAGGCCACTGAGAAATTTTACACATTATGGCTCTCATGTCCAGCATTTTAAAGTTTTTCCTACTTTTTATGAGGCATACTGTATAAGTTCACTGAAATACAAATAGAAAACACAAATCACTAAAACTTTGTCAAAGTTATTGTCATGCAGATTTAACATCAAATGCTGTTATCTGACAAACCAAAGATGACATTATATATATATATATATATAGACCCAACACTTATTAAAGGACAAAGGACCTGTGTTATCCCTTGTTTTATTATCCTCCTCTCTCTCTCAAGAAAAAGCTTTTGTGTGGCTATGTCTAGTAGCTGTTTATATCTATTTTTACCGATTAATTGGAAGGTCTGAAATTTTACCAAGTAGATAATTTTAGCAAGTAGTAATTAATAAAAAAAATACTAATGGGGGTCTTGATAGCCCGCCTTAGAAATTACTCTGCTTAGCCTTTTCTGTAATGTGATAAAAGTTTTTTTGTGATGTTCCAAATGTTCAAACCCAGACTTCACAAATAAACAATTGGTCAAGTATGGTTCAATCAATAAACAATAATGCTATATAATTCTTAGAGTATATAGTTTAGCCTAGTCATGTTTGATGTAAGGCTTCCGTTACCTTTTGTAGTCAATAGTTACACCTAAGAATTTTATTTAATTTACTTGTTAATCCTCTTCCTGATCTATATAGTTATATATTATTCAATAGCAGTTGTAGGGACTTGCCCGTTGTAATGAACCTCTGGTCCACTAATTTTCCCATGTTTGCTTTGTAGTTTGCAGGGAGTAAGGTATCATCACCTTGATTGATCTGCACCTGCATGCTCTTTAAAAGACTTCTTTCCACCAGTTAGCGAGGTAGGCAAGCAACTAACTGACAAAAAAGGCTTTAGTTTTTGGGATGCCCCTACTGGAGGTAGAGCAAAACATAAGAATGTTTTTCCACATCTTTAAGGTCTCTCATAAATTTGTTTGATCGGTTATATCACTCAATGAATGAAGTTTCCCAAAAGAGGCAGGCAGTAAAATTACCTCCAGCAGACCACAAATGTGCATGTGTCTGCATACACGGTTAGAAATTTACATGAGGTTTACAAAGAGGATGGTATGAGGGTCCAACATTTACAAATTGGGGGTTATGCTCAGAGCCCAACATTGTGCAGGACTCGGTATTTGTGAAAGAACACTAGGATTGGCAAATTCATGACTGGCCTTGGTGCTCTTCATATATGAAAGCAGATTCACAATGAGCACATGTGACAGACGTGGCAGAGTCTGGAGACACCATTGAGAGCGATCTGCTGCCTGCAACATCCTTCAGCATGAAGGTCTGGCAGTGGGTAAGTGATATTGTGGGGGGGCATTTCTTTGGGCTTTGTGCTCTTGTGCTCACCAAAGGCAGAATGACTGCCATTAGGTACTAAGATCAGATCCTTAGACCCCTTGTGTCTTACAGCAGAGTAAGACATTGATTTGAATAGCAAATCAATAGCATTTACTTGAATAGCACTTAGTAGTGGTAAGTGCTATTCCTTATTTATGACACATTAACCATTTTAAGAATTTTGGAGTAAAATTAGAACTTAAATTTTGTTTTTGTCAAAAATTTTAAATAATGTAAATTTAACCCCCATGCCCGACAGGGAACACACAGTTGCCTCAAAGGGCAGGTGTTAGCAAGGAAACACACCACACACTCTTACACTCAGAAAAACACACCTGCAAGTCTCTCATTTGTACCAACAGCAAACAGAATAGAAAATGATAGCAAAAATCTTAAGATGGAGCTGCAACAATGCTACTGCAACCGAAATTGCAAAGATCAAACTTTTGACCAGGGACCATCAGCCATTAAAATTCATCCTTTAATTTTAAAACTAATACATGTAGAACAGAATTATAGGAACCTACACAAATTCAGACCCAAACCAGAAAATCCAAACTTCTCACCAAAGGAAGATGGCTCTAGATTAACTCTGCCACCTCCAATCCACCATTTTGAAACCGGCAGGCAAAGGCGCAGCCATAGTCGTTTTGAATAAAGCTGTTTAGGCTTGGGAAGCTAAACGCCAGCTTAAAGACTGGAATTACAACCAACCACTTGCTGCTGGCTCTCCTATGCTGTGCAATGCATTTATGAAGTTCTTGTTTGGTTTCTCCAATGCAAGAGGCTCTACAGCCCTCACTACACTGGATTCTGTACTCAACGGCACAGCTTGGGTGTTCTGTCTTTAGGCCTAACCAGTTTTTGTTTGAGTTTGTTGTTAGGGTTGAAATGCACTTTGGAGGAAATCCTTCAGAGTTTCTTAGAAACTCCTGACACATATAGTATTAAATGTTTTTTGCATCTCTGTTTATTCTCTGTGTTTGCAGCATTAGTGTTCTTCCTGCTAGCAGTTTTTGCTAACTTAACAAAGGCCCAGTTTGGATAACCACATGCTTCAAGTGATTTTCTAACATCTTTTTGTTCCTTATGTTTCTCCTCTGTAATTGAGAGAATACTGTCAGTGGCTCAGAGAACTGACCACAGAAAGTGTATGTTCCAACAGGTAATGTGAGTAAAAAAGAAGGTATTGGTCTATATGTGTAGGTGTAGCTGGGTCAATATGTTGTACATAGTAAAAATTATTTTATTTCTAATCTTTCATTTTGGTGAACATTCTCGAAACCTATGAGTAATGTTTTCCATTTTAAATCGGTGTTAAATTGATTTTTTGTTTTCTTGATCTTTAGCATCCTTCTCGTGTTATGTTCTATAAAAGAAATAATAGCTGTTATTTATACCTGAACTGTAAAATGAAACTGTAATAGCAAAGAAATATTGGTAAAAGGGAATCAGAAATATTGATTGCTTACAGTCTTTGCTTGTCCATTTTAACAGCAGTTTCCAGTACTCCTGTGTGACTCACAATATTTAGTTTTATTTTAAAAATCCTAACGTTGGTTACTTACATTTTTTTAAGTTCCACAAATCCAAACTCTCTCCTGCTTCTTTACAGAACTGCAATCAGAAGCTTTCGCCTGTCTTTGCGTAGATAATATTTCGTTTTTTTAATGGGACTAGTTTCGCAGTCTAATATTAATTTTGGTAACTGCTGTATTCTAGCAAAATTTTTTTTTTTTATTACGTTCTCCAACCACGCACTCGCACACACATGCAGAGTAGAACACAAGAATTCAGAAAGAGAAAAGGAGGAACTTAAGGCAGAAAAATCAGAGAGTGGAGTTAAACAGCACAGCACAGGTCCATGCGCTGCTACGTGAAAGGGACAGGGAAGACCAGGCAGCTGCAGCTACAAGGCAGAGGATCTGCAAGAGGAAAAGAAGCCACTGCTGCAACAACTACTGCTGTAAATTATAAACATATTGTTCACATCCAATCATTGGTAGGGACAAATTGGTCGGTCAAATATTTTGGTAGTGACATGTCCCTACGGTCCTTATGCAAACCTACGCACATGACTGATTGTGTCCCCCGCCGCTTCCATAGGTGTGGTGAAATAAACGTGCAGATCCTGATTCCTGTTCTGAGTGGTGTCTTCAATTCAATTCAATTCAATTGAGTTTTTTTATATAGCGGTAATTAACAACACAAGTCATCTCAAGGCACTTTACAGTTCACCAGATCATACAGTCAAATTGATTCAAAGTTTTCTATCCAAGGAAAACCAGTTGATTGCATTGACTCACTGACTCAAATGCAATCCCTTACACTAAGCATGCTTGTAGCGACAGTAGAGAGGAAAAACTCCCTTTTAACAGGAAGAAACCTCCAGCAGAACCAGGCACAGTGTGAGCGTCCATCTGCCGAGGCCGACTGTGGTTCAAGGAGACAGAAGCAGAGATACAAAAAGCAACTGTAAAAGGCGGCCCCGTCCAGGAAACACACAGCCAGGCAGACGAGCACCGAGCCAGCTCCCATGTCAGAGGATGAGGAGAGCACATCCAGCCAGTCACGGTCAGAGAAACAGGACCACACTGGAAAACAGGCCGATCTCCAGCATCTTCCATTTTAAAGAAACCAGATTCAATCTGATACATAGGTTTCCAGTAAACGTCAGTATTAAAACCTGCATTGACCTCAATGTGCACGGCACAGTCCACAAATGGTTGAAAATGGCAGCAGCAAAGCTGATATTTCTCTCCATGATGGGATCATAACCAAACAGGAACAAACCAAATAGCTATTGATGTGAGAAAAAACAATTAGCAACCATTTAGTTTTCTACCACACAATGGTGACTGTTATGAAAGTTTTTTTTTTCTGTAAAATACTCCAACCTCCTATGAATAAAATAAAACTGTAAAATATGGTGAAACAGCTACATTTATGACAACTCATCCCATTGCCAGCATGTCAATGAGAACACTACGGTAATTTGAAATCATTGGACACCATGATCCCATCAAAAACTCCAATCAACAGCAACAGAAAATATCCTGCTAATGTGATAGTGATTCACCCTACATATTTCTACCTGCTCCCTTATTCATGTATGCTTAGAACCAGCCCAAAAGCATGCACAGAAAGGAAAACATAAGTAATGATTAAATAGTACTTTCTATGTTAAAGTTGAAACTTTTATGCTAAAAGCAGCACTTTAACAGGATTTACTGCTTTTGGCCAACTCCTTTCACATCATGGATAGAAGAAGTACTCATAGAGAGTTTTGCTGCTTTTTTTTTCATTTTAGTTTATACAATAAAAGATAAAGATGAAAAGAAAAACAAGTTTGATTTTTATAGATCAATAAAGAAAAGCATCATGATACTGTATATGCAAAAAATGTATGTTCCTCTGTAACATCTGATTGATCAGCTTCCATTACTTCGGTATCTGTCAGACGGTAGCCTAAAAAGAGTCTGTTTGAGTTTGACGTTTAATTTCTTCAAAGATTAATTTTAAAAATGGCTTTTGTTTTTCTAGAACAGGGTCTGGATCTTTTAAAATCAAGGAGCTTTTTTGCCAAGTGAAGCTTAGTTTAAGTTGTTTCAGAGTCAGAAATATTACATGACCATTTAATTAGACACAGCTCATTATTTTTTGATATTTCTGCAATAGGAAAACTGCTAAAATACCAAGGGTTGATTTGTATTTGAGTTTAAAACTACACTGAAATAAGGAAAAGACAAAATACTTCATAAAGAGGAAGCAAGGGTTTTCCTCCATAGGATGTTAATATTAGTAGAAAATGGTGAATGACGTATTTTTAAACACAGTTCTAGTATGATGGATGCTAGAACATTTATTCATGCAAGTTCCCAGATACAATAAGTTTTAGTGACCAAAACAGAGTTACAACAACTTTAAGCTTTATGATATCTGCCTGGTTAACTTAAGCTTTAACATGAGCCTTTCCAGTAGGTTTTGACTGGATGATATAATAAGCCAACATCAGCTTTAGTCTGCATTTGAGAAAGTTTTCACTGAATTATAGTGCATTCAGGAGCATTCAGGAGTTGTGTCGATTACCCTCGTATCACAGCCTTGATACACCACTTTTTAAAAATGTCGTGCCCTGGCATTCTAGAACGGTGGGTCTGATTACTTTAGATATTCACTACACCCCAAAACCTGCACTTACAGTAACCTATGATTCAGAATCTAGAAGTAAGGCAGAAATAAAAGCACACAGCATTATATCCTAGTCTTATTTTATTCTTTTATTTGGAGCTTAAAGATTATTGAGGTCAAAGATGCAAGTTCATCTGATTGCATTTTCATAGTTGTATGAGTAAAAATGGTGCTACATATTTATTAATTTTTTTGCACAAGAGACCTTAATTTGAAAGTAAGCTGAAAGGAAATTGGGATAAGAGGGGGTGAAGACATGCGGCAAATGTCAACAAGCCGGGACTCGAACAGGAACAGTCACATCAAGGACTAAAGGCTGCATAAATGGGTCGCACTCTACTGATGTTAGTTTTCCATTACGTTCTAGTATGATAGCATTTATTATTTAAAATGCGATAATTATGGTTAGAGATGTCATTTTCAAGCTGCTGCACCAAATAAAGTAGTGCTTCAAATTGTAAGGTGTAAAAAAAGGAGAAATAAGAGAACATTTAAAGACAGCAGACTGAAGCTGGTGGCATGTCAAATAGCCTGACATTTCGTAACTGACACCTGTCTATAAAATCTTTTAAAGTATGAGTCTTAGTTGTTACTTTGGTGTTGTAAGTGTTATAGGCATATTCTAATCGTCTTTAACCAGCTCCTCATATCTTTTTTGAGGACGTAATTTAGTTTAAAGCTCACGCAAAAACAATCTTGTAAAAAGATTGTCTTTGGGTCGTTTATTAATATCTTGTAAGTACATTTTAATGCAGGCACATTTCCAATTAAATTACAAGAAAAAAAAATATCTTCCTGTTAAAAAGGAGTTTTCTGTTTTCTTTCACTACAAACATGCTTGGTGTGATAGATTGCTTTTGGGTAACTGAGTTGACGCAATCAGCTGGTTTTCCTTACAGTAGATAGAAAACTTTGAATCCAATCTGACTGTATGATCTGGCTTAAATTGTCTCTGTAAAGTGCCATGTGTAGTGAATTGGCACTATATAAATAAACAGAATTTAATTGAATTGACTTTTTTTTTTTATTAAAATGAAATACTTTTTGATAAGACCGCTAAATCTTCTATGACTGGTATTTGTATCAAACTATATTAAAACTATTAGTTGGTTCTTTTACATTTGCGGCTCTGGAGCCATAAGTGTTGCAGACCTCTGATGTAGAAACATTTTTAAATTATACAATTTACAGTGCATATGAATTTAAAAATAACCAGCAGGTCGATTTTGTAATTTCATTAAAAACTGCCTCCCCACAGAGAGGCCAGGATGGATGCACAGAGGGCAGTAGTGGAGGTCATCTTGGTCATTGGTGCACTGTTGAGATTGAGGGTGTTGCAAAAGTCTGCAGCACAACAGGTTACATCGTAGGTATAATCAATGCCCAGCAGAGTGCCATTGGTAGTTGAATTACAGCCTGAAGCATCCAGTGCACAGCCCAGCTTGATAATATTGAAGGAGGAAATGGCAAAAGCTGTGAGAGAAATTAAACAATTAGATTTGATGTTTGAAAGTTTCCTTTTCTCCTCTTAAATTTCTGTTTTTGCCTTGATATAAAACAGAGTAGCTTTTGTTACTCTGTGAGATTTTTTGAAAGCAGCTTACCAGTTGATGCAGTGTAACAGTCGGTCACATTGGCTGAGCATATATCGTTACTCTGGATCATGCAGGTGTGCCCCAAAGCAAAGGAGCACCCGTTGCAGGTCAAGGACTCCACTGAAAAAGACAGAAAAAAGACTTATCAGAAACAACTATGACAAATAAGCAACTTTTTTCTTGCTTAAGCAAACTAATAAAAAATTATTTGTTTGCACACATTGTCTTACAGTGCCTGACTATAGAAGATTTAATTTCTAGTATGAAATATTTGTTTTCTTACAGAAATTATCATTGCTTACAAGTCACTTTATTTTGAATACTTATTTTGTTGAAACAAGAGGTAGCAAAATAAAGCAAAACATTGCAAGTAAGAATTTATAACTTGGTAATGAAGCCTCTCTTGAACAATGTTCAATTTCAAATAAAATGCAATAAACTTTTTTTCTAACAAAGGCCAGATCAAAAGAAGCAAAAATAAATCATGTCTTACTTTGACCTTTCTTCTGTTGGATAAATGCAATTATACTCACCAAAAACAAAGGATGCAGCAACTGCAACAATAGAAAAAAGAACCTTCCCCATCTCAGTTGTTTAATTTAATTTCCAGTATCAGCTAAGAAAAAAAATTCTTTCCTTCAAAACCTTTCAGGTGCACTAAAGTAAGCTGCGAGAACCTAACACTGATGCTTATTTATAAGGACAGAATGTTATTTTACAGGAAGAAAAGGGAGGGAACGAGGTATAAAAGGAAAATTTAATTATGAACTTTTGGGTTTATCTTTAAGGAATGTTGGGGGGGGGGTTCAGTGCAGATAACGTGTACAATTGAAACAGAAATATGTGCAAAGTATCTGTGAAAGTTACAAAATAATTTTAAAATCGTCCAATGCATGTCTCTACACATACAGTGGTATAACTACTTCTTAAAATACCATTTAGTATTTTTCCTGATGGAAAAGATTAAAGCTTGAAGTTATCACCTATGTGGCCTTTGGTTTAACATTAAAATCCGTCATAACCATGAGATGTGGTTAAATCAAAGATGCAGAAATTTTTATCTAATTGTAGACAACTGGGCTATTTTTATGTCTTCTAAAGGGGTAAATAGAAAACTTTTTGAGAGAGCATTAACATCTAAAAGAACAAATTATTTTTTCTTTACACTGTAGTTGATCAGCTAAATCTAAAAGGCCCAGGTGCTTGACACCTGCTTATCCTATCCAGAGATTCTGCATATACCTAAAGATTTGATATATAAAAAAGAGGCTTTCAATACGACATTACCAACCAATAATCCTTTTCTCAAATACCCACTGAATTCTTTCTAAAACAGCAAGTTAATTCACACTCAACCCGACACCTGCAAAAATGTTACCTTCTTTTGCTTGAAATTCGCCAGGGAAGCAAAAACAATTCACACTGAAGGCAAATTCTCCTGGCTGACAAAATGCTCCCACATCATGGAGTCCGCTGGTTTTTGGTTTCACCTTATCATGGTGGATATGGATTTAAAAAGTGACTGATGGTGCTACTTTTTGTTGTTTTAACTTCAGCAGGAGATTGGAGGAGCCTGCCAGGGAATCAGTGCACCCTCGCTTAGGAGGACAAAAGAGCCCAGTGAGAGATCAGAGGAGCCAGATCTAGTCCCCGACTGGATTTTGCAATGCGAATGTAAACAAAATATCATATTTTTTAACCAAAGCAAGGCTGGATTATGCTGCTAAATTTACATTCAGTATGAACGTACCTTTGCTGTAATACATGAGCAGGTCGACATGATAAATATTACAGGATGGAATAAAAATTAAAAAGATAACAGAATCTTTCAGGAGGTGCCTGATATGGGCTTCCTTTCTGCTCCGCATGACTGTGTCTCATTTAAACTGTTTTCCTATATTGACTACAGAAGGATTCTTTAGCCCTTGCATCTTAGACTCCCCCTCATGCATGACCTGGAGGCGTAGACTGCCTTCTTTTGTCCTTGACTTGTTCCAGGAGGAAAATTAGTCAAGGTGCACAATTTTCTTCTTTTTATCATGGTCCAAATTGGGGTCCAGGAAAATGTGAGTGAGATCTTAGATTGTTGATACTTGAAAGAGACATGGTGCTGGAGAATGGACAGGGAGGTGATGAAGACTGAGAGCACACAGTACACAAGGAAAACCTTTTCAATGAAGATCCGAAACAATCTGAGGTACAAATTTTAACAAGAAGGATATTTCTAGTTTAGGTTTTTGTCTGGAATACCATCAGGGTTAATTATCCAGCAAATACAGGTGATCCTGACTCCTATATAGGCGCTAGTTATCTTTATCGAGAAATGTTCTCAGATGTGCAGCAACATGGGTCGGCCTAGTTGCCAGTAAAGATCCTCTATGTGACAGGAAGCTCACTCATAAAAGAAAAAAGCTAAACCCCAGAGACCCTAACAGAGAAGAGATTTGAGAAAATAATCAAAGCTATAATTTATTCATCTATCATAAATTATTTTATTTAATATCATTGTTCTTCTTAAGGTCTCTTTTTAAGGCCAACACTGCTTTATAATAGGACATAAAAACACCTCTCTTTTTTGTATAAGGTAATGCTGAGGAGCCTTGATGGAAATAGAACAGAAAATTATCTCAAAGAGATCTGGTCTTTAAAACAGGTTAAAAACCTTTTATAGATCTGATGAGATGAGCTCTTTAACCAAATTGAAACTCAAAAAGGTCACACACTTGTTTGGCAACTACTTTTGACAATAATAAAACTAGAAACTATTTTTGACGGTGTGATACATTTTGCCATGATCCACTCATCTGATCCACCTGCTTTATTCTCTATTTAACCAGCCTTCAGACCAGCCATCTGTGTTAGATTAATTTGGATTAGTGGTGAGATTTCTCTAGCATTCCTGTGTTTCTGATTTCCTAATTCTGACCTGTTCTGCCTCTGGACCTCTGAGCCTGCCTGTCCACATTCCCATTGTTTCTCTGACCTATCATCAGAGCCCTGCCGAATCTCCGTTCTGCTTTCTCCTCTGACTACCGAGCATGTCATTGACATGCTTTGCCTTCACCCTCTGGATTATCCTGTCTACCTTCAACTCCTGTTTTGATGTCCTGCCTGTCCTCCGACCTCTGATACATCACATTTGGGAATCTCAGGGCGGCACCCACCACATCATGTTGGCAGCCGAACGGCTGAAACCAACCCCACCCACTGGGTTCAGACTTAAGTATAAAACTAGATTAGTGACTCACAGGTTTGTTATCATTCACCTCCAGATAGATGTGGTCACAAACCTGTTGTATCCTCCTCTGCAAAGGGTCCTGCCTTAGACGCCGACCCTTTTCACTGCAGTTCCGTTTCCAATAAACGGTTTGTGTAATCTAACTGCTTGTCTGCCTTGAATACTGGATCCTATTGTTCTGAGTTTGAAAAATGTATACAATCAAAAAGTAATGTTATCCAAAGAGGATGTTCCCTATTAAAATTAATGACATATTTTCTCTTCTCTAACTTGAAATTTTCTGTCAATGTGATAAAGGTGGTGACAGTGGCAACTCTCCTTTAAATGGAAGAAACCTCCAGCATATCCATTCTCAGTATGAGTGGCCGGCTGCTGAGGCCACATGGGTGCTCAAGGAGACAGAAACAGAGGAATGTAAAGGCACTGATTCTTAAATACTTTCTATATTAGAAAAGGTAACAGTAAGCTTGTTGTACAGAGGGCTTTGTCTAGGATAGTACTGGCTAAAGCCCGGCGTACACTGTGCGATTTTCAGGGCAATTTTCCAGTCGTGCGAGAATCTTTAGATCGGGCCAACTTTCAGCCTGATCGTGAGTCGTGTAGTGTACAGGGGGCTATGAGCGGCGATCAGCCTCTCACGACCACCTCCCGATCAGGAATCGTGAGGTCTGGAGAAAATCAAAGATGTTTGATTTTCTCCCGACTGTTGTGGGCAAATCGCTCTTGGCACATGCTCAAAGAAGAATTCTTCTTTTTTTTTTCTTCCTCTCAGATGTAAACACAGCAGCGTGGCAGGGATGCAATGAGTGAAATGCAGTTCTGTCTGTAAAATTGACAGACCACGTTTTTTGATTAGTCATGTCTTTTTTCAAATACGTTATTGCTTTTTCTTTTTAGGACTTTCAGCAGAAAATTGCATAAATTGACAAGGCAGCGCGGCTCACTATATTGAGCTCAATATCCCTCTTTTATTTGGTTGGCTTCAGAATAGAGAGCTACAGAGCAGCTCCATTTCACTGTGGAGCTGAGTCCGACTCGGTTTTTAGTTGTACAGTGTGAGCAGGTAGATCGTATGAGAGCGTCGGGCCGAACATAAATCGTGAGCTGTGAACTCATACTGTACAACTAAACCCTGCAATTAGTCATATAGTGTGAGCAACAGCTGCGTGCAACAATTGAAAAAAAAAAACGCACAGTTTAAGCAGATGAGCTCTAAGTTAGAATTTATGTCAAGAGATGAAAGAGAGCACATACAGGTAGGGCTTATAGCAACAGAACTTTGGACATCAATCCATCCATCTTTTTCAGCTTATCTGATACATCCACAAATACACACTGCCATGCACACACACACACACATGTAAAAGAGAGGGTGCACCTTATAACCTATGCTCTACTGGTATGAGATGAGTGCAATAGAAAGCCTTTATCAAAAAATAAAGTGTTAAATCTAATCTTAAAAAGGGTTGTGTGCTAGGTGCTGGTCCCAGAATGCAGACAACCAGGCTACATCCATAGGAGCGACGACAATTTATTTTGTTCACAGGTAAACAGGGAAAGATGGTGTCTCCGGAAGCAGAGGCAGAGGTGGGTGTTATGGCTTGGTAGCAGGAGACTGGTTTGGAGCTGGAGCTACCGGTGACAATCAGGAAGTGAGCACACAGGAGGCTAGCTTTAAAAACTGCTCCAGATGAAGATCACTCCTGGTGTGTGCAGTGAGCTCCTCCCCAAGCAACAAATATAAGAGAGAAAACACAACCAAACTGCATCCAAACAGGCTAAGACATCACAAAAAGCCTACAACTATATATACCTAACAGACTACAGTTGGAAATCGGTTCCACAGGAGACAAGCCTGATAACTAAAAGATCTGCATTTTCCACTATTCCACTTATTCCACTTTTAGAAGTTGTAGGAAACACTAGTAAATCTGCAGATTGAGAGCAGGGTGCTATGTTAGGGACACAAGGAACACAGATCTCTGATATCAGATGGAACTTGGTTATATAGGTCTTTGTACATGAGAAGAGGGGTTTGAGGAATACAAAAACTTGTTTGGTAAACTGAGAAACTGTAACTCTGACCTACAGTTTTGAGTTAGCAATGTAAAATAAAAATGAAAATAAAAGCAATTTATGTAAGAAGAAAAATGTTGTAATCCACTCAACAGAGTGCCAGATAGTTGAGTGATGTTTAATCAATAATAGGTGACACAGCCCTGATCTGTGGACACGGTTGGAACCCCATCACTTCTAATAGGAGCAAATGAACTGTACAACAAAGTGTCATCAGAATATATGTGATACGCATTTATTTTAAATTAGGGTCAGGCGGCTCAGTGGAAGAGAATGTGAGGCAGGAACAGACAGATGTTTTTCATCTGGGCGTTATCAGCCCTATAGGGAAGTGAGGATGACCGATTCCTGCAGCACGGTATGTTCACATATTTATTACATAAGGAAAACACTTTAAAAGAGGGATTTCTGCATCATGGCTTTAACAGATGTTTGTAGGAGTAGCTCTGGTCAATGACCTTTTTGTAAAGATCATTTTTGGAAAACTACAAGGCAGACTGTGATCCTGTTGAATCTTCTTTGTTCCATATCATTGTCTCTGGTGTGTTTTTCATGTCTGGGATATGTTTTCAGCTTTATGAAAAAGTGTTAAAAGCAAAATATGATGCAAAACCTGAAAAATAATAGGTGAGAATCGAAAAGAGCAAGACAATGCTTTGATGGTTTAAAAAGAAAATTGGAAGCTTTTTGCATTTGAGTTGACTTTTCACTTCTTTCTTTTTGTTTTGTGTTTTTCTTTCTCACCATGCATGAGCGGTAAGGGCAAACGTGGGCTACTACTGTTTCTGGTCGCTGTTATGGCCCCTTAAGATGGCACACACTAAGAGGATGGTGCATAACTGATTGATCCCTTCTTTATATAGCTCAAGCTTAAAGTGACACTCCTTAATTAAAAGGACAAAAGTTTTCATTATCGGGTTCTTCAGCCTTGGCATTGTGGCTCACTTACTATACTAAATTGTGTTATGGCCCTGTCTTATGGCCCTGTCTACCAGAGGCCTGGGAGTTTGAGGGTTCTGCACAGTATCTTAGCTGTTCCTAGGACTGCACTCTTCTGGACAGAGACCTCTGATGTTTTACCTGGAATCTGCTGTAGCCACTCTCCAATTACCACTGGCACCACTGCTGCTCTTACTTTCCATATCTTTTCTAGCTCCTCTTTCAGCCCTTGGTATTTCTCAAGGTTCTCGTGTTCTTTCTTCTTGATGTTGCTGTCGCTTGGGATTGCCACATCTATCAATGGTTTAAATCAACCAATTGTTGGTTAGCCATTGTGTTATTTTTTTGATGGCTTATATACATATATATATAATATATATAATATATATATATATATATATATATATATATATATATATACATACAGTGTGCGAAATACGGGGGGCTCCGGGGGAGCTTGAACCCCCTATTAACCCATGAGACCCCCTGAAAGCCTCAAAAGCAAAATTTAAAGGGGGTCTTAAATTGTGTCAAAAAAATTAAAAATAAAATATTTTTTGTCGCTAATGCTAATGGTCACTAAAATGGTTTTAAGCTCAACATGTCCATTATTAAAATTCAAAACCTTTATTCACAAATATGTTCTGTTTTTTGCTAAGTGGAGCCAGCCAATCCTGCTCGCGTATGCAAATTAGCCATGTGCTTTTCCGCAATTAATATCATGGGCAACTCGGAACAGATTGTGCAAAGACAGCAGTTCTTCACTCCTGTTTGTGGACCTCAACGGTCCTCCAGATTCACAGAAAGCTTCATCCACCAAGCTGTCAGGAAGCTGAGCCCCCCTAAAAAAAAAATCACTCCGGACAGACTGTCTCCTGCACTACTATTATTACTATATTTATTTACTGTTCTTTTGCACTGTTACTGTTACAAATGCTATATCTTACATAATTGGTAATAATAATAATAGTAATAATAATAATAATGATAATAATAACAATAATATTTTTTCTCCTGCCATTATCCTCTGCCTTTTTGCACTAGCATAAGTATTGCATATTTTATATTATTGTACATTTTATATTTTATTGTGAAATTGAATGTTTAAATTTTAGAACTGATCTTATCTGTTGTGCCTGTGCACTTTATCTGTTTCACTGTTGGTGAATGAGAAACGTCCTCCCGAGTCCTTGTATGTCTGGTGAATGTGAAGACATTGAAATTAAAGCTGACCTTGACTTTGAAATGTTATAGGCCTACTGCATATTGAGAAAATTTAGATCAGTATTGCGCAACAATCGGGAGATGGGGACCCCCCCAAATATTGACAGGTATTTTGCACACTGTGTACATATATGTGTGTTTGTATGTGTGTATATGCATATATATAACATTCTCTTTCTAAATAGATGAAGGTCAAATAGCCATTGCATATAAAGAGTAGTGTGCATGACTATTTGGGGAAAAAATAGATTTCAGCTAAATGTCTGAAATGACTTTCAAGACCTGTTGTGTGATATTAGTCATAATTTATGCCAAATTTTATGCTACTCCTGAAACCAGTTAGTAGGTCTTCTTTTCTTCCCCAACCAGCTCTTCATTGTTTTTCATCAGACTGCTCCCTTTAACTACAAGGGACATGCACTGCATGAAGGCTCGAGTGTAGACTCTGAATCCGATTTACACCTTCATTCAACTTCTTCCCCCAACTTCAGAGCTGGCTCCAGCTAAGCAGACAACTGTCTCCCCTTACAGGGAAATGGAGGACAGCCTCTGTCTCCAAACTAGTTTGTGTTGGGTTTTTTCACTCCACTAGGAATGTGTAAGTGGTAATCTGATTAAGTTAATTAAATTAGTGTTGCTTTTCATTCTCAGATGTGTTTTCCTGTTTTACTAGAATGACGTACATCAATAACTTTTGTTTGGCATCCTCACCATGGAGAAAAATTAAATGGCCTTGGAGCACAATCAGCTTCAACAAAGCAAACATTGTTTTATAAAAGCATAATTTTGCTTACAATACCAACAAAATGATATGCCCTCTTATCTTACCCTGCTGCTCTGAGCATACCCAGGGATTTACAGAAAGCTCTCAGTCAAACAAATATGTTGTTTGCATGAGAGAGTAAATAAGAGCTTCTGCACAGTATGTGTTTGTGTGAACCTAAGTTTTAGATACTTTCGATAAAATTTGGTTTAGCTTGGTGATGATTTAGCTGCTATGGCAAATATAGTTGATCTACTCATGACTGATACTGAAGCACTGAACATAGATTCTGAATTGGCAACACCATGGAAATTTAAAGCAAACCGAAGTCTGTTTTCAGTGACTAAATATCAATTCTTTCAATATGGGCTTGCTGATGTTTGTAAGGATGGAACAACCTTTAGAAAAAATAAGGCCATTTTGAAAACAAACCTATTGCCATGTTTTGATTTTGAAATACTAGGCTTCATCAGTACAGAATAATTGGTAACTTCGTACAGATAACACGGCAGTTCTCTAAATGAAGATAAGACAAGGTGTATCTTGAGGTGTACCAATAACTCAGTTTTTCTTTTATTCATAAAAAAAATTCTGAAATAGTGAATTGTGCTAAAAAAAACTGTGCTAGTTTGGAATATTCAGGTCTGTTTGACCAGCTTAAGTTTAAGCTTAAGTTTTGTTACTAAATTACAGCTGAGGAACCAGGGTTTCAAGTAGCTAAAGAAAAGTAGGCCAGACCTTTTTCTTCCCACAACAACTAAGTTGTGTCTGCGTATTCCAGAAGTTGGAGATGTGGAGTCAACGAGAAGAGGAGTCAACAATTCATCTCCATGCCATGCATTTGTTCGGCCCGGTCAGTCCAGTTTCTACAGTGACTTACATTGTGGTAACATGGTTCAGTGACAGCGAAGAATAAATATATAAGAAGTAGTTAACTTATTGACTCCACATCTTCTAACTCTGGCTTCCTCTGCTATTACAGTGGGTACGGAAAGTAGTCAGACCCCCTTAAATTTTTCACTCTTTATTTCATTGCAGCAATTTGCTAAAATAACAACAAATATTTTAATACTCATTAATGTACACCCAGCACCCCATCTTGACAGAAAAATGAAATAGAAAGCAAACAGCAAAAAAGTTGTGGCAAGGCACAGATCTGGCCAAAGTTACAAAAGGATTTCTGCAGCCCTCAATGATCCTAAGAGCACAGTCCGTAGTCCTTAAATGGAAGTAGTTTTGGATGACCACAAGTCTTCCTGACCTGGCCGTCCAGCCAAACTGAGCAATTGTGGGAGAAGAGCCTTGGTGAGAGAGGTAAAGATGGACCCAAACATCACTGTGACTGAGCTCCAGAGATGCAATAGGGAGCTCAGTCATGGCTTTATGGCAGAGTGGCCCAACGGAAGGCTCTCCTCAGTTCAAGACATATGAAAACCTGCATAGACACTATCTCAAGGTGTAGATGTAGAGAAGATGTCTGTTTTGGAAACACCATGATTTGCCATTGTTGGCATCATAATCTTCACCATGCACTGGAGCAGCATCAGATCAGTGAAGCAGAACCACAGCCAGAAAATCCAGGATTATTTCCGCCAGCAACACCAGGAGAATGTGGAAAGGCATACGGTTGATCAGAGACTGCAACACACCCTACTTCCTGGTAAACACAGTACATACTGATTTTCTAAATGACCTAAACAACTTGTTGTGAAAGTTTGAGGTACTAAACAGCGCTCCAGCAGTGAAAGCCGTTTCCCACCAGGGGAAGGAGGCACTCTACCTAGACTCAGCTGAAGTTAGGAAAACTCTGAGAAAAGTCAACCCAAGAAAGGCCCCCAGGACCCGATAACCAGGGGCGGATTTACCATTAGGCAAAACTAGGCAGTTGCCTAGGGCCCCGAGTTCCTGGGGGGCCCCCTAAAACTCCTTTTACATGTATGGTTAATACAGCTATTACTTATTTGTGCACATTAATTATGTTTTTGATAAAAAACCTTTGGCTAAAATGCCATTAGAATGCTTATAATATTAAATGTGTCTCGGGGCCCCCAATACAGTGTCCACTACATTGGTTCAGTCCATTTTCTGCGCATGGGCAGAAAGGTCCAAACACACGGCAGCAAACTATTTGAAAACAAACGGCGCAATGAGACGATACGAGCAGAGCGGGGGAGAAGAGAAAAGAAAGGAAAGAAAGATGAAAAGAAGTTACCCTAGCAGTGCTTAAAAGAGGAGAAAGAAGAATGAAAGTAGGAAGCTGCTTTCAAAGTTACCGAAAATGACTGACTTCCCCCCAGATTCCACATACTCTGTCAGCGTTCCGCCCCGCTGACGTACGTCGTGCGGAGCGCTTGTCTTTCATGTAAATCAGTGAGAGCTATTCCACATTCACCGCTACTCCTCCGCACGTCTCCGTCCACGTACGTCTTCTCCGTCCGTCACCGACAAAATACGGAGCCGAGCTATTTTTTGCTCCGCTCCGGTCCGGCCAGGTCAAGATCCGCAATTGCAATCGCACCAAACAGGAAAAAGAACATTAAGAAACTCCGGTTCGTCAAATTAAAATATAGTAGCAACAGATCGGTAACTAGAAATTATAGCATAATTTTTATACATTACAAAAAAACTAACACCGTTTATATACAAAATATATATATATATATATATGGGCAGAAACTGAACATATGCTGAAAGCTGATGGGGATTTTTTTAATATTTCATATTAAATTAAGCGCTCACAGGGTTTATACAGGAATGAGTGACTCTAATTTAATGCTATTTTAATGCTATTAGAAATTATTTTAATGCCATCAACAAGTACCATGTACACAAGTTATTAGTGTAAACGAGATATGAAGGAGCTGTAGCATAGTTCCATGACTCTTGTACGTATGTAAACAAACACACACACGTATATATATATTCTCTAGCTTTTTCTCCACCTCGAGCTTCCGTTCCCAACATACGGCTTTATGATCAGTTTCATGCAAATTAATAGCGATATAATATATCTGACGAAATTGTTTTTATAAATATTTTTATTAAAGAATCATAAATGCCACGATAAACATATTTAATTAATTTTAGTGCCAATTAAGGCCTTGATTTAAATACAAAATTATGAATTGTAATTATTTTTAATGATCCACGGAAACCCTGGTTCATCTGGCGCATGGCGATTTCGGAGTTCGGCTTCTTCACTGCGGCAGCGGCGAGCAGCAGCAGTAGTAACCAGCGAACAGCTTAAAACTCAGCGGTAACACTGGCACCTGTTGAGGAGGATCCATGGTGTGGAGTTGAACAACTAGTGAGTATTAAGCTGTCGAAGGGGACATTCCCCCTATATTGATAAGTATTTATTTACCTTATTGAAGATGGGTCATTTTAAAGTAAGTTCCTGATTTCATTTGGATTTGCTACAAACGAAAAATCAATTATTTAGGTGTTTTTTTATGTTGAATTTCAGGAAAATCTCAGGCTTTTTAATGTTGTAAAATCACCCATAAGTTTTAGGTGTTTTAGTCCTTAATAATTTAAGTTATACATTCAAAAAACATAAGGAAGTTATTACCAACATCTCACTCTGCTTTACAGCTTTGTATTAACATTGCTTTAATGTGTGTTATTGTGTACAGCTGGGGATGTTAGGGGTCACATTAATTATAGATTAAATAATTTACTGTTCTGTAGTTTAAGCAATTGTCATATTTCTAACAACACTAGTCTTTCCTGTGACATGCACTTTTTATTTATTTATATATACACACACACATATATATTAGGGGTGGAACGGTTCACAAAATCCACGGTTCGGTTCGATTCACGGTTTCTGGTCACGGTTTTCGGTTCAGTTCGGTATATGTTGATTGTTACACCGAAATCCCATAAAAATTTATGGAATTAATGAAAAAATCCCGAAAAAAATAATGGATTGTAATTATTTTAAATGATCTGCGGAAACCCTGGGTCATTTCCGTGTGTTTTGCTGCTTTGAATTTAATCATCTCGCGCATGCTCTCTACCATCTCCAAGGGACTCAGAGGGGAGCGGACGAAGACACAGTGGAGGCTGTAGGCTTTGTGCAGGCGGTCTGGAGCGCAGCGGGGGTTGCTGACGGAGTATGAGGGATTTCGGGGTTAGCCTGACATGTTGGTCATGTTGCTGTTAGCGTAAACAAAACTGTTGCACTTTTATCCACAACTTTCTTTTCGCCGTCATCGTAGGTCACTCTAAATGCAAAGTGGTCCCATACAGCAGACCTATAAAGTGCTGCTGGCGCGTCTTCCAACTCCTGTTCTTTCCCACTCGCCATTCCGACACAATTCTCCACAACAACTGATTTTTTCCCTGCTTCGCTTCTTCTTTTCTTGTTTACTACTGGTAGTTGGCTTTGGTCGCATTACCGCCACCTTCTGCTCTGGAGTGTAAACGCTTCAACTATGAGAAAAAGGAGCAGCGCATGAACCGAACGAAACACGCGAACCGAACCGAGACAGTCGAACCGAATGGTTCTGACGGTTTTCATAAATCTTCCCATCCCTAATATATATATATATATATATATATATATATATATATATATATATATATATATATATATGAGAGAGAGATTCTTTCCTCCGAGTTACAGTGTCATAGACAAACTTGAAGATACATGACATCCTCAAATTTCTATTCTATTAGAATTTCTGTATCTGTATAATGGGTCTGTTATATATGTTGTCTTCTCAATTCAGAGGGCCCCATGCCTGTCTTTGCCTAGAGCCCCAAATTTCCTAAATCCGACCCTGCCGATAACATACCTGGGCAGTGTACAAAGAGTGTTCAGGGCAGCTGGCTGGTGTCCTAAAAGACATTTATCAACACCTCGCTGGACCAATCCATAGTGCCAGCATGCTTCAAGTCTGCCACCATCATTCCTGTCCCAAAAAAGCCTCAGGTAACCTCACTCAATGACTACCGGCCTGTTGAACTGACTCCAATCATGATGAAGTGCTTCGAAAGGCTGGTTAAAGAACACATCATCTCTAGTTTCCCCCAAACATTTGACCTCCAGTGGATGCTGTTTCTGGACTTCAGTTCAGCTTTACACACCATCATCCCACAGCATCTGGTAGGAAAACTGGAACAGCTAAGCTTCAATACACCCCCTCTGCAATTGGCTGTTAGACTTCCTCACAAACAGACCTCAGTCTGACTGACTTCATCACCCTGACTTCATCACCCTAAGCACAGGGCTGTGTCCTGAGCATCACACCCCCACCATGGATGGTTCTCCCTGCTGCCTTCTGGGAAGGGGCCTGCAGCTTCCCCCCTCCATCAGACAGCTGAATGTTGAAAAAACTCTACATTATGTCACAGACTGCATCAAACTGACCATATCAATGCTTTTTTTGCACCATGTTTTTTCTCCCACAATGTTTACATTTGATAATTGCTGCACTTTAAGAAATGAAAATGTCATGAGAGCTGTACAAAACAAATTTTTTTGTTTTGTATACACTCTATACCTTGTCCTAGATAATCAAATAAAGATATAAACATTGACAAGGAACAATTACTACACTGAAAAATATAGAAGAAGAACAACAAGATCAAAGAATGACATTCTGACATAAAAGCATGGTCTTTCAGCATTGGTGATAGATATCTTTTTAAGGACAAGGTGAGTATATTTATTACATTTTTAAATTTGTTTATCTTGGGCAAGAGGATCAAATTTCATTACAAAGGGGAGAGAACATTTATGTCATGATTGGATCAATGGACTTAACCCACATGCAGAATACCAAACTGGAGACAGAGGAAAATTTAACAATGTTTATTTAGGACAACACACAGAGTTAAGGAGAACTGGTTCTGGTGCAGGTCCGGGACTGGTTTCACTGATATCTGAAGAGATGAGAGTTTGATTAGCCAGGCAGTTAGATGGCTTGACGAAATAAGTTGAATTCTGATTATACCTTGAAGAGGTTCTGACAGATCCTTGAGAGGGGAAACCGGTTGGGTCCAGAGAATGTGGAAGTAGCAGAGACCTCGGCAGCAGCAGCGTCTAGCTTCTGGCAAGAGAGTCTCAGACTTGGGTTTAGCTTCCTAGCTCTTCCCTGAGAGCTGAAGGAGGGATCCAGGCTGAAATCTTCAGGTTTAGCTTCCTAGCTCTTCCCTGAGAGCTGAAGGAGGAATCCAGACTGAGACCTTCAGGTTTAACTTCCTAGCTCTTCCCTGAGAGCTGAAGGAGGAATCCAGACTGAGACCTTCAGGTTTAACTTCCTAGCTCTTCCCTGAGAGCTGAAGGAGGAATCCAGACTGAGATCTTCAGGTTTAGCTTACTTGGGCAGGCAGGCAGGTTTCCAGGTAAAGCTCATCCAGAGCTTCAGACTTCAGTCAGGCTTTCTGTGAGTAAAGAAGACAGAGGCAGGTTAGAATCCAGTTTCTCTCTAGAGTCTACTGTGATTCACTAGATTAACAGAGGCTTAGGTTTTGCTAACCAAACTTGGTCAACACTCCGGCGTCGAAGGAAGGTCTGACTGCTGCTTATGTAGGAAGGTCTCCTAATGGGTTGATGAGCTTCAGGTGTGCTGGAGGCTCCAGCCCAGGAGACCCACAGTGCTCTCTGCTGGAGACAGATGGTAGATCTCCAGATCCCAACAGTAACTCCAGTCCTTAACAGAAAACAAATAACAGAAGAGGCTCCTCGGCGCCCTCTGGTGGGCAAGCCTAAGGATCCCAACAATTTATCTTTGAGGATTTAGTCCTTGTCTTTTAATTGGTTTAGGACATAGGATATTTGTTGACAGTTTTCTTAAATTTTTTTTTTTTTGCATTGTCACAATGTAGGAGCGGCCATTTTATGATTTTTATGACCCATTGTATTCCTGCACCCTTAGTCCACCACTCCCCTTTGGTTACATGATAGAAGCTGCCATTTTTTGAGTTTTACGACACATTGTGTTCTTCAGCAGTTAACTCCACCTTCTTTGACAATATAGTAAAGGCACCCATTGATCCAAAACAAGCAATAGCTTTGCCTCGTTTGTTCCTGTTTGGCTGTGACACCATCCTGGAGAGAAATATCAGCTGTGCTGCTGCCTTCAACACGTTTGTTTATAGATGTTGGAGATCGGCCTCTTTTTCAGTGTAGTCCTGTTTCTCTGACTGGCTGGATGGGCTCTCTTCATCTTCTGACATGGGATTTGGCTCAGAGCTCATCTGCCTGGCTGTGTTCTGGACGGGGCCGCCTTTAAGAGTTGCTTTTTGTATATCTGCTTCTGTCTCATTGAACCCCAGTCAGCCTCGGCAGATGGCCGCTTACACTGAGTCTGATTCTGCTGGAGGTTTCTTCCTGTTCAAGGGGAGTTTTTCCTCTCCACTGTTGCCACAAGCATGCTTAGTGTGAGGGATTTGAGTCAATGAGTCCATGCAATCAACTGGTTTTCCTTAGATAGAAAACTTTTAATCAATTTGACTGTATGATCTGGTGAACTGTAAAGTGCCTTGAGATGACATGTGTTGTGCTATATAAATAAACAGATTTTTTTTCAAATATTAATATATTTAAATGTCCCTTACCTCTGTCAATAAAATGTAAAACTAGCACAATATTAGACATGTAACCAGCTAAATGATGTCATTTGTTTGTTAGTTGAAATAAAATATATTGTAAAATAAATGTATTTCGGTCACAGTCCAGGACGATCAGGAGACATGAAGGCGAGGACATCAGTTTTAAGATTAAGGTAGATTTAAAAAGATTTTTTTTTCAACCAATCATGATAAAAAAAGTCTCAACCTCGTCATTATCTGAAATTTGGAAGCTTTGGAATTGCAATCAAGTGCTACAAATGCCTGTTCATAATCCATTCATTGAACTAAATTTTAAGATAGCAGGGAAACACCCATGAGTTGAAATCCACTAATTTAATGTAAACGGTTTATCTGTAATTATACAACAAAGATGGGATGTGAAGCATGATCTGCCCAACCATAGCTGTAACGTCAACCAGAGAGTCAGTCATTACCTGTTAATTAAAAGGTTAAATGTCTATGACGTTTACTAATACTACTTTAACTTTCTGCAAACTCTCACAAATTAACATGGTAAACACTTTACAGTCTGAGTAGTCATCATTACCTTTATGTGTGCTCAAACAGTTCTAGTTCCAGTAATATCTGTAATTGAGGTGAAGTATTTTGGAAACTAAGAAGGTCACATGTTTCTATTTATATGTGAATAGTCTGTTTTATCATGAAAAAAATGTTAATCTGAGAGACAAATATGTTCAAGATAGCTATAATTTTGGAGAGTAATGACTCCACACCTGAGCTGATTCCCCGAATGATAAAAAAAAAGTCTGCAATAAATTCAATGCAACAAGAAATCCTTCAACATAAGAAACTAAATTTAGTGAAAATGGCTGTGAAAATATGTTAATCCACTCCCATTACCAGCTAAAATTATCAGTGTAAAAAATGTTGTTGAGAGCCAAGGATCATCTGGAGCTAGCACAAACATCCGTGTCACTCAACTTAATCCTGTTTGTCACGCTGCTGGCAGAACTATAATCAGCTGAATTTTAAAGGATCATTTCCATCTGCCTACTTCAGACAGCATAGAGTAGACCTGCTGTTGAAGCTTATTCTCTGTTTAGTTTTCGCTCTGTGGATACTGTTGGGCCAGATTTTTTCCAGTTTATTGCCCGTCTGCTGTTGGTGAAACAAGACGTTAATACCATATTATAGATCAGCTTAAAAATATCAGATTGCAACTTGTTAGAAAGGGTAGAGTTTGCTCTGTAGTACTGGAATTGTTTGATTAATCTTACAGATATGCTTATTCTGCCAAATTAAGATGAAGATATAAAGCTGTAAAACATGAAAATATGTTGCTGACATTAACATAACAGAATATTTTTCAATCTTGCTTTGCAACTGGTTAAAATAAAACGTCAAGAAGAAATTCCTTGTCTGCGAAACCAAAGGCATCTGCAGGCCAAACTTTTCAGAATAACATTGCTTAGAGGGGTGTAAGGGCTTTTCTGTGATTATTTGTACTTTATATATCCTTGGAATCAACAGAAAGGTTGATGAAAATTTCCCTTCACACCAAGGGTAATTTCAAAGCAGTTTTTTTGTTTAATGGCCTTTCAACAACCTCTCAAGGTCAGTAGCAAGAAACCAAAATGACACCACTTTTATGTTAATGGAGCTGCAAAACTAATTTTAACAGTTTTGAAAGGAACATTTTTAAGTGGTGCCTTCTAATTTTCAAACAGACTTACACATCCCAACAAATAGAGGTAAAGGTCGCTTACGTTGACATCCCACAATCACCATTGGAAGTTGACACCTAATGCCATTTAAAAGGAATTAATATGTTGATTAGGTTGCTAGTTCTCTACGTACTGCCTTAGACAATGCAGATCCTTTTGAAAAAGAATAACTTAAAAAATAGAAAGCTGGCTCCCTGGTTTAATGCAGAGCTGTGCACTCTGAAGCAAAATGCTAGAATATTGTAGAGAATATGGTGCTCTACATGCCTATGGAAATCCAGCTAGTCTGGAAAAACAGTTCACTGCTGTGTAAGAAGACACTTTTGTAAAGCGAGAGCAGTATATTTCTCCTCATTGATATAGGAGAATAAGAATAATCCTAGATATCTTCTTAATACAGTTGCCAAACTCACCCAGAGCCACTGGGTTGAACAATCCATCCCACCTGCTCTTAGCAGTAAGGATTTTATGGAATTCTTTATAAATAAGATGGATTCTATTAAAAATAAGATCATTATCAACCCTCTTACTATGATTGGTTTATCCCTTGAAGGTGCAGCAGCATCTGAGGTAGCCATAGAATCTGAACCGGATTTGGACTGCTTTGATCCAGTTGCACTTTCAGAGCTAGCAGAACTGTCTTCATCTAAGCCCTCAACTTGTATGTTAGATGTTAGGAAGCGCTCACTCTGATTTCCTCCTCCATTTTAGATATGATGAACCTATCCCTGTTACAAGGATATGTACCAAAGGCTTTTAAGGTAGCTGTAATTAAACATTTACTTAAAATACCATCTCTTGCCCCAGATGTCAATTATCGACCTATATCCAATCTTGCCGATGAAGCTAACAGCTCTGCAAAACCCACAAATCCTGGTTATAAGCTGCTTTCACTACTGACAGACTTTTGTAGAAACTGATTGTGAAAGAAGCTGTTTCTTCCCCCAGGATGGGTTTCTGGTGAATATTTAGCAGTCAAAGTGCCCATTCTTGCTTGTAATAAACAAAAAATTATAGTTTTACTTTCCCATTAGATTTATGTATTTAACTTAAAATGTCACTTTAAGAGTAAAACAATGGAACTAAAATCAGGATTTTATTTAACTTTTTTTTGGACAGTTGGGAGGTCAAGTTATTCAAACATGAATGTAGGATCCATGTCTCCTGCTTGTAAAATCATATCATGTTATTTGATTAGCATAGTGGAACAAGTTATTAGTGGACTCAGCTGAATATCCAGACAGGAGTCTCAATCCATTTACCATTTGCTCTAATCTGATTAGCTCTGCATGCTGCTTCATGACTATGATAACATGGCAACAGAATGCATCCTGTCCAAGTACAGCTTTTAATGTCACCGATCCAATCTAAACACTTTGATTGATCACTCCATTTCCTGTTTTATCAGGTGTCTCCTCTCTTTTATGGCTTCATATCATGAACCTAAACAATAGCTCTGATGGAGATGTGTTGAGGATGAAGAGGTCATCAGACCTATCATCATAACAGTCATAATAAAAATTTGGTTTTGTTTCCTACAAAAACCTTTCATGCAGAATCATAAAATACCAAGCATGTTGCACAACATCAGAAGTTCAACTTAACTTCAGTAACTGAGCAGAAAAAAAATAAAGAACAGCCCATTAAATTACAACAAAAATGGTGTAAAGAGAAAAACAGGTTAGATTAGGGATAATTGCAAGAAAATCTTTTTCAGAATATTTTTTTTTATTTTAAATTTTCAACGTACCATATGCCTATTGAATTTCAGGAAAAAAAGAAGATGTCTAATGTCTCAAATTCTTATTCATGGATGTGGATTGATTGTTTTTTTATTCTTTTTTTTTTTTTTTTTTTACAAAAGTCAGCATAAGGGTAGATTTCATCCATCATTTTATTGTATTTGGCTTTTTTGTGACAGAAGAATAGATAGATTCTCATACTCTTTAAAGATATCACGACTTTTAAAGAAATTTCTTCTTCTTAAGGCTGATGGAAAGCAGGCTGAGAAGCATACATAAATCATTGTTTCTTTTAACATTGTCAAAACATTTCTAATAAATGGAGCATCTTACGTTATCACCCCTTTGATAAGTAAAACAATAGCAGGAAAAATTATTTTTGGCATTTTGTTAAACTGAGTTTTAGTTCAGCTTTGTGTGTATTTTCTGTTTAACACATCATAGGATAAAAAAAAAACAAGCAAACCAAATGCCTTTCCTCAACCAGTCCTGGTTTAGGAATAATTTTCTTTGGATTAATGCCTGTTGCTTTTTCCCCCAAAAAGACAGAAAAAGGGTTTTTAAAAATCCCTTCCCAATATGGAAGAGCTTGTTTATGAAATCTGACAGTCTATTCGTAGGTTGGAGGCACAGCTTATCAGGAAGCTTCCAAATAAGCCAGAGAACTCTGTAAACATTTCAGTTGGATGGTACTATTTATTACATCAGAAGCATTTATATTAAGCCGGTGATAAATTCTCCATAAAAATATTTTATTTTATTCCATAAAAATAAAAAACAAAACCACTGGACTTTTTGTTCAAGTTTGAAGACTTTGCTTCCCATTAAGGAAGCTTTCTCAGTTCAAAATATCTGGAGTAATATGGAGCTTCTGGCTTTATGGATTTGCTCAAAAAAACCTTGTTATGGCTAAGATAGCACAAACAGGCCTACCCCTTGTAATGGAGAATCGTTAAGGTTATTGTTACCCCTTGCTCACACTGGCTCCGGTGCGGTTACCGAGCCGACGGAGACCGCAACTCCCGCACACCCCCTCTCACACCGTCCTTTTGACTACGGTGCGGTGCGGCTCTGCGGCTCCGGCAACAGGTCCGGAGATTTAACAGAAGTTCACTTGAGTTCACGTAACTTCACGCGATAACACGGCCCAAATAAGGATATTTGCGAGAGCTTGTTGCGGAGGGCTCCGGCACGCCGCAAGGATAGCTTTCTTGCTGAATTTTCTGCAGCGCCGGAGTGTCTCGGTAACCGCAGCCGGACAGCTCAGCAGCCGGTGAGAGAGGTTTACGTCTTTTTAATGACTTGGAATCACTGCGGCGCCGCACCCACCGCACCGCAACGGTAAGACCGGAGTCGGTGTGAGCCTGGGGTTACCGAAACTGGCCAATGGCTCTGTCACAACGACCTTAAAGGAATAGTACACCCAAAACATGATTAGCCTTCATTTTCTACTCACCCCCATGCTGAACAACACTTTGGAGTACTTTTTTGATATTCAAATGCATCTGGAGATCTGGGAGGTCTATGGCGCCCGAGGCAGAAAGGTCCATAAAAGTCCACGAAAAACGTGTCAATATTCCTCCATACTGTTCGTCCAATGTATTCCAAGTGTCCTGAGTGGGTAGCGTCCATAATTTACTCAAAACGGAGTCATTTAGAATGTTTTTAGAGCATAAACAGTAGTTTATAGGATTTCATAAAAGCGCGCGCCTGCGAGTTCCCCACTGTACGGAAACCGCGGCAGACCAAACCAGATGAAAGTGCGCATTCAGCTCGGCAAAGAACTCATGCTCTTCCTCAACACTGAAGTCCTCAGACATTTTTCTTTCGTTGTTTCTTTCTTTGCACAGGTAAACAGCACATTTCTTCTTCTGCGCTTGCATTATCGGCAGAGCAGACGCTGAATGCGCACTTTCATCTGGTTTGGTCTGCCGCGGTTTCCATACAGTCGTGAACTCGCAGGCGTGCACTTTTAGGAAATCCTATACATTACTATGCTCTAAAAACATTCTAAATGACTTCGTTTTGAGTAAATTATGGATGCTACCCACTCAGGACACTTGGAATACATTGGACGAGCAGTATGGAGGAATATTGACACGTTTTTTGTGGACTTTTATGGACCTTTCTGCCTCGGGTGCCATAGACCTCCATTATTTGAATGTCAGCAGAGAGCAAGAAGCCTCCCAGATCTCCAGATGCATTTGAGATATCAAAAAAGTACTCCAGAGTGTTGTTCAGCCTGGGGGTGAGTAGAAAATGAAGGCTAATCATGTTTTGGGTGTACTATTCCTTTAACTTTTCACCATTATAGAGACCTTGGCCTGTTTCAGTTTAACTTGCAGGCCTTTTTTTCTTCTCCTGTTTTTCCTGTTTTTCATAAACCAAAATTATAACTTGTAGATTATGTGTATAGTTTAAGGGCAAGTTCATTTGGTGACTTTAATTAGCCAAATTACGTAGACCTTCAGAAACATACAGGTACATTCAGATTCTGCTGAAAAGATCTGTATCAAAAATGATTTCTTACATTCCTCGTGGATGGGGCTGATGTACGGACTTGTTTGTAAAGTTTGTAAAGTCCCGGTGGGCAGAGTTTAAACAAAACTGGCCTCAGAAATACCAGTAGATGGGTCTGAAAATGACACTAGACATGCTGGCCTGTCATGCTGTTTGCCGTAATAAGTGCCGTAAAACCTGACTTTATCCGATGAAAAGTGTAATTTTCAATTGAACAAGATGGGAATATATATAAAGAAAGCTAAAAACTAAGGAACTAAAATTGTTAATATATGTTAAGAATATATCTGAAGAAAAAAAAAAAAAATGATAAAAATATATGTATGTCTGAAAAATGCATACCTGGAATCAATCCAGTGGACAATGTAGAATTATAATAGAAAAATCATAAAAAAGATTATGATAGCTAAAATCCGTATCGTGTTCACTTCCTGTTTGGATTACTGTTAATAACTTACCATCTGAAGTTAAGTTATTTTTTCTGTGATATCTCTGTATCTAAGTAACTCTAACTGTCCAAAACCACTTTAAAACATAGCACCTTCAGCTGCACTTTTCTACCGAGCACTTGTCAGTTTAACACGGTTTTATTTCTGGTAGTAAGGAGTAGCTAGCCTAGGCTTGCGCTAGCTTAGCATTGCTATGGCTTCTCTTTCTCCCTCCCTTGACTCTTTTCCAACTCTTCCTTCTTCCTCTCCTCTCTCCTGCCCTCTGTGTCAGATGTTCAGTTATTCCTCTGCCTCCTTTAGTGTTAATGGTATGTGTAATAAGTGTAGTTTTTTTGTAGCTTTGGAGGCGAGGGTGTCACCCCTTGCTCACACTGGCTCCGGTGCGGTTACCGAGCCGACGGAGACCGCAACTCCCGCACACCCCCTCTCACACCGCCCTATTGACTACGGTGCGGTGCGGCTCTGCGGCTCCGGCAACAGGTCCGGAGATTTAACAGAAGTTCACTTGAGTTCACATAACTTCATGCGATAACACGGCCCAAATAAGGATATTTGCGAGAGCTTGTTGCGGAGGGCTCCGGCACGCCACAAGGATAGCTTTCTTGCTGAATTTTCTGCAGCGCCGGAGTGTCTCGGTAACCGCAGCCGGACAGCTCAGCAGCCGGTGAGAGAGGTTTACGTCTTTTTAATGACATGGAATCACTGCGGCGCCGCACCCACCGCACCGCAACGGTAAGACCGGAGTCGGTGTGAGCCAGGGGTTAGAGTTAGAATTCAGGCTGTTGAACATCCAAGAGTTCAAGTAGGCCCCCCACGTAGCTGTCCTCCAAAAGTGCCTGAGCAGCCAGGCGATTGGGTAACTGTACACAGAAAGCATAGTTGTGGATCTCTGCCCACTGGTCACCACCAATCTGTTCATGTTTCTACCGGTTTCCCCACTCAGTGACACACCCACTGAGAAACCCACTCTGGTGATTGGCAGCTCCATAGTCAGAAACGTGGCATTAGAGAAACCGGGGACCATAGTCAAAAATTTGCGGGGGCCAGAACGGGCGACATCAAATCCTACCTGAAACTGCTGGCTAAGGATAAGGTTAAATACAGTAAGATTGTTATTCACACTGGTGGTAATGACACTCGGTTACACCGATCAGAGGTCACTAAAATTAATGTTGCTTCGGTGTGTAAGTTTGCCAAAACAATATCGGACTCCTTAATTTTCTCTGGTCTCTTCCATGATCTGACCAGGGATGAGATATTTCGCCGCATGTCGTCATTCAACTGCTGGTTGTTTAGGTGGTGTCCTGAAAACAACGTGGGCTACTTTAATAATTGGCAATCCTTTTGGGGAAAGCCTGGTCTTATTCGGAGAGACGGCATCCATCCCACTTATGATGGTGTAGCTCTTTCTAGGAATCTGGCTAAATTTATTAGTCCTCCAAAACCCTGACCACCCAGGGTGCAGACCAGGAAGCAGAGTTGTAGTTTAAACAAAAGCAGACAAGAAAAGAATCCCTCTCAGCTTAATCATGGTCATTTTCAAGCCTCGTGGAGTTTTACAGATTTTCTTTTGGCAGTTCACCATGTTTTGCTGTCAGTTAGTGACTCAGTAGGAAGCTTATAATGTGTCTGCTGCACCTGTTGTCTGGTTGGTGATTATGTAGCCCACTGCGTTCATAATCTTTGCTTCTTGTTTCAGATCATCATCAACTGCATGTCTCAACGTCAGCATAGTCACAGGCATTCCCCTCAGCGCATTGTTTCCATCTAAATCTACGAACATGGTTTCATTGTGGCGGGCGCCCTAGACACCCTCCATCCATCACAACAAGTGCTTTATGGCATTCCTTTCTCATTGCTGCAGGTGTTATGATGCCCTCTATCACTGCGGCAGGCGGTTATGGTGCCCTTTTCCCATTGCTGCAGGTGCTCATGGTGCCTTTTCCTACCTCTGAAGGTGCGCAAGGTGCCCCCCATCCCTAGTGGCGGGCGCCTACTCTCCCTTTTTGCCATCACTGCAGGTGGTCATGGTGGCCTTTTCCCATCACTGCAGGTGCCATGGCACCCCTCATCCTCGCGCTGGTGCTCATGGTGTCCCTCTTCCCATGGCTCCAGGTGCTCACAGTACCATTTTCTATCGCTGCAGGTGCTATGGCACGCCGCTTCATGGTGCCCCTTTTTCCATCGCTACTGGCTTATTGCACCCCTTTTTCCATCGCTATAGGCGCTTGGAGTCCTCCATCCATCGCTCCAAATGCGGGCACTCCATGGTGCCCATACCCATCGTGGCAGATGCATCCCACTTTTATCCATTACCACGGCACTTCATGGCAACCTTTTTCCATTATAGCCAGTGCATTTCTTCAGGCACATCTGGCTTTTAACCCATCGCAGGAAAGCTTATGGCACTCTTTTTTCATCGCAGCAGGTGCATTATGGCCCCTCAGCTCATTGCTTCAGGTGCATCGCACCCAAACCTATCATACGTTTGCATCACAAGGTGCTTTGCATTGAACCCCTTAGCACATCATGGCATACGTATCTCAACTGAAACATCTTGCTTATTCATCACAGCTTGCTTCAGGCACTTTTTAAGACTTTTTAATGCCACTTGAAATAAAAATTTAAGACCAAATTCACAAGAAACACAAGAAAAACCTGCTTGCGACAACTTAACCCAAAGGTTTATTTTAACATAAACCGTGGCACCGTTTCAAATTTTAAAAAGCTTCCCATACAAGAAGAAAGCTAAAAACACACAAATGACAGATGTATTTTAACAATTATTTAACTGAATTCACAAACTTTGTTTTAGCAGGGAACAAAACAAATCAGTTTTAAAGCCACAACATAACCAGTGCTAGGTCTTTTTGCAGCTATTTTTCTTTGTATCATTTTCTTAGTATGTTTGATTTGGTGATAAGTGGAGGCGTTGCAGAGACAAGGGTGGAACAAAACTGAGAAATACCGGCTGTTTCTCGGTAACTCTATTTTGACGCTTTGTGTTTCGTGTTTCGCATGTGCGACTCCACTGCCTTAATTCCCATCGTTCAAAAAAACAATGGGAAATTGTCAATTTTAACGTTTTGTTTAGATTACAAAAATAAATCATAATAAAAATTATCCTATTTATAATGAAAGACTGATTTAAGACATTTTAATACCAATTAAGGCCTTAATTTTATTTTAAAGAATTCAATGCCTTTTAAGACTTTCTAAGGACCCGCGGGAACCCTGTTGCTTGTTTCTTCTTCAGTCATTACTTTTTTTAGCTTACGGGTCAGCTAAATCTTTGCGTCCCCATCTCACTTTCTCAGCTCATCATGGCTTGTGTATCATGTCCCCAGCTCATTGCTGTACAGGCTTGTGTTCTCTGCTTGCACCCTTAGCTCATCGCTACGTAGAGCTAGTCTGGGGTTGTGGCGGGCCAGAGTGCTCAGCCACAGCCTATCATTGTTGTTATCACCACAGTCATCATTGCATCGTTATTTTTAGGCTTCATTGTCTCCTTGCTTGTTCAGCAATTTTGCCATTGCACATCATCCCAGCTTTGCTCTTTCATTTCCAGACTGCTTGATCTGGCTATTGCATTCCCCTCCTCCTTGTCCAGTTTCCCTTTTTAAGGGCTGCCTTCTCACTTTTCTTTTGGTCTAGACTGCTTCTCGATTGGATCGGCAATCTTTCTATTATCTCATCATTCTGTCTGCAGCCATGCTTCAATTTTACAGATGATGCCTTCATTTAGATGATATTCTTTCAACACACCTCCAGCCCCTCCTCCACCATCGTAGCTAAAACTTCATCAGAGTTTAACTCCTCCTGGACTCTTACTGCGTTCCCTGTCTCATTTCAACCGGTCCGACAGAAGACCGCCATGTTGAGCCTGGTTCTGCCAGCGGTTTCTTTCCAATGGGGAGTTTTTCCTCTCCACTGTCACTCCATGCTCGCTCATCACGGACAGGTCTCCTTGACCTGTGTTATCCAACTGGGCTTCCATCTTCCAGGTCCCTGAGTGAAGCTCTAGTATCAGCTCACACAATCCACTGGATCTCCTCATAAAGCTCAGCAGACCATCTCGCTAACCAGCAGTCTAGAGACTGACCAACTTCCTCTATCTCCACTCCAACACGTTTCAGGTCTGGGGGGGGGAAACAGCCCTATTCTTTGCTCCTGATCATGCATATCTATCGAAATTAAGCGCTATGATTCCTGCCGAGGTCTGAGCGCTAAAGACCAAGTAATTGTATCAATTAATTTCTCCTAATTGTCTTTTTCTTCATGTGAGTTTTTCAGATTGAACTATATATATGCTCCCAAATGGTATAATTATTATTGTCTGTCTATTATTAGACAGCATAGGATTAAGTTCCACCGTTATGCTGATGATACTCAGCTATTCCTGCCTATAAATCAAGGTGAAACTAAGCCATTAGGTGTTAGCATGTCTGAAGACCTAAAACCTGGATGACAGAGTTTTTGGACCAGAGTCTTTGAAAAAGAAGTTGAATAGTCAATCATATTATCTGGATGAGATTAAATTGATCTAACACAATAAAGTGAAAAATCTTGGTGTTATTGTTGATCAGAACCTGTAATTTTAAGTCCACATTTAACAACTAATAATTATAAATATCATGTCCAGGGGTGCTCTGAGAAACTAGTCCATGCATTTGTTACTTCAAGGCTGGTTTATTGTAACTCTTTACTGTCAGGAAGTCCACAAATGTTGGGCCTTGTTGTGGGTGTATGTGCTTTACCTTTCTCGTCCCCAAGGTGTGTTTTGGTAGGATAAGCTCCCAGCTGATGCCACTTGGCTGCAATCAGGAGGCAGTATTTAGAGGAGTGGATATCCTAGGATGGATGCCAGTTGGTAAACATCTGCACTGTGGTAACCTACCTGCCACCTCCTCTGATTTTTGATACTGTTGTTGAAATCTTACCTTCCTTGTTTTCCTCCTTCCAGTCATGTTGGCTTGAGTCGGTTTCCCTCTCTGCCTCCTGGATTCATCTAAAAGAGTTCACCTGACTGTCCACTAGAGACTGACATTTTTTCGGGAATCCCACGGGTCACAGGATTCCCGTGGGATTCCCATGGGATGGGAGTCAGTATTAGTAACGATCACGTGATTGGGACGGTACAGGATTAAACATTAACGGGAGCAGACGGGAGCGGGAGCAAACCGATAGTAAAAAAAACAAGACCACTAAAAATCTTGGGGTGGCACACTGAAACTTAAAGTCATAATTTCAGGATTTGAATCTAGAATTGTGGTAAACCTGCCTTTAGAAAATGTAAAGACTTAAGTAAACACACCTACTAATATCTTGGTTTATTGTGTGATTTTTAATGTTACGTGACTGGCTGTGCATAAGGGGATGCAATGATAAACTGATACTACTACAATTTACACTGGTGAGTGGGAAGGCCCGGGCATTGCACAGGGTGGCTGTGGCCACCCCTGGCTACCCCCTGGTGGCGCCACTGAAAGTGCCTGCTCTAGAGTCGATTCCTAGCAACATGTCAACAAACTGTACTTAAAAGCCATAAGCTGATCCAGACTGCTGCAGCCAGAGTTTTCATGAAAATTTAAAATAGAAATAGAAAAATAGAAATATCTCTCCTGTCTTAGTTGCTCTTTATTTGCTTCCTATTAAATCCAGAATACAATTTAAAATCCTACTTCTCACATATAAAGCCGTAGAATGGCCAAGCTCCATCTGATATCAGATGCTTTTTCTCATTGTAGCTTTGCCTTGTCTCTTCCTGTTTGGCTGTGATTCCATCCTGGAGAGAAATATCAGCTGTGCTGTTGCCATCAGCACCTTTATTTCTAGATGTATGAGATCGGCCTGTTTTTCCAGTGTAGTCCTGTTTCTCTGACTGTGACTGAGTGGATGTGCTCTCTTCATCCTCTGACATGGGAGCTGGCTCGTAGCTCGTCTGCCTGACTGTGTGTTTCCTGGACGGGGCCGTCTTTTACAGCTGTTTTTTGTATCTCTGCTTCTGTCTCCTTGAACCCCAGTCGGCCTTAGCAGATGGCCGCTCACACTGAGCCTGGATCTGCTAGAGGTTTCTTCCTGGTAAAAAGGAGTTTTTCCTCTCCACCGTCGTTACAAGCATGCTTAGTGTGAGTTGATTGCTGAAGAGACAATGTGTCGATGCAATCAACTGATTTTCCTTAGATAGAAAACTTTAAATCAATTTGACTGGATGATCTGGTGAACTGTAAAGTGCCTTGAGTTGATATGTGTTGTGAATTGGCGCTATAGAAATAAACTGAACTGAATTGAATATATAAGCATACTGAGCGGAATTTAATACTTAAATAACGCTGGGTTCGGAACCCACCCAAATTGGTTTGTTTTTTAACTCAACATTAATAAAGCAAAATTCACTTCATAGCAGGAATATTATATTAGATGATCTTTATATCACCTAACATTAACTAAGAAACCATCACATTTTGTTGCTTTCAACAAACAAATATTTATATAATGAAGGCTACAATAAAACTGATGTTGATAATGATAATTTCCATGTTGGCAGTGGTTATTCTCAGGCCCAGTTCACTTCTGTTGCTAGGAAACATAAGAATGGTCATGTCCGCCCACCTGATGACTTTAAAGGACCAACATTCTAAATGCTTTGATGACATCACAGCTAGTCTATATAAAGGGGTTCCATAGTGCTATCTCATTGTGCGGTCAGAAGTTAGAGTCAGAAGCAGGTTTCAGAAAACTAGTTCACTCGTTCGTTCCTAAACCACTTCTAAGCGTTTGGAAAGAGTACTGATTACTGAGTACTTATCGCTTCTCCCTGATAGAATCTGAACGCTAAAATGATGGACAAGAAAGATATCTACAATCTGAGACAAGACCAGAAAGTGAGAGCAAGTAAATCATCTGAGTTTAAGGCATGGCGTAAAAACCTCAGGTTTGCTATCCTTGCTCGTTACAGAGGAATCACTAAGTTGATTACCGAGGACTAAGTTGAGCTGAATAATGTGGCTAACCTAGCTTCAGTAAAGTTCAACAGGACAATGTTCTCCAAAGGACAACGCAGAAATCAGTCTTCAATCCTTAGCAAGGATTAATCTGGTCTGTGGGCACTGCGTAAAAAACGCAGGTATGAACTACTGGCAAACTTCAGGAAGATTCACGGGTCAGTGAAGGAAAATGAAGACTGCAGTGAAGATACGCCCGTCAGAAACAGAAAACTGCTACGTTTGCCATGTCATTTAAATCAAGGCACCACTCCTGACATGTATCCTTCCCCTTTGTGGAAAAGGAAAGAGCCCCACTGGTTGAAGAAATATAATTACATGGTTAGAAACAGGTCAGCAATGGCTGCACCAAAGCAGAGAGGCACCAAAAGCTTCAACCATGGAAGGAACAACATGAACCAGCCTCAAATCATATCATTCAATGTTCAGGATAAAAGAAAAAGTAGATACAACAATGGACAAAAGGTTTCCAGACCTCAGACTGAGAAAACATGTCCTTGGAACAACAAGCCCAGTGCTGAGATACTGTATGTTCAAAATATACAAGATGCAACTTCAGACAGCAAACTGCAGGCTCCTTCCCAAGCAATTCGGGTAAAAGATTTACCCCTCCACAAAATAACAACTTCAACAGCAGAAAAAGACAGGGGAAGAATCAAAGATGGTATCCACAACAGGAACAGAGAGGACGCATTTCCTTCTGGAACCAGTCAACAAAAAATGTAGCCCAGTCAAATGACTAATATTGGACCAACAGAAGCAGCTTCAACAATTTCCATGGTCCTCAAACGTTCAGAGGACAAAGGACAAGAAGAAATGGTGAAATGTTTAGGGGCTTCCAAGATTCCTCTCCCTCTAACAGTTTCTACAACAAAAATGGCATCAACAGATTCTCTCTACCAGCGGCTCAGAGCTCGTAAAAGGAAAGAGAGGAAAGTCACTCCTCCAAAGTGTTTATTGAGCTCTGTTAAAAACCAAATTGTATCAATAAAATTCTTCTAATTGTCTTTTTCTCTCTGTGTGAGTTTTTCCAGATTACAATAAAAGATAGTGGAAACATATACAGTTGTAACCTTTAGTTAAGGACTGTTAATATTTTGCCTAATTTGTGAATGTTATAGGAGGGATATTCTAAGTTTTATGAATAAATAAGGCTGAAAACTATCTGATGGAAATAGATGTCAGGAGGAGTTCAGCCCACTTATTACAACCTTGACAACTAGATTGGCAATACAAAGAGGTCTGTCTCAATCTGTGTATGAATGTATATATGTGGTTTAAATGAGGTGTTTATTTCTAAATTGTTTTTCTTCAATATAGAATCAAACAGTATGAATCCAAAAAACCATGATCTTCAGTATGTTACATAAATGACCAAAGAAAGGTCTTAAAATTGCCCATATTGATATATGCAGTCTTAGAAATAAATGAAGTGAATTAACAGACATATTAAAAACAAATACTTTGCATATTGGCATTGTCTGAAACCCTTGCAAACTCTACATTTGATGATGCAACTTAAATGATTGATGGATACAGCACTTTTAGCGATTATAGGAATATATATCGAGGAGGAGTTGTTATCTATATACAAAATTATAGACCTGTTCAAGTGATGCCAGACTTTATGTATTCTGGTATTGAAGTAATTTTCACTGTTATGCTGATGATACCCAGCTATATCTGTCTATAAATCCAGATGAAGCTAACCCATTACATAGATTACAGGCATGTCTTGAAGACATAAAAACCTGGATGACTCTTAACTTTCTGCTTCTGAATGCAGACAAAACAGAAGTTATAGTCTTTGGACCAGAGTCTCTGAAATTTGTATGGGATTAAACTGATTTCAGATAATAAAGTAAAAAATCTTGGTGTTATTTTTGATCAGGACCTGTCATTTAAATCCCATATCAAAGAGGTTTCTAGAATTTCCTTCTTTCATCTGAGGAACATTGCAAAAATTAGAAATCTCCTGTCCAGGGGTGATGCTGAGAAACTAGTCCATGCATTTGTTACTTCAAGGCTGGACTATTGTAATTCTTTACTATCAGGAAGTCCACAAACTGTAGTTAAAAGCCTTCAGCTGATCCAAAATGCTGCAGCCAGAGTTCTGATGAAAATTAAAAAGACAGATCATATCTCTCCTATCCTGGCTTCTCTTCATTGGCTTCCTGTTAAATCAAGAATAGAATTTAAAATCCTCCTTCTCACATACACTATATTGCCAAAAGTATTTGCTCACCCATCCAAATTATTGGAATCAGGTGTTCCAATCACTTCCATGGCCACAGGTGTATAAATTCAAGCACCTAGGCATGCAGACTGTTTTTACAAACATTTGTGAAAGAATGGGTCGCTCTCAGGAGCTCAGTGAATTCCAGCGTGGAACTGTGATAGGATGCCACCTGTGCAACAAATCCAGTCGTGAAATTTCCTCGCTCCTAAATATTCCACAGTCAACTGTCAGCTGTATTATAAGAAAATGGAAGTGTTTGGGAACGACAGCAACTCAGCCACGAAGTGGTAGGCCACGTAAACTGACGGAGCGGGGTCAGCGGATGCTGAAGCGCATAGTGCGAAGAGGTCGCCAACTTTCTGCAGAGTCAATCACTACAGACCTCCAAACTTCATGTGGCCTTCAGATTAGCTCAAGAACAGTGCGCAGAGAGCTTCATGGAATGGGTTTCCATGGTCGAGCAGCTGCATCCAAGCCATACATAACCAAGTGCAATGCAAAGCGTCGGATGCGGTGGTGTAAAGCACGCCGCCACTGGACTCTAGAGCAGTGGAGACGCGTTCTCTGGAGTGACGAATCGCGCTTCTCCATCTGGCAATCTGATGGACGGGTCTGGGTTTGGCGGTTGCCAGGAGAACGGTACTTGTCTGACTGCATTGTGCCAAGTGTAAAGTTTGGTGGAGGGGGGATTATGGTGTAGGGTTGTTTTTCAGGAGCTGGGCTTGGCCCCTTAGTTCCAGTGAAAGGAACTCTGAATGCTTCAGCATACCAAGACATTTTGGACAATTCCATGCTCCCAACTTTGTGGGAACAGTTTGGAGCTGGCCCCTTCCTCTTCCAACATGACTGTGCACCAGTGCACAAAGCAAGGTCCATAAAGACATGGATGACAGAGTCTGGTGTGGATGAACTTGACTGGCCTGCACAGAGTCCTGACCTCAACCCGATAGAACACCTTTGGGATGAATTAGAGCGGAGACTGAGAGCCAGGCCTTCTCGTCCAACATCAGTGTGCGACCTCACAAATGCGCTTCTGGAAGAATGGTCAAAAATTCCCATAAACACACTCCTAAACCTTGTGGACAGCCTTCCCAGAAGAGTTGAAGCTGTTCTAGCTGCAAAGGGTGGACCGACGTCATATTGAACCCTATGGATTAGGAACGGGATGTCACTTAAGCTCATATGTGAGTCAAGGCAGGTGAGCAAATACTTTTGGCAATATAGTGTATAAAGCCTTAAATGGCCAAGCTCCATCTTATATCAGAGATCTGATTGTTCCTTATGTTCCTAACAGAGCACTTCGCTCTCAATCTGCAGGTTTACTAGTGGTTCCTAGAATTTCTAAAAGTAGAATGGGAGGCAGATCTTTTAGTTATCAGGCTCCTCTCCTGTGGAACCAACTACCAGTTTTAGTCCGTGAGGCAGACACCCTGTCTACTTTTAAGGCTAGACTTAGAACTTTCCTTTTTGATAAAGCTTATAGTTAGGGTGGCTCAGGTTATCCTGAGCTATCTCTATAGTTATGCTGCTATAGGCTTAGACTCCTGGAGGACATAGGGACCCCCATTTCATCATTCTGCTTCATTCTCTCTCTATTCTCCTATTCTGCAGAATCTGTTAGTTCAATCTCTAACCTTCTGCTCTCTCTGCTTTTCCTCAGAGTAGCTTTGCCTCGTCTGTTCCTGTTTGGCTGTGATGTCATCCTGGAAAGAAACATCAGCAGTGCTGCTTCCATCAACACCCTTGTTTATAGATGTTGGAGATCGGCCTGTTTTCCAGTGTGGTCCTGTTTCTCTGACCGTGACTGAGTGGATGTGCTCTCTTCGTCCTCTGGCATGGGAGCTGCCTTGGAGCTCGTCTGCCTGGCTGTGTGTTTCCTGGACGGGGCCGCCTTTTACAGCTGCTTTTTGTATATCTCTGCTTCTGTCTCCTTGAACCCCAGTCGGCCTCGGCAGATGGCCGCTCACACTGAGCCTGGTTCATCTGGAGGTTTCTTCCTGTTAAAAGGGAGTTTTTCCTCTCCACTGTCGCTACAAGCATGCTTAGTGTGAGGGATTGTATTTGAGTCAATGAGTCAATGCAATCAACTGGTTTTCCTTAGATAGAAAACTTTGTATCAATTTGACTGTATGATCTGGTTGAACTGTAAAGTGCCTTGAGATGACATGTGTTGTGAATTTGGCGCTATATAAATAAACTGAATTGAATTGAATTGAAGTACTTTGAAAAAAAGTTAATCTGAAACATCTAAAACCAACTTATACTTATAGGGTGCTGTTACAGACCTCCAAATGCAAATAGTGAAATTTGGACACAATGTGTGTATCTCAACATAGACTGGAATTTTTCTGACTGTCCTACGAAAGTCCAAATAATGAGCACAGCAATAACTTAGACAACTTTTATTGTAAACGCAACATAACATGTGGATTATCACAGATAATCAATAAACTGAATATTTATAAAAAGGATGGCACTGGATCAGCTTGCTGTATTGACCACATGTTTATAAATATACCACAAGTGTGCTCAAATAGCTTATCGGTGCAAGATGGTTGTAGTGTTCACAATCTCTTTGCAATTTTGAGAAAAACAAATGTTCCCAAATGGGGTCCAAAAAACAATAATGAAAAGAAGATTTAATCTTTTACAATATGAAGATGATGTAAGTCATAGAAAGCGGTCAGAGGTTTTTCTACAAAAGGATCCAGAGAAGGCATTTCAGCTTTTTGATCAAACCTTGATGAGAATTGTAGAAAGTCATGCACCAATAAAAAAATCTTCCTGTTTGAAATGTTTACAACCCGAATTAAACGATCTTATGAAAGAGCAAGATCTAGCTAAAAAAGCAGCAATTATATCTAAATTTAAATCACATTAGCAAGTATAGTGTAAACGTCGAAATGTTGTAACCAAGGTATATAGAAGGGAAAATAAATTCTACTATGCTAATATGCTAATGCACCGATGATACCGATACCAGTATCAGGCGGGGCCCCGATCCAGCCCTAAAATGGTGGTATTGGTATCGGTGAGTACAAACAAATAGGGCACCGATACCATTTTGAGAGCCAAAAGTTTATTCAACTATTGTCACCCATTCCAGGTAGGCAATAAAAAGTTCTACTGGATTTACTTTGTATTAGTCTTTTTCCTGCTTTACAAAGGTAGGCAACAGCTTGACAAAGCCATAATGGCAATTATTTTACATCCAAGTAGTATGCAGTTCTTCATATATACACACACATCAATTTCAAACAGATAGTATTGGTATGGTATTGGTATCGGCCAATAGCCAGGTGTTGATGCCAAATAATGGCATCGGCGCATCGGGGCTAAAAAATGGCATTGGTGCAACACTAACTATTATAAAAATAAAACATGATAAAGGCGGAAAGAAAATCTCTGAAAGCCTTCCAAAGAGACACCTGGGTTAAAATAAAGACAAAGGATATCAACACGCTCACAGACCACATCAACATTCCCCTGGGAAGACGTGAAAGATGACAGCCATGTTTTCCTGGACTGCACAGTGCACATCATGGAAGACAGACAACTCAAGATAGAAGTCTACAGGAAACCAACACACACCGACCAGTGTGGGTTTCAAAAGAACAACAGACTAAAGAAGGATTCCTGAAATACAAAGGACATAAAAATTACCTTAACCTTTTATAGGGCAAATTACCATTATTTGATTACTAATACACACCTTATAAATGGAGCACTTAGATTTGCAAGAATGGGACTCACATTAGAGGGGGACCTTGTTAGACCTTGAATCCAGTCTGTGTGGCAAATCCAGAGAATAGAGCACACGTTGGAGGGCGGACATGTCTGACAAGCGTTGGACCCAGAGGAGTAATGGGGTGGACTGTCACTCGGATTTTCGATGGGTACTTGAACAGAACATGTGGAGGTTTTCCCCTAATGCTTTATGTTGTAACAAAAACAAAAGTTGTTTCTTTCAGTCAGTGAGGGTTTTTCATGAATTTCTTATAGAAGCACTTATTTTATTTTTCTTAATATATTTTCTTAATATATTTCTTAACATATTAAGTGACTGTTTCTTGTTATTACATTGACCTTAATTTCTGCTATCAAAATATACATATTTTCTTGAATTCTCAAAAGAAATAAGGTCCTGTCCCCCAATAATACTCTTGGCTTTATATATTGATTTTCAAAGTATTTCTTTAAGCGCCCCATAAAGGGTTAAGTCAAGATTAGACAAAGTAAATAGTCTTATATGTAAAAAGCCGGAAGACACAGTGGACGTCTCAAAAATCCCTTGTGTCTTAGCAGGTGGTCGGCAGCACAGGAGCAACATAGAAGACCTTCTAGACAAAGCCATCTATGAAACTAGTTTACCATCATTCCCTTCTGTAACACAGAAATTAGAAAAGGTAGCAGCTCCTTGAACCACCACCTTCAACTCCGTGAACCACCACCTTAACATGGTGGAGGGCCCAAATAAGGATATTTGCGAGAGCTTGTTGCGGAGGGCTCCGGCACGCCACAAGGATAGCTTTCTTGCTGAATTTTCTGCAGCGCCGGAGTGTCTCGGTAACCGCAGCCGGACAGCTCAGCAGCCGGTGAGAGAGGTTTACGTCTTTTTAATGACTTGGAATCACTGCGGCGCCGCACCCACCGCACCGCAACGGTAAGACCGGAGTCGGTGTGAGCCGGGGGTTAGACAACGCAGGTCCTTTGAAAATGAAAACTGTTAAAAATAGATAGCTAGCTCCTTGGTTTAATGCACAGCTTCACACCTCGAAGCAAAATACTAGGAAACTGGAGAGAAAATATCGCTCCACACGCCTACGGGAATCCTACCTAGTCTGGAAAAATAGTTTACTGCTGTATAAGAGGATCCTTTGTAAAGCAAGAGCAGCATATTTCTCCTCATTAATAGAGGAGAATAAGAATAATCCTAGATTTCTTTTTAATACAGTTGCCAAACTCACCCAGAGCTATAGCTTAGTTGAACCATCAATTCCACCTGCTCTTAGCAGTAATGATTTCCTGGGATTCTTATAAATAAGATTGATCTTATTAAAAATAAGATCATTGGCACTCCTCTTGGTTCGTCACTGGAGGGTGGGGCTGCATCTGAGGTAGTTATGGATTCGGAACCAGGTTTAGACTGCTTTGATCTAGTTTAACTTTCAGAGTTAGCAAAACTATTGTCTCCATCTAAGCTTTCAACATGTTTGTTAGATCCAGATCCAACAAGGTTATTTAAGGAGGTATTCCCTTTGATCTACTCCTCCTTTATAGATGTGATTAATCTATCTCTGTTACAGAGATATGTACCAAAGGCTTTTAAGGTTGCTGTAATTAAACCTTTGCTTAAGAAACTGTCTCTTGACCCAGATGACTTGGTCAATTAGAGACCTATACCCAATCTTCCCTTCTTATCTAAAATCCTTGAGAAAGTAGTTGCCTAAAAAGTGTATGATCACTTACACCATAATGAACTTTTTGAAGAGTTTCAGTCATGCTTTAGAGCTTATCATAGCACCGAAACCGCTCTGGTGAAGGTTGCTAATTATATTTTCATGGCCTCAGATAATGGACTTGTATCTTTGCTTGTCCTGTTGGATCTCAGTGCTGCATTTGATACAGTTGACCATAATATTCTTTTAGAAAGATTTGAATATTTTATTGGAATTAAAGGAACAGCAGTGAAAGTGGCTGGATAAGCAGATCAGGAAGGCCAGCTGTGTGATTCGATGCCCTCTGGATTCAGTACAGGATGTGGGAAACAAAAGGATCCTAACTAAATTAACATCTCTGTTGGATAATGTCTCCCACCCCATGCATGAAGCTGTTGAAGAATTGGAGAGCTCCACCAGGGAGCTTTATCACAGATCCTTCCTCCCAGTAGCTGTAAGACTATAACCACCACTGTTCCAAACAACCTCAATAATTTGTTACATTCATGCTGATTTTGCACAGTGTCTACCTTAGTCAGTTAAATAACGTGCCTCTGTCATTTTGACCCTCTCTGATGTTGTTGTTATTTTCAAATATCCATTACTGTACAAATGTCCATAGCTGTATATTGGTTATTTATTCTACAGGTCCACAGTTTATATTGTTAAAACACTTTTTACAGTACAGTATTTTATTCTTTATCTTTTAGCTCTTCACTATTATGTTATTCTCATATTCTCATGTTATTTTTAAGATTCGCATTTGTGTGACCATTTTTTCTAAAATCTTTCTGCTGCTGTAAACACCATAATTTCCCCATTATGGGACAATTAAGGGGTTTTGTATTCTATTTTATTCCATATTTCTTAACAGACATGGGGGTAGATCTGGCTCTGAGTGATAAATCATTTACTGTATTCATTAATCTCAGACAACCATAGCTATAGTATCAGTGTCTTTATTGCCTAATATTCCCTATTACAGTATAAGTGTATCTAGTAACTATGAAAACAGAACAAATTACAAAAAAATAAGCACAGGATAAAATAAAGGCTAATAAAACGTTAGAAAAAGGGGTCTAAGAGTCTGTCCAAAGGGTCTTGAATGTGTATGTCATAAAACGGGACAGATGGACCCAGTATTCAAGGCGAGACAGCCAGTAGGAAAGTTCAAAAAGTTTATTGAAATAAAAACATAAACAGACGAAAGAGAAGTAAAGCTGCTGAGGATCTGCGGCTCACAACGACTGCAGGAGGGGGGTGGGGCACCGCCCAATTACAGACACTCTGGTAGTGGGAGAAGATGAGTTACCACGAACATCTGACAGGAGATGATTATAAGAGTGGGTCACTTATCTGGTTTAACAGTTCAATTCAAGCCCTGAAAGGGGCACAATCCAGCCGCTTGACTGCCAACTGACGCTGCGCGTCACCTAGACTGTCCCCGGTGCTGCAGCCCCAGAGGACTAGCAGGAAGCTGATCAGAGTCAGGGGAAGACAGATTGGACAGGATTCCAGGAATCCTAAGAGCTCCCAGGCAGGTTCAGAGTAAGACGGAGTCCAGAAGTGTGACCAGGCGGACACGCACAGAAGCAGACAGGCTCGTATGCAGACATGCAGTCTCAGTGGTTGAGGTTAACAGAGACAGGATGTTTAACCAGAACTTGATGCCGGAAACTTTAAACTGGTGTCCTCCTTGGAGCCAGGCTTACAGGAATAAAAACTGATCCTCCCCGTGTTCCGAGCCAAAATCCTAAGGACTCCGCAGGGAAGGAAAAGTGCACGGTCAGGCGAATAGACAGAAACAAAACCCTCTCTTTCCACTGGCCGCCAGGAACCATGAAAATAACTAAAAACTGACTGAACAGACTAACAGAAAACAAACAATGATTTGGCTAGGATCACTCGGGCTGTACCAAATATACGACAAAGGAAACAGGTGAATGAAATAAATGATAATTACAGCAGGGAGGGAAACGGCAGAATTCAGGCCAGATCATGCCAGTTTAAGTTTTAAGGCTTAATGGATTTGGGCATTTAAGGGTGTATGTCTTTCAGAAGAAAAACACAAGCAATTATCTATTCTATACCCTGCCCAAGCTAGAGTACTTCAGTAAGCATCAATTTAAAAAAAAGGCAGCTCTCGGAATGAATTGAATGATGCAAAACAACAGAAGACTTTTTTTCAGTCTGCAATCGTTAATTCTTTTGAGCACCTACAAATGCTCCTAGAGGACATATACTTTGTAGGGCAGTGGGGCAGTTCAGTGGATTCACAGAGGCACTTCGGCAAACAGCTCTCAGGCCCAGGCTGTTCCGTGGGTGGCAAAAAAGGGTAGACCCGGCAATAACGTGTTTTTTTTCTTCTGCTTCGGAGTAGGCAGGATCACAAGGAAAAGGAACAAGAATTGGCAGCCTGCTCTTTTAACATAGTTAAAATGATTTAGGTTAATTCCTGCTAAAATGCACCATCTGCTGGTAAAACAGTGAATCACATTCACCTTAGGAAGAATGGGAGTAATCTTTACAACTATGAGGATCACTGATGGGGTAAGATGTGTTGTGATTTTATGTTCAATTCTATTCCCAGCCAGCTGGGAATTTATATTTCTAATACTTTAAGATGTTTATTGCCCTGCCTGCTTCAGGTAGTTAAATATCTTATTTCATCAGATATTATTTCGGCTGTTATATATTGTTTATGAACACACGCCCTACTAGCTGTGTGTTAAAACAATAAATGAAAGAGTGATTCAAGCTCTAACATTGGTCAAACTGTTAAATCTGGACATACATGGAATAAATTGACCACAATTTCTGTTCAAAATATAAGAGTTTAATAACAAAAATCATTCAGCTCCAAGTCAAACATATTTCAGTTTAACACTCTTAACTAAAACTAGTGAAACCCAACTAAACTTAACTACTATGTACAAAGAGGAAAGGAAACATGGTTGAAAACCATATCACAGTTTAAGGTGGATTTTGTATTTGAAAACCAAAGTTTATTTGGAAAAAATTGGTATATGACCAAATAAGCTTTTCACAAATTTTGAGAAATTTGAAATGTTTTCAGACCAATTCACAATGCAAATCCAAATAATGTTTTATTAAATGATTTGCTTAATCAAGAACCAATAACCTTTAGTCAAATGATTCTTTACCCTCTTTGAAATAACTAGCAGCGATAGGGGCGAGAGGGGGCTGGCAAGTCACACCTCTGTGGGAGGTATTTCAAGATGAAATATGGACATTGGTTCCAATGTCCAAAAACCATGATTATGGCAAATGGCACAACATATTGTTGGTTCAACAAATCACAACACTCTCTCTTGCTTCTTTACAGAAATGCAATCAGCTGCTTTCTCCTGTTTTAGCATAGATAATGTTTTTTAGTTTTTTAACTTGGAGTAGTTTTGAAAATTTTAATTTTGCACTCCAAGCATGCACGCACACATACGGACAAGAAAACAGACAAAAGGAAGTGAGAAGGATGAATTTAAGGGAGAACAACCGATGAGAGTGGAGTTAAGAAGCACAGCACAGCACAGTTACTGACTCTAAGGGAAGAAAAGACTGGCTATAACACCACTCCATCTGAGTGGCTGCATAACCTGTGCATAACAGCAGCAGCAGCAACCAGGCAGCGAAGCCAGCGAGAGGAAAAGAAGTGACTATTGCAAAAACACTGTATTGTAAATTATAACTATGTTATTCACATCAAATTATTGATAGAAACAGGTAGGTTGGTCCGAAATTTGGGAAGGGACAGGTCCCTATGATCCCTATGCAAACCTATGCCCAGGTCTAGAGGTTACAGGGCAAAGAGGATGGGACGAGTTTGCGCCATGGTTTTAAAGGGACATGAAGTCAGGGTCTTACATCATTGACATTTTATCTCCAACAATGTGTATAAAACAATGGTGCTATGAAATCCAAATAACTGCCAAAGATTCCTCCTTCTGAGTGGTCGAAGTTTCCAAGATGGTACACAGATGTTTGTATAATTGCTAGAACCACACACGAGCAAAGGGAAAATTCTGTGCTTTCTACATGGCCTTCCAAGAGTCATCTGGGATTAAGAAGAGAGACACCAGAACCAACAAGCTGTAGCTACATACATATTGACACTTTTGAAAGTAGGTTTTTTTGAAAGTAGGTTTTTTTAGGTCTTTCTTTTCTTTTTTTTTTAATCAAATCATTTCACCTTACATTGTTTGGTTTTCCAGAGATTCACTTTATCTATAATCCATATCCACAGTTTTCTTACAAGTATAGGTGGTTCTTGTCAGTTTGCAGCACCTTAGAACAAGTCAACAATGCGATATCTAATAAGAGTAAAAGTTTGCCTATTTCTCAACACATATTTGACATAATTCCAACAACTCTGTTAATCCTGCTCCCAAGCACAGTTTCCTCTCCAATATTATTTTCAACAACTGTGAGATAACAAGTTAATATCACTTGCATTTCAATTCATCATTTAATGCTTCCACTTATTAAAATGGCTATGATGATGAACGAGGTTTGGCATGAAAAACATTAATCTAATTCTATACAGCATCCTGGAAAGTATTTATCAGCCAGGAATGCATTTGATCAATGCATCTAAAATATTTAGTCTAATCAAACATGAATCAAAAAATTTATTACAGATTTAAAATAATACACAGATGAGCTTTTTATAAAATGTTTTATTGTTATTGTGTATTTCTGCTTCACAAAACAAGCATGATTATAAGATTTTTTTTATCATCAGAGCCATATTACTGTAGGTTCAAACAAGCAAGTACAACATAGTGACTACTCAAACCTGAATGTGAAAATTTTTCACTGTTGTATATTTATAGAGCATTAGAAATCAACTGTAGCTGCAACAAAGAGGAGCACATGTAAAATCAAGATATATTGCAAAGAATAAAGAAAGAACAATAAGAAGTGTAAACCAGTAAAACATTAGAAACAGGAATCAAATCTCAAATAAAACGTATTTCTAAAATACCTATCAGGACTAGCATAACATGTAGTTTCTAAACAGTCTCTTAGTATGATGTTCATTTAATTGAGGAAACATTTGTGCACATTACTAAACTGTTTTTCTCTTGAGACTATGAGAGGTTTGTCTTCCTGTAATGTTTATCACTCATTAGTTACTCTTTTCTAAGTTGTATTTAAGTTTTTAGAGTGCTGTTAGTAGAAAAGTTCCTCCTTCTCTAAAGTCACTGGCTTATTGTGTGAAATAGGTTGTTATGTTTCTTGGTGCATCCTTTTCGTGCTGTGCTCATGCAGTAATCTTTCCTATTTCCTATACAGCTCAGTTTTTTACATTTTGGTCTCAACCTATTGTGGAATTGTGTGCTTTGTGGCATATTTATACTATTTAAAAAACATAACTGAATCTAATCCATTTGACAGAGAATAAATACCACTCTTCAGATGCCACAAAACCTCTCGCTGATGTCCCACAGCTTCTTTGAGGCGGCATCATCCTCGGCCTTCTTAAAGACTTCTCTCACGGTGCAGTTGGAGAAGTAGCGTCCACTGAGGTGTTCAATGCCCTCCTGTAGGGCACAGTGCAGAGTGGTTTGGCTTCCTTGGACGGTGTTCTTGAAGAAAAACATTCCTATGTTCTTCAACACCATTTGCAAGATTGAGCTTGTATTCCTGGCCAGCTCAGTGTAGATGCCTCCTGTGGGAAAATCAATGTTTTTTTGATGAATTTTCTTTTGGTGAAGCAATTCTTCAACATGATTTCATCCAACAAACAAACTGGTGTTGCTTATCTCCAAACCACTAAAGGAAAATTATCAATGGGAACAGACCATAGATATTACAATGAAATTCTGGCCATTTTTCAATTCACAAAAATATGAGTATGGACTTATGTTCTCACAGAGTATGTTCTATCTAAGCTCTGAGAGCGCGCCACAGGAAGCTGCTGCTGCCGTGTTCTGTACTGAGACAGCTGTCAGTATGAAGGATGCACAAGTCTGCGCTCGGGAGGCGCGGGAACAGCATCTAGGATTTTGTGCTGAGGCTAATGACATTTAATGAGCACATGAAAATGCCCAAGTTCCCAAGTATTGAGAAGCAGCCATTGTCTTTGGACCAAAACCATAAATTTGATGCTCACCAAGCCCACCATTTGAAAGGATGAAAAAAGATATGTTTTTCTTTGTATATTTAATCTTTCTTAGCATCCTTTTTTATGTCTTTATGAATGGTTTGGGAACTCACATGGGGACGTGAGTTGATAGTTTGCAAGCCTTATTTTTCTTTTGAATTAGTCTAATTTTGGGATTTTCTAGATTTACTTTTGTGTGCCACCCTCCCTTTTGTATTTGGAATCTTGAATTTGGTGTCAATGCAAGATGTTCAGCAAGATCAGCCGTACTCTTGCATTAGCATTACTTTATATTTTTAACTATTTATATTACATAACAACAAGCTAACTATTAGGTATGTAAGACTGATTTGCAACATTAAGACATTCTGTTTTAATCAGTTTTAATAAAAAATATTTTTAATGTCCAACTAATAAAGACAGTTGTTTTGTCCCATGTAATCTCTAAATAGCTATACAAAATTGTATTCCTACTCTGACTGTTACCTTTGTATTATGAGATTGTTGTTCTTTTCTAATCTCTGTACAAACAATTCATCAATTTCAAGAATGTCAGTGCTGGGAAAATCCCATAACAACAGCTGACATTGATTTAAGGTTACTTAAACTGAATGGAATATTGTTTATCAAAGTAACACTACAACACAAATGTCACATTAAAGGTGGAAAGTGTTTTGAAATGAATATTCATGTTCTAGTTTCTATGTACAAAAAAGCTGGTTTGGTTGCACACATACAGCATAAACTGTCCATTTTTTGTGAGACTGTCTGTCTATCACTTGAATGGATCTTACCCGGATGGAGGGCGTAGCAAGTGACCTTGGTTCCTTGAAGTCTCTTGGCTAGCTCATGGGTGAAGAGAACATTGCACAGCTTAGAATCACCATATATCATTATGCTATCCCAAAAAGATGTCCCTTCTCTCAGGTCTTTGTGGGTATTCAGACAGTTGAAATCAACTCTTCCCCAGTTGTGTGCTGTAGATGACACAGTAACTACCCTGCTTGGTGCACAATCCTTAAGTCGATCTAATAACAAGTTAGTTAACAGGAAGTGGCCGAGGTGGTTGACACCAAACATTGTCCCAAATCCATCTTCAGTTCTTCCCAACAGGACAACACCTAAAGGACAAAAACATGGAGAACCAACATTCATTTCCAACGAAAGTCATACAAAAATCTGTAAGAAAATCTTAAATCTTACTAAGAGAAGACTGAATAAATATGCCGCTAAGATAAACTCTTAAGGCCAGGGTATCTGGTATGTGGAGATTAATCTAACCAAACAGTTCTTAAAAATACCTTTGTTGCCCTTTAATGTTTTATTATATTAAATTCAATTTAAAATTACTTTATTGACTCAAAGGAAAATCAAATGTTGCAGTAACTCATGGCCAGTTTTTCAATTAGATTGTATAGGTGTTGATATAGGGTGACCAGATGTCCTCGTTTTCCTGGACATGTCCAACTTTTCATACCAAAAAAAATGTTGAGGGGGAATTTCAAAATCGTCCGTGATTTTGATCGACTACCGTGCAGCAGAACCGAGCCGTCAGCATCATGGTGAAGCTGGTTTGAAATTAGATATTGGATATTCAAGCTCTGAGGAGTCAGCTGTATCTAGCTCACGGTTGATCCGACGGAGACAGCCAGCGTCTCTTAGATACTCTCTCCTCCCACACGCGGTGGTGCAGTTAGAGACCATCAACAAATCTTTGAACCAAGCACTCTTGAGAAACAAAATTCAATAAATTCCTTATTCTATGACCAGCTAAGTAAAAACTAATATAAAGTCATTCCAATAGATAACATATGTAAGGCACACTTACTTTTATGCAATGTTAAGCTATTTTCAATTGTTAAGATATTTTTGAAGACAAAAGTTGGGACTTTTCTTCAATAGCTTCCAGGTCATGTGACCTACTGACTCAAATTCTTTGTGAAATTGTTCTACTACTTTAGCCTGATGGGGCACACTCATTTTTATTACATTTCAAGCCTTTGTATATTTTCGGGCAGGCGGGGGGAAGCATACCGTCAGCGGTTTGGTTCGGTTGCTCCGTCCCCGGCTGGAGCTGATGGCTCGGTTCAAATGTCCAGTTAAGACTTTGTTCCTAGTATAAAGTCAAACATCTTTGATATTTTCGATGTTCTTAGGGTGCTGCAGTGGTTTCTGCAGTCTTTGTTTTTCTCCCTCTGCCACAGGTGGCTGCTGATTAGCAGGGAGGGGTTAGGTGTTTCGTGGTGGCGGGATGTTACGGCTTAAAGGGGAACGCTGTTTTTTTACATTGGCCCATATGAGTTTTGTGTCATTTGGAGCTGTTCTGAAGATATTCCGTCCAAGTAACGTCTTCCTATGGGCAAACGACTTGAAGGCACAAACTAAACTGTTCATAATTTATCATTTATGGTAAGCCAGCATTCATAACATGTAGGCGAATCACTGTCCCCCCAACATCCGCGGCTATATTTTTTATATTTATACTTTTTAAAAACAAAGCGGAGTGTGTATGGCGTCATCCGCGCCCGGGCCACCGGCCGCTACGCTCTACCCCTTCTGTTAATTCTGCTTGCTAATCTGAATCGTTCCATTCCATTTCGAGAGCGAGATCATCTGTGGTAGTACAGTGGGTACTGCTTGGAAATGGACGGTTTCCTGCGGGATTCCTGCATGATTCCTGCGTGAATCACGATGTATTTCCTGAGGCCAGTTTTTTTTATTTCAAAAAGAACTGCAATGTACCCGGACAAACACCAGGTGGCACTTGGGAGCTCTACCATGCTAAAGGTGACGTTTGTGGGCCTGCAGTCAAATGAAAAGCAGGTTTATTGGGGATCTTGGTGTGATATTGTGCTATTTTATGATGTTTTTGATTAAAATAAAGTTAATTATTTAATTTAACATAGTGACTGCATTATCTTATTTCATGAAAATTGTTGCGTAGTTATAGATACACCTCCGATCTTATCTGAGAACTGTTTATTTCTATTTATCTGCATCTCTATTATTTAATGAAAAATAAAATGAATTAAGTTGGAGCCGGGGATACGGACTGAGGCGCAACCAGAGAAAGGCGACAGAGACAGTACTGCGGCTGGTGATTTTGAAATTACATGTCAGACTTAATAATATTACTTTAGCGATAGTTTCAAGGTGTTGCTTTATTGTATATCTCGTACCGTGTCTTTTGGTTGTGCTGTTCTTTTTTCATCTCGTTACAGGTGATGAAGCAGACTGAAAATGTTTTGACATTGTCTCCTTCCTATCTCCTCTTTCTTTCATCTTTTGTCCTTTTTTTTTCTTTTTCCTTTTTCTTCTTCTGTTTTTCTGCTCTACTTACATTGCAGTGTCCATATGAACTGTAAAACTCCCTGCATAATTATAATAAAGCAATTTATATGCATGAAACAAGTGGAGCAGTATGGCAATTGCCATACCGCTACACTTGTGAAAGTAAAATCTGTTGGGCTCCTTTTGGCATTAAGACAATTATTCTTATTGCCACCTTGCCAGACAGGACACTGTTAAAAAAAAAAAAAAATTCATATCCAAAGTTGATTGCTTATTAAGATAAGCCAAAGTTGTTCAAAAAGGTATGTAAGAAAATATATTTTCTTTAGTTTTGTAAAATATAAGTGCCGTTGACAGCTTTGAGGATCAAAAGTTAAGCTAATCTTTAACTGTGTTCATTAAAATCCATCGAGAGTTTGTGTGCTTAGGCTGTAATAAAAAAAAAATAGCCATAGTAAAAAACATTTCACGTTCAGACTCACAAAATTAACAGATTTTATCACTTAAACGTTTAGCCTTGATGGGGTTTTGGCTAGGTGACTGTAAAGCCTATTTTAAAGCTATTATGACAAACCCGTTTTTAAATCAGTTAGTGACTACACACACAGGATGGAGGAGGAGACAGGAGCAGAGCGAGAAGAGCAGCCACCTGTCGCTACCACACTGTGGCCTTATCTTCAGAGATTTTGAAACTTGTTGAATCCTCTGATAAAAAGTACGTGTTCAGATGTTTTAAGGCTTATTTGCACAGATAAGATTTTTTAGGTATGGAGGAACAGCTCTCCCATGTATAAAAATAGGAGCTGAGCAGCTCCTGTAGTCAGAGACTTAGACATCCTGTCTGTAAGAAGGAGCGCTAGCGCAGGTCATTCATTCCTGCTGCCACCTGACTCTATAATAATGCACTATAACCACAATAACTACAGTAAAAACCACTGTGCAGCTACATTATAGTTTTGTATTTATTGACTGTGAACAATATCCTGTGCAATATGTTGAATGTGCAATATTTCTCCCCCTGTATATAAGCCATCCGGCTTGTACATATCTTTATTTCTTAGTTTTTTATTTCCTATTTTTATTTTGTTTTTCATTGTGTGCAATACATGTAGACTTGCACATTAATCCTACAGTATTTATCTTGATATACTGTATATACCTGGATATACTGTATATATATTGCTTATTCTTAATGCACCTTTTTCCTCCCTGTTTGCACCTTCTGTAACTTCTATGCCAATATGTGACGAGTGAATTTCTCCGCTGTGAGATCAATAAAGCTCATCCAATCATCTAATCTAAATAAATACATAAATAAATACATGTTCAATAAATAAATAAGCATTCGATTAATTACCCCCAACATATGGTTAAATGATATGTTCTCATTATAAATCATTTATTTAAAAAATGCTGTTATGTTCCTTTTTTTTTAAAGATGCTTTTAAAATGCTTAACTGTTTTTATTCTTTTATTTTCTTTCTAAAAATCACTAGATTTTAAAAACACTCATAGTTTTTGAAAGGTATTTCTTCTGTTATTAATATTAAACATTTAGAGGGTTTAATAAAAATTAGGCCTGCAGTGTAAAAGTAGCCAAAGACAACGGCCCAGATCCTTTGCGCGGATTTGGTCCAGATGTCATGATGAATCTGGGCTGGATCCGGGCCAAATACATTTTGTTATCTGGGCAGTGTTCAGCTGTCACATGATTATTAAATGATGTAGTTATCATATCATGCGTCAGTAACGGCGAGGTTACCTGTTACAGGTGCATTAACACTCTGCTTTTTGAGCTCATTCATGCAGTCTGAGCTTGTTTTGAAATTCAATGTATTAATTAATAGTAGATTATTATAGGCTACTTATAGCTACAGGTTATTTGATGCCATGTTATGCAGAAGTAATGCATCTTATATCTTGATCTAAATAGTACATTACAGTGAACCCTCGCTATAACGCGGTTCACTTTTCACGGTCTCGCTGCTTCACGGATTTGCATCATGCATTGTTAAACTTTATTGTCAAACATAATCAATGGTGGCATGTCGGTTTATAAGGATCTTTTGGCCCAGAAGAAAAAAGAGCGTCAACAACTACCAATGTTCTTCTCTCAAAAACACACACCTGCACCGCAGGCTTTAGAAGAAAAAAACGCCACAGAGCAATCAGGATGCAGTGGCTCCGTCAGAACAGCAGTGAAATACTGTACTGTACTGTACATGTCAGTCACTATTTGTACTACTGTACTTTGTGTTTTTTTTCATAATCATTTTTCATTTTCTCCCGTTCCAATCCGTCATGGCGTGGCGGTGCTGATCCCCGCAATATTAACCCTTCATTTCGTATTGATGATTAAAATTATTACTTATTTATTTATTATAACTATATTATTTTACAGTAAAGTACAGTAGTTAACAACGTCTATACCGTAGGCTACTTTTATTTGTTAAACAAATGCTTGGGCCTGTAAAAAGTTTTTGTTCCTTGATTTCAATGTTGTATGGAGTATTACATTGCATGATAACTGTAAAAAAATAAAGGTTTCTATTTCACGGATTTCACCTATCGCGGGTTCTTTTTGGAACGTAACCCCCGCGATAAACGAGGGTTCATTGTATTTAAAATGGGAATACTCTGGATTAGCTCACTGACTTTTGGGTCGATCACAGCCATCTCTGACAACAGCTTAGAAACGCCACTATTCATCGGGGCAGAAAGCAGCATTCTTGCATAATGTGCCCCTATGGTCTAATGTATTTCCTTGGAAAGGTGGAGCGCACATCAGCTGATCTAAATAAAAGAAAGACGCCATAAAATAAATGTTACGTGTCAAACAGCATAATAGGCTAGTATCCGTAAAATATATAAATAAGTTAAATAAGTTATTGTACAATTTTTGATATCATAGGCCATCAAGCGATTAACACTAGATGTCCCGGAGAATTTCAGTTTTCCTGCAAGCCCCCCTCCCCTCTTCAAGTTTGTGTATTCACTCTACCTTGCTAAGTGTCCTTGTTGTAATGCAAATAACTTGTGATATGACCAGCCCTTCTACAGGAGACTGGATTAGGCTGAAACAAACTGGCATCAGAACAAGAGCATGCTCCAAGCACTTTTCATTACCTGCCCCTGCAACATCAGACCTTTTTGCAGGAATAACTTGATAAGTCATATCCAAATCTTTTATTAAGGCAAACCTATTGAACAACCAGATATCATACGGGTCCTAGTTCCTGAGCTGAGAACAGGTCATAACCATGCTTTTCCAACAGGGCAAGGCAGAGCCTATTTCTTTTGTCCATTCACGAACAGACTCATTTGTATTGTTGCAAAGCTCACTATGTGAAAGAAAGAACAACTTAGAGAATAATTGTATCTTGTCTTGTCTCGCCTTTTCACGTCATTCAACATTTCAGCTTAGAAAATGAGAAACAGTATGATTTCAGTACTGGAGTAACATTTATTTCACCCAAGGAAAAGCAATACATATGAAGCTACAATTGTCCCATTTAGCAGTTTTCACAAACCCAAGGATGATTCCTTCCTGCATTTGCGACAGGTATAGTTTGTGCAGTGCACACAACGCTCAGTGCTGTGGTTCCTGTTGCAGAGAATGCACACCTGACCTGCTTATAATAACAATAAAAAAATCTGAAAAAATAGAGTTTAGCACATATTCCCAAATTAAGAGTTGTAGTATGAACTAGATGAGGTTATCTATGTGACCTATACGTTTTGTGTCACTACAATGATCTACAGTGTAATTATTGGCTATTATATGCTTATAATAACAATGAATAAATCTCCAAAAATACAGTTTGGGAAGCCAAAGTAAGAAAAAAAAAGAATGTTAGAACTGTAAATATTATATATATGTAAAAATTTCTTTTTGTTTACACTTGTGTATACAAAATGACAAAATAAATCTAAGTCTCTAAGTCATAAGTAATTCTTGGCTTTTTATATGCTTATAACAATGAAAAAAGAAATAGAGTTTAGAACATTTTCCCAAAGTAACAGTATAATTATTGGCTATTATATGCTTATAATAAAAAAGACAAAATCTCCAACAATCAGCTTGGCCTATCTTCCCAAAGTAAGAGTTGTAGTATGATCCAGATGAAGTTATCTGTTTATCCTACAAGTTTGAAGGCAGTACAATGATTTATAGTGTAATTATTGGCTATTATATGCTTATAATAACAAAGAAAAAATCTCCAAAAACACAGTTTGGCCTATCTTCCCAAAGTAAGAAAAAAAAGATTGTTAGAACTGTAAATATACAGTCATATGTTTATATAACTATTTCTTTTAATGTATTTATTACTGTTTTCAAGGCTGAACTTTAAAATATGAAATTGTCTAGAGCTGTTCTAAACGAAATTTCTATTTGTTTACACGCATATACAAAACAACAAAATAAATCTGTCAAAGTCACAAGTAATTTTTGGCTATTATATGCTTAAAATAACAATGAATAAATCTCCAAAAATAAAGTTTGGCCTATCTTCCCAAAGTAAGAGTTGTAGTATGATCCAGGTGAGGTTATCTATGTATCCTACAAGTTTGAAGGCAGTACAGTGATCTATAGTGTAGTCATTTGTAACGCTCTTAGTAAATGCGCAGGTCTGACTGCAAGGTTTAATGTTAACCACGTAGAATCAGAAGTAGGAACGGCATAGAGTCATGATTGGGTGGATAATTGAGGCAACCAATGCAAAAAGCTTTGTTTACATGACCATTTATTGCAGTAAAAATAATGATAATACTAATAATAAAAATAATAACAGCAAAAACGAAACCAAAAAAATAAATTGTTCAAAAGAACCAAGAAGAGGGGGAAGAAAAACACCCCAATAAATAAATAATACTCAATAATACTTCACAAAAGAGGTCCAAGAGCAACGGGAGAATTGTTCTTTTCCTTTGAATACTCCCTTAAAGCTTATTTTGTTTCCTGTATGGAAAGTATTGTTTGGTTTTCCTGCGTGAAAAGTGTTGTGTGGTTTTCCTGTGTGAAAAGTGTCTTTTTTCCTACCACCAGATGGTGTGTGGGTAGCTCGCCATCCTCCGTCATCAAGCAAGTCGATGAAGGGGGAGAAAAAAAAAAACCTGACCTAAAAGGCCAGAAAAACATACATTAGGTTCATATATAAATGTTATATTTATATAAGCTAAATGGGGAAAAAACTAACAAAACAAATACATACTGCTATGTATTGACTACCACTTCCCATTTTATAAAAATGAGAAGGGGTAATAAAAAAAAAAGTCCTTCTAAAAGGAAAAGTGCACTTCAAAATTCAAGTTCAAAATTTCTCAAAGTAATTAGCAGTCGTTACAACTACTAATAATAAATCAAATCAATCAACTTTAAGAATGTGATTGATCAAAGTAGCTACAAACAAAATCATATTAGGTGCCAGACTTCATTGATGCACCAGCATGAAATACAACAATAACCAAAGAAATCATGGAAAATAATCAAATCTAAAGTTGAAAAGCAAGCCTTTAAATATTAAAGGTGTGACCTTTAATTCGGCTTTAACAGTATGACTTTTTATTAAGTAAGTAATTAGTAAGTGGACTGAACTGATGTAGCAACTGATTGTCGAGTGGGTAGCTAATGCTAACTGGCGGCGCGCTACGGAAATAACGCCCCATATTATATGTGAATGAATATTTACTCACCGTCGCGTAACAGATTGTCTGAGAAGGTGGATATAACGTCAACTTGTTCTCGTCAGAATGGTGTACCAGGCGTCAACAAAGCCCAGCCGCAGATCCTCGAGTTCTAGTGTTTTGTTCAGTGATGAGTTGAGTTGGAGATTCTGATTGTTTTATTAACAACCGACGCCACAACCAACAGTGAGCAGCAGCACCGTGGGAAAACCCGTAAATACACATGAGGGTACCAGAATTTAAAGGGGCGGCTTAAAGGGCAGGTGGGTGGGCCATGGTGGTAACGTGGGTTACATGTTCCCCCCCTGATCCCATGCACGTCCCCGTGCATGGACCAGGTTGAGCCTGGATGACTGGCTGGATAATACCAGGAACAGTCATGTATTCAACTGCCTCAGTCCCTTCAAGAGCATGTGTAAATGCAGTAGTCAGTCCATGAAACAACAACTGGATACTCTTCAACAGCGGGTGACCGAGTTGTGAGTACTGTAAACGTTCCGATGGTCTTCTTGCTCGGGTTGACCTCCGCAAAGATGGTTCTGCTTCAGGACTCGATGGTTCTGTTACGGAGCTTGACGGTTCTGTTTCGGGACTTGATTCTGTTTGAACAATTAAGTCCGCTTCTGGTTCCATATTATTGGTGGAGGGCTCTGGAGTAACAGGTTCAGGAACAGGACCTCCCTCAGCGGCAGGATCTCCTGAAGAATCAGTTTCCGAACTGATGTTTACCGCCTCTCTGTCCACAGGTTGAAATTCCCCTGGTTCCTCTGTGACGACTAGGAGCTCCTGTTCCAAATCCTCTTCTGCAGCAGAGGATAGGGGCTGATCAGGAACTTCAGGTAGGTCTGCAGGTGGAACAGGTTGCTGGACAGGAGGTACTGGTGAATTAACAACAGTGATGAATTTCACAGGCTCGAAGGAAGAAGGATCGTTCAGAGGTGAGATGATCTCATCTTCTGATGAATCTTCATTGTTAGGGTCAGGTAAGTTCACAGGCAGGTGCTTTTTCCTCTTCACAGGTAAGTTTTTTACAGGGCTCTGTTCAGCCAGAAAATCACAGGGCAACAAAAGGTCACGATGGAGTGTTCTGAGAGGTTTATCCTGGTTCTCTGGTTTTACAGTGTAAACAGGGAGGTTGCCAGCCCTCTTTACCACTACATATATGTCAGGTTCCCATCTGTCAGCCAATTTGTGCTTTCCTCTCAGTTGGACGTTTCTAACAAGGACCCTGTCGCCTACGGCAAGTTCGGAAATGGTGATATGCCGATCAAAAGAGGTCTTATTACAGGACATCACCTTCTCTGAGTTTTCCGCAGCCAACTGATGGCTGTCTTGCAGATGCATTTTCAGTCTTTGGACATACTGCAGGTGAGATGTGGAAGTGTCCTCTTCCAGTGGTAGCCCAAAAGCCACATCTATGGGAAGACGAGGTTGGCGACCAAACATTAGTTCGTATGGAGAAAACCCAGTGACATCATTTTTAGTGCAGTTGTATGCATGAACAAGGGGTTTTATAAAATCTTTCCATCGAGATTTATTCTGCTCACTTAATGTCCCCAGCATGCTAAGCAATGTGCGATTGAATCTTTCCACAGGGTTACCTCTGGGGTGATAAGGAGTTGTCCTTCCTTTATGGATGCCAGCAATATCACACAGTTCCTTGATGGTACGGGACTCAAAATCTGGTCCTTGGTCACTGTATAACCTTTCTGGAATGCCATAGTGGACAAAAAAATTTTCCCACAAGCATTTAGCAACAGTTCGAGCTTTCTGATTTGGTGTTGGAACAGCAACAGCATATTTTGTGAAGTGATCTGTAATCACGAGAATATCTTTCACTCTGCGATCTGGCTCCAGAGACAGGAAGTCCATGCACACTAGCTCTAGAGGTCTTGAAGTCTTGATGTTAACGAGAGGTGCAGCCCGTTCTGGTAAGGTTTTCCTTTTTACACATCGTTCACAGGTCTTGATTTTGTTGTAAACATCAGTGGACATTCGTGGCCAGAAGAACCGAGAACGAATCAAGTCTAATGTCCTCTCGATACCAAGGTGGCCCATATGATCATGAAGCTGAACCATCACCATATGCCGACACTCCTCTGGTAACACTAGCTGATAGGTAACACTGCTTCCCACTTCCCGTCTCCTGAAAAGAAGGTTGTTACGGAGCTCCAGTTTATTTATTTCTCTCAGCAGGAGTGGCAGATCTGGAAGTTCATCCCTCAGCGATGGCGGTGGAGATTCCCCTCTCTCAAGCTGAGCAATCACATGTTGGATGATAGCTCGCTGTTTGGCAGCAAGATCAGCAGTAGAGAACCGGGGCAGAACGGCAGTGGCAAATTGGGCATCGTTTGTGTAACTGTCAGGTAGGCTTTCCACATGGGCAGACAAAGAGAGAACAAGGGCATGGTCGTTGCTTGAGCTGAGCACCAGGTGGCGGTCACAGATGGCTTCAACAATGTGCTGGTCAATGGTGGTGCAACCTGGTTCCTCGAGATGATGTTGAACGAACTTTAACACTCTCTCCCTTTCTTTGCAGGATTTAAGGTCATCAGGCATCTCAGGATGTGTTCGTCGGGACAGCCCATCAGCATCTGCATTCTGTTTTCCTGCTCTGTAAACAATCTTAAAGGAAAATGTGGACAGAGCAGAGAGCCATCTATAACTTGTAGCGTCAAGCTTAGCTGATGTCAAAAGGTAGGTCAACGGATTGCTGTCTGTGACCACAGTGAATTGTGTGCCATATAGGTAGTCATTAAACTTCTCAGTAACTGCCCATTTAAGTGCCAGAAATTCTAACTTATGTGCTTGGTAGTTTGATTCACTTCTGGACAGACCTCTACTTGCATAAGCTACAACTCGAGTTTTGCCATTATTTTCTTGATATAGCACTGCTCCAAGGCCTGAAGAACTGGCATCAGTATGGAGAGTGTATGGCTTGCGAGGATCTGCAAATATAAGTACAGGAGAAGTAGTGAGTTTTTCAATAATGGTGTTAAATGCATGTTGACAGGATTCAGTCCAACGTTCGGCAAAAGGCTCTTTTGGGTTGAAATAGTTCTGGGCTTTCAACGTAGGTTTTAGTTTCTTTTGGCTAGGTGGATAGCCAGCAGTAAGGTCATGCAAAGGTTTAACAATTGCAGAATAGTCCTTCACAAATCGCCGATAATATCCTGCAAATCCCAGGAACGATCTCAGTTCCTTCAGGTTCTTTGGCACTGGCCAAGATGCAAGGGTGGAAATTTTATCGGGATCTGTCTCCACACCATCCTTGGACACAACATGGCCAAGATACTTCACTGACGTTTGAAAGAACACACATTTCTCAATGGACAGTTTTAGTCCAAAGTCCTTTAATTTGTTTAGGACTTTCATCAATCTTTCTTCATGTTCTTCAAGAGTTGGTGCAAAGATGATCAAATCATCAATAAAAACCAGAACTTCTTTCAGATGGAGCTCACCCATGCATTTTTCCATGAGTCGTTGAAAAGTGCTTGGAGCATTGGTCACTCCTTGAGGCATACGATTAAATTCCCAGAAGCCTAAAGGACAAACAAAAGCTGTTTTGTGCTTGTCAGCTTCTTCCATTTCTATCTGGTAATACCCAGATTTTAGGTCCAGCACAGAGAACCATTTAGAGCCTGCCAGTGCGGTGAATGCATCTTCTAGCTTCGGAAGGGAATAAGCATTTTTAATGGTTTGTAGGTTAAGTTTCCGATAATCAATACAGAGGCGCACAGAGCCATTTTTCTTACGCACCACCACAATAGGTGAAGCAAATGGAGATTCTGATTCACGGATTATTCCAGACTCAAGCAGTTCTTGAAGATGTTTTCTCACAGCATCAACATCCTGTGGATGTATAGGGCGTGGTCTTTGTTTGAATGGTGCAGGGTCAGACAATTTTATTTGATGTTTCACCTTGTCTGTACAACCAAAATCAAGGTCATGTTTGGCAAAGACCTCTGGTATGCTGTTGAGCTTTGAAATGATCCGACTTTTCCATTGTGGTGTTAGAGGTGATTCTCCAAAATTGTATTGAAGCTGAGGTGTTAATGACTCTGCAGGCTTGTCATGGATTTTGACACTTTGCTCTTTTGAGATAACAGACTCTAAAGCGGCAATCTCTGCAATGGCTGCTCTCGCGGGGATGATAATTGGATGATCTGACTCATTAGTTACTACCACTGGCAGGTAACAAGGCCGATGTTGAGGTATGTTAATGAGACAGGCTTTAACCATAAGTCCCCCAGGCAGACAGGAAGAGGCTGGGTGTTCAACAACAACCACTTTCTCTTCCCTCAACACCCGTGTGGTCAAACATCCCTCAAGGACAACAGTTTGGCCAGATAATATGGTTTGTGGCTGATCAGGCTGCAGAGTCAAAACAACTGGATGTTCAGGGGAGTTTTGAACATACCTGTTCTGCAGGATCTTCAAGACAGCTTGATACCCAAAAGCAGTGGGTTTAAAAGTAGTAGACTGGCTCTCAAGGTGCTTCTTGTAGGCAATGTCCAGTGTATTTGTGCCTACTAGTAAAAGTGGATGTGTGGTTTTGGTGTCTGGGACTACCAAGGCTAGGGTGTCCACTTCAATTGGAGAGCCAAGAAATTCAGGTGGGAAAGTCAAATTTAATTCAATGTACCCAAGGTATGGTACATTTTGGCCATTGGCGCCCTCAACTTCCAACAGATTGTTCAGAGACATAATTTCATGGTCAAAGAGGTGGGTATTATAAAAAGAATGTGGTACTGTAGTGACTTGCGACCCACTGTCAAGGAGGCAGCTGAAGTTGGTTCCCTTTATTTGGATTTGGCCCATGCTCTTCGTACCGATGAGACCCTTAGGTAATACAAAATGTGATTCAGAATGGGGTTTGGGACAGCGGATGGTAGCAGCTCCTGGGTGTCCCTCAGCAGGAACTGCATTTAGTTTAACTGCTGACTTGACTTTTTCCCATCCCACACTTGTTGTTTCTGACGAAGCTGCTTCTTCTTTTGTTCCACAAGGCTTGGATTTCCTTTGTTGCTACATTGGGAAGACATATGACCATCCTCACCACAGCTAAAACAGTACCATGGCTTTGGTCTTCCAGCGGTCTGAGGTGAGGTGTTGCTGGTCCTTGGCTTAGACTTGGTCTGTTGCAGTTCCGATTTTGCATTAACAGGTGTCTTTCTGGACATGAAGGAAGACATCTGCCGTTGGAGTTGTTGAATCTGCTTTTTTAATTCTTTCAGTTCTTCATTAACTGTGTCATGACCACAAGAGCAGGTACTCTGAGACTGAATGGTCACTTTTTGTTTAGATGACTGAATGTGCCTTCTCATTAGAGATTCTTTAGCAATTTGTCTGTCCTCCTCTGTCCGGAGTGACAACAAAAGTTCAGAAAATGGGGGAGGATTGCTTTTTTTCTCCTCAAGTTGCAACCTGGAGATGACTGAGTTGTCCCAGCATCCCCGGCAGAACTGTTTAAGTAAATGTGTGTCTTTGTCTCTTGGTAATATTCCTCCTCTTTTTATTACTGTGCTGAGGGTAAGCTGCAAGCGCTGGAGATAGGAAGATGGCCGCTCTCCAGGATTTTGGAAAAGGTTTAAAAACTGAGCGAAAAGCTCCTCTCCATCCTGTACTGTCTGAAAAGCTGAATCAAGGACTTGAAGAAGAGTGGAAGGTGGTGCACCAGGGCTCAAACATTTAATTAAATCTGCAGCTGGTGACAACAAACTTTCCACAATTCGCCGATTAACATGCAATCTAGAAAGGCTGGGATCAGCGAGTAACAGTTCGATTTGAGATCGCCATGAGTCATAGTCCGCTTCATTGCTTGGTTTAGGAATTTTTCCTGAAAATGAGCGGAGTCTAAGTGAAGATGTGGAAAAGTCACCATTTTTTACAACATGCTCCACCACAACTCTTTGAACGTCCTGTGGAATAAGGTCATTCCTCGACAAAGGAACCCTCTGAGTTGGTGGTATACGGTAGTGACTAGGTCCAGGTGGTGCTCCCTGCTGCTCATTGGACGAATGGGTTGGAGGAGCTGAAGGGGCTTGAGGCACAGGTGGTAACATCTGCTGACTTTGCACAGACTGTGCTAGGGTGAGGATGCCTTCTTTTTTTTCTTCCTCCTCTTCATCACCACCACCATCATCATCGCCATCATCACCATCATCATCTTCATCTCCTGTTGTCTCCAAATGTGTGCTAATTTGATCCATTACACCTTTCAGGACCTCCTCAAACCGTTTTCCACTTCGTTTGGCTATGTTCTTCAGCTCATCAATGTAGTCCATGGGAGGGCTGCTGCTACTCACTGAGGCTGCATACTCTGAAGCGAGAGAAGTAACACGAAATATCGCATCTACTGTGGTTCGGGAAGGGTAATTATATGGGAAAAGGGGTTGTAATGCACTTAATGTAGAATCTTCTTCAAACTCGACAATCAGGTTTTTATAAAATGTACTTTGTGGATCACTGACATGGAAAACCTTTTTTACTGCACCATAACATTCTAAACGATCAACTATCTCTTTTTCATCCTCACTGCTCTGAGTGCCAGTAACTAACACAGATCGTTGCATGTTTAACCCCAGCTGGGTAACAACATCCATTTTTGTTTTTGTTATTGATAATGATAGCACATCCAAAATAAAAGTACTGCGGAATTATTCAATTATTCACCCACTACAAGACTCCTGGCTAGCTCGCCAAATGTAACGCTCTTAGTAAATGCGCAGGTCTGACTGCAAGGTTTAATGTTAACCACGTAGAATCAGAAGTAGGAACGGCATAGAGTCATGATTGGGTGGATAATTGAGGCAACCAATGCAAAAAGCTTTGTTTACATGACCATTTATTGCAGTAAAAATAATGATAATACTAATAATAAAAATAATAATAACAGCAAAAACGAAACCAAAAAAATAAATTGTTCAAAAGAACCAAGAAGAGGGGGAAGAAAAACACCCCAATAAATAAATAATACTCAATAATACTTCACAAAAGAGGTCCAAGAGCAACGGGAGAATTGTTCTTTTCCTTTGAATACTCCCTTAAAGCTTATTTTGTTTCCTGTATGGAAAGTATTGTTTGGTTTTCCTGCGTGAAAAGTGTCGTGTGGTTTTCCTGTGTGAAAAGTGTCTTTTTTCCTACCACCAGATGGTGTGTGGGTAGCTCGCCATCCTCCGTCATCAAGCAAGTCGATGAAGGGGGAGAAAAAAAAAAACCTGACCTAAAAGGCCAGAAAAACATACATTAGGTTCATATATAAATGTTATATTTATATAAGCTAAATGGGGAAAAAACTAACAAAACAAATACATACTGCTATGTATTGACTACCACTTCCCATTTTATAAAAATGAGAAGGGGTAATAAAAAAAAAAGTCCTTCTAAAAGGAAAAGTGCACTTCAAAATTCAAGTTCAAAATTTCTCAAAGTAATTAGCAGTCGTTACAACTACTAATAATAAATCAAATCAATCAACTTTAAGAATGTGATTGATCAAAGTAGCTACAAACAAAATCATATTAGGTGCCAGACTTCATTGATGCACCAGCATGAAATACAACAATAACCAAAGAAATCATGGAAAATAATCAAATCTAAAGTTGAAAAGCAAGCCTTTAAATATTAAAGGTGTGACCTTTAATTCGGCTTTAACAGTATGACTTTTTATTAAGTAAGTAATTAGTAAGTGGACTGAACTGATGTAGCAACTGATTGTCGAGTGGGTAGCTAATGCTAACTGGCGGCGCGCTACGGAAATAACGCCCCATATTATATCTGAATGAATATTTACTCACCGTCGCGTAACAGATTGTCTGAGAAGGTGGATATAACGTCAACTTGTTCTCGTCAGAATGGTGTACCAGGCGTCAACAAAGCCCAGCCGCAGATCCTCGAGTTCTAGTGTTTTGTTCAGTGATGAGTTGAGTTGGAGATTCTGATTGTTTTATTAACAACCGACGCCACAACCAACAGTGAGCAGCAGCACCGTGGGAAAACCCGGAAATACACATGAGGGTACCAGAATTTAAAGGGGCGGCTTAAAGGGCAGGTGGGTGGGCCATGGTGGTAACGTGGGTTACACATTGCTCATTTTATACTTATTCTAATAATAGAATAGAGGTGCCATTTGTCATTTAGGCTTTTGGAAATTCCTCAGAAAAGTAATATTTTCGAATCCAATGAATGTGATAATAATCCACCTCTCCTTGGTGACGCTTTTGAATATTTCTCTCTGATTATTTTGCGAACTGCAGACGGAGTATTTTTGGAGCAGTGTGCTCTCCATAGCATCAAATGTAATTCTCCCAGCGCGATAGAAGACTCGTTTTTAGGAAACTATGGTTGTAGCTTACTGTCTTTCTTGCACTGGTGTCTGTTTTGTAGAATAAATAATTTGCCGAGTTATTAATCCGGAAAAGCCGAATCTGTGAATATTTTTGCCAACTTTACTGCAGTCTTGCGATGCTGGCTACGTGTCTGCAGCGGAAGAGAGATCGCCTGAGTTATATTTCCCCCCAAACAAATAACGGTCATTATCATATAAATGGTCATTATTGTATAAATATTGTTGCTTTCTACAGCTTTCCAGCTCATGCAGCTATTTTCATTGTACAGATCAGTTATTGTCTGATCGCTGCGCGGCGGGCTGTGCTGCAATCATTGCAGTGTTGGCGACACTGATGACGTAGACCTAGTTATATTTAATTACAAATATGATTTTTCCCCCCTACTCTCAGGTAAAACACTCACAGAGAGATACTTTAGCTGAAACCAAAACTGAAGGGGGTGGATTTGTTCTCCAGCCACAGCGCTAATGGGGCATTTACATCTGAAAAGGGACGCCGAAATGGACTCAGACTGCCACCTAGTGGCTATAGTAGTCACATGTTTTTCACGCAATTCGTGAAACACGGAGAGCGTGAGTGAAGTGTCCATTTCCAACCAGGACCCACTGTAGTACTAGACATCTTCCAGGCATGTGAGTAAAACTAGCAGCAGTTCAGGGGACAGGATGAATGAACGGTAGCCGACGCGCCTGCTACTGGAGCAAGGGAAGGGTCTTCCACAAAATATCTCCTGGGTCAGGCTAAGGTCTGCACAGGCCTTCAGGAATCTGGAGCTGACATCATCGGGACCTGGTGACTTATTATGATTCAGTGTCATCAGTTACCTCTTCCCTTGACTTCTAGAGACAAACATGCGAAAAGGGGAGGGAGCAGCACCATCTTCTCGTCTGGCTGCAAACAAACTTATGAGAGTCAATGGCAGAGGAAGGCAGGATGTCCATAGGATGTACATGTGACTGTGGGCAAGAAACAAGCATATTAAGCTTGTTTCTGTATACTTCTCATTAATCTGCTGTTTACCTTCTTAAAGGCTTGTTTTTTCTTGCTAAGCAGAAATTAAAATCTCTTTTTAAAAGCCACCCACAAACCTCTAAAGAGCATTCCTTACATCAATGATTCCCAACCGGGGGTACACGTACCCATAGTGGTCCGTGAGTGCATTGCAAGGGGTATGTGGAAATATTTTATTGCTTAGGTAGCAAATTAAAATAGTGCTGGAATCTGTTTTGCTTTGCGAGGACCCAATTGAATAAAAAAAAAAAAAAAAAGCAGGCTAATATCAACCAAAAAGTATGTTTTTCTTATATGTCTGAGATCACCTTCAGCTATGACACACATCAAAACTAAGTAGAGGAGCAGACTGGATGTAGAGAACAGTCTGATATCAGTTTTTCATAATGAGCTATCAGAGCTCATCAAAGCATCAGGTGTCTTGATGAAAATAAGTTAAACTAATTTAGTCAGTCTGACTATAATTTTTGTTTTGTATTTTGTTCCCAATTCATCAAGTTTAAATATAATTATAAGGAATGTCTAGTTTTATAAATACAGCTTTATAATATGATTTTATTCCTTATTCTAGGCAACATATTAATTCTGTTTTTTATTTGCGAAAGAAAGCCTAAAGTGCCTAAGAATGAAATACTTAAATTCAAAGATTAAGTAGAATAGCTTTTATTTTATAATCAGTTATTGTAGCTCCTCATTACTTTTAAATGAGATGGGTACTCATGGTAGGACAAAATGCCCAAAGGGTAGCATAAAGCTGGTGGAAACATGGAACACAAGTTAAAAAGGATTGGAAACACTGCTTCAAAATCAAAATTATTTTTATGAAGTGACTAAAAAGGCTTTGATTGAAAAAAACTTTGTTATGACTGATATGAAAAAAAAACATCAAATAACCAGTGAATGTTTTTAAATAAAAGAAGGATAAATAAAGTGTCATTTCCAATTATGGTATTGGTCTGCCATTTCATAAGTCTTCGCCCAAAGTGTATGCAACTGCTATGATAATAGTCTTGATTCCACACCCCCATCTTCTCAGTTCCCACATAAGTTGAGAAACTTTTATCCCGGTTTTGTTCAGCTACAAAGGCATAACGACACAACAATAGGCCCGTAAACAACGTTATCTGGGTGGGCCCCATATGAAGTACAACCCACAATTCCAAGTCCTATTTTAAAAATTAAAATACTCAAATACTTTGTTCTTTTAAGATCTTAATGTGGTTTGAAACATATTATATGATTGTATTTTTTACCAACCGTCTAATGAACTAAACACAGTTGTTAACATATTAATTAAAAGTATCACCGTCTGCTTTGCTATTGGTGTTGTTTTTAAACGACTCACCATCATGTTGAAATCTGCCATGTGTTGGGGTATAAATAAGGTATGGTCAGACATCCTAGTATCATGTGGGTTCAAGAGGAATTTTTCACACCATTACATTTGCAAAGAGACGTCCTAGTCTACAATTGCATAGGGGGCCAACCAGGTGTCAGTTACGGGGCCCCTAAAAGGTTGGGGGCCCCTAAGCAACTGCAGTCTCTGCTTACCGATAGTTACGCCATTGTTCAGGTATATAAAGTTATTTAGAATTTTATTTATATTTTTGAACAAACTTTATGGCACCAATCTGCCTCCATATAGCTCCACCAGCTTTATACTGCAGAGAATAAACTGTTTGCCAATTTAGATTTGGTTAGGTGCATCTTTGTCCTGTCATATTTTCTGAACATTGTTTGGTTATATGCTTAACTAAGGCATGAATAAGCTTTAAACTATAGATCCTTTAGACTTACCATTGGCTTCAGCATCAAAATCATGCATTTATCTCGTTGGTCATTTAGTGATTACTGGACTAATTTTTCTCTTGTTTGACTCCAAGAGCACCCAAAAAAATTAGTTATTGTGAACGGCTTTTATATATAGAATATACAAGTGTACTGTAGGAAGATTATATGTATTTTTCTGACGAGTGTAAAAAAAACTGTTGTTAATTAAAAAGCAAACAAACAAAACAAAAAACATTGGTGAAAACTCCTACCTGCATTGTTGATGAGGATGTCCAATCTAGGTTCAGACTTTAGAAAGTTTTCTGCAAAGCTCCTGATGGACTTAAGACTTCCCAAATCCAGCTGCATGAACACTATCTGATTACTGCCACTTTCCTGCAATAGACAATCAATACTGAGTCAACAGCAACCTTTACCTCTTACAACTGGACTTTCATGTCTTCTGTTGGTGTTGATTCATGATGATTTATTAAATCTACATAGTCAACATAGTCATTGACGACCAAATTTTAGGGCATCTTATGTTTCCTTCTGACAAACTTTATGGATGCAATGCTTTCGTTTTCCAACAGGACTTTGGACCTGACAACACTGGCAAAGGTACCTAAATCTAGTTCAATGACCTTTGTGTTACTTTTCTTGACAGGCCAACAGTCTTATTTGACTTTAACCCCATAGAGAATATGGAGTATTGTAGACTAAAAGAAGAGAGACACCAAAACCAACAAAGCAAATTACCCTAAGAAAGCCATCCATGCAAACTTGGCTTCTGTTGGACTCCAGCAGAACCACATGCTGATTGCCTCCATGCCATGCCGCATTGATGCAGTAAATTACACAGAGCGCAGAATATGTGTATAGAAATTAACCCACTTTTAAGAAGCCTGTCATTGCTCTTAAAAATATCCTTTTTCTATCGATCCTATGTAATACTTTATTTATTTTTTTTGATACACTGAATTTGGGTTTTCAAGATCTATAAGCCAACCCATTATGATTAGAAGATATAAAGACTTAAAATATTCCACACTAGGTGTTATGACACGGGACTCCCTTAAAAACCAGGTTTTGTATCTCAAAGGGGAGTATCTGTATAAAGCTTACAATCTCTAATGTAATGTGCAACCTACTTGTTGGACTTTACTGAAGACTAACTGACAGTAACTACAGCTCCCAGTATGCATTGCAGTATTGACATTTCAACTAAGATGTTATAAGACCCATGTGAGCAGGGCTGAAAGCTCTTTTGTAATTTAGCTGTCTTGGCACCTTTCTGCGTTGCAGTAAGTGTTGTTTTAAAACCCATGACTGACCTAGTGAAGTAAGTAACAAGCTTGCTCTCATGTTTGGAGAAACATCACACAACAAATTTGGAAGTGTTGATTCAACTCCTACAGAGTTAATTTCAATACTATAAAAGTGTCTATATATAGGTAAGATAACACTTTTTAAGTCCTGTTTGTTAATGTATTAATACCTTGTAACAGCAACTAAGAAAAGCAAGGTTGCTATAAACAAACACTAATGGGCCCTCTGAGCACCATCAGCAATTCACTAATGCGAGTCAGATGTCAAATTACTGAGCTAACATCTTAACACCTTTTTTTCACACACAAATGGAAGTTTAACACATTTATGTTGTTATGGCAGTTTACCCTTTCATTCAAAGAAAGGACTCCCCACACTAGCCCTGAAATCTCTCTGGACAGACATATGATTGCCTTTGGACAGCTACTACAGTAGCATACTGTACTTTCCAAAGACAAAATACCACTGAGGATTTCCTTAAACTCAACTGATAATTTCAGCTGATCATTCCATTCTCCTTTCATGACGTGGAGAGGACTATATTAAGTAAAATCATCTGATTTGCTTTATATTTGATACTTTTAGTAAATCTTGATTCCCTGGACAATAAAGTTATTAGAAGCATATTGTGCATGTTTGAGGGAGCTCTTCCTTTTAACTGTTTCCTGAATGTTGCCAGTACTGTTTTGGGGTTACCCTGTGATTTGGACTTTTTAGGCCAATAGTTCCAGCTAGACCTCCGGTCTGCAAAGCTGAATCAGCTCCTTTGTTCTCTCCCTTTCAACACGTTTTGAAAACATGTTATATACTGTGTTCTGTGTCTGAACAGCTAACATTGGCATCTTGGAGCAAAGGGCTATCTTTCATGTGTTAGGAATTGGACTAGTTTCTCTTCTTGACAATGACTGATGCTGTACAAAGGCAGACATAAAACCATCATAACTGCATCTCAAATTCTTGCTTCCCACATTCTAAATTGACCCAAAGCTGTTATTATTACCCTACAAAATGCCATTCTTGACTGATAATTATTTATTGCTGGAATTTAGGTAAAGGTTGCATTTGTAATTTACCTGTCTTTAAACGACTGTTATCAAGATTGCCCATTTTACTTGGCCTATTCTTAGTTCTTTTCTTGTATTAGTATGTTGTAAATGTTCTAGATAGGTAGATAGCTGTGGGAGAGATTAATTGCTTGTAAATTCCAGCATAGATAATAAAATATGTGTCTCTCCTTTTTTATATGAAAGTGATCTGCTGCCTGTAAAAGTGCCTGAAACACCCATTGTTAATCAATTGTTGGATAATACTCTAACAGTTATTGTGATGTTGGTTAATTATTATCTGATGCCAAATGCAGCTATAAATGATAATTATTAACATTTACTATTAGTTAAACAACCCAAGTTCACACCAGGTTTGAACATCCAATCAATTTAAATTTTCATGGCCAAACTAACATTCAATTATTACTATGAAATGATAGTAGCAAGAAAAACTCAAGTTCCCGGAATCATCTTAAATGTGAAATGTAAATTCTATTATATGATTTTGTAAGAATCGTATATTATCAGTTGAAATTTGAATTACAAAGATTAATAATAAACATGACCAAAAAAAAAAAAATTGCACAAGACACTTCAGTCACTCAAACTTACTAGTTTGGTGAGAGCGATTCACATTATGAATAGAAGAATTTAAAGATTGAATTATTTAACTCCATGTTTAGTCATTTAATGTGAAATTTTTTTTCAAATTAACTACAATACTTTTTCTCCTTATTTCTTGCTATGCACTTGCACACAGCTTAACACTTAAACACCGAAAACTCATTTCAGCCTAACATAGTTGTATTGTGCAGCTCCAATCTTTTATTCTCACTAGTTTGGTGAGAGAGAAGGGGATAGCTTTCAGATACAGACCCTCTTTACATCCTGGAGAGCAGCTTCTCCTCTCTGCTTGCTGCGACAGGCCAGAATCACCCTGGCTCCTCGTTTAGCGATTTCTATCGCTGTGGCCTTCCCTATGCCAGTATTGCTGCCTGCATGTTGAAAGTAGTTGGTAACTAAAAGCAAGCACATAATTGTCAGAAAGCAGAGGCTGTACTTACCAGTTACAATCACAGTTTTCCCATGCAGCTTTGCATTGCTCTTACAACTCTTTCCTATCACCACAACTTGACGGAAAATGTAAGCAAGGACTATAAGCCCCAGCACCAGGAGAATAAAAAACATTTTTCCTGCCTTTCAATTTCATGCAGGAAGTAGTTGGAGCAGTATCAGAGTTCACCAACTCTTATGCTAAAAGCCACACCCTCTTCCTGTATGGGCTGGTCTAAGTTTTAAATGTTATCAGATTACAGGAGTCCAAAAAAACACAGACACTTTTTAAAGCGCCAGGGCCGTCCATATAGGCATGGTTGATAGATTCAGCAGGGCAGACATCTATGATATTGGGTGTGTTTGCCTTGTCAGGCCAGGAGAATGTTGTTAAACTTTGCTCTATTTTGTTTTGAGAATATGATCACCAGAGTAGTAATTTAGCAATAGGATTGCATGACCTCCAACAATAATTCTGTTGCCAAAGTATTTAACAGACATTCAGTATGACTTGAAGTCAGTGGCACGGTTCCATTTCAGCTTTAAAGGAGATCAAAATTTTGCTGATTGCTGTCTATTCTTTTTTTAAATAGTGTCCTGTCTGGCAATGTGGCAATAACAATAATTGTCTTGATGCCAAAAAGAGCCCAACAGATTTTCTGCTTGTTCTGCTTGTTTTATGCATAAAAATTGCTTTATAATAATTATGCAGGGAGTTTTACAGAATATATGGACACTTCAATGTAGGTAGAAAAGGAAAGGAAAAATAGAAAAAAAAGGAGAAATGATGAAAGAAAGAGGAGATAACAAGTAGATAATGATAAAACATTTTCAGTCTGCTTCACAAAGAGATGTAAAAAGAACAGCACAACCAACAGACATGGAACAAGAGATACAATAAAGTAACACCTAGATACTGTCGCTGAAGTATAAGTTGTATTATTTAATTTGACATGTATTCTGTGTTACCTGAAGATAAGAATAGGGCCTTTCTGTTTGGAAGTGAATCTCTAAGTAGCTGGTACCAAGCACCTGTATATGTTGATATACATACTTGTGTATGTAAAGTTTATGCAAAGGAAAAATGCTCAATATTGGTTGTGAGACCCAAAGCCCCAGACGCCCAAAGTGACCCCAAGAGCGAAGGCACCAAAGAGGGGCCAACCCAGGGAATCCGACCCTCACCAAGGGAGGTGGAGAGACAGCACTGAGGAAGTCCCCCAGCCACCGCAATGCCGGAGTCCCCGGGAGCCGCGGGGACGAGTCCGCTGGCTCCGCCAGCAGCCAGCCACCCCAAAGTGAATCAGACCCTAGGCCCCACCCCCCGTCAGGAGCCCCAGCCGGGCCCTGGCCGGCCGGGCCCCGCGAAGAGGCCACCAGGAATGAGCCAGCAGCCACCTGGGCATCCACCCCCCAAATCCCGAGCTCAACCAGAGCACCGGCGAGCCCAGGCGCCAGCCAGCGGAGGGAGAGCAGGACGGGGGGGATGGGCTCCTTACTTGGCAGAGACTTGAGAAGTGCAGACTCTATCGAGAGAAAAAAACAAGACGCACATTAACACATAACACTCACATCCAATACCAGGACCAAAGACCCGGCGGCATTGGTGGTTGGTCCCGGGATTATCGGATGACCCAATAAGTGAACCTAAATTCCGGATGGGGGGGGAGAGCAACTGTGTCACTGCCACACCAACCCATCTCGTTCCTGCTTCGAGCTCATCCCCGGACCAGACCACCCCCAGCAAAAGCCCCCCCGGATTGGGGCCCACATGCCCCGCTCAGGCCACCCGACCTAACCAATTCACCAAGCCACTACACGCCGCTCCCTCCAACCCCCTTTGTGGAGAGCAGAAGTGACAAGCCCGGCACCGACAGGCCACCCAGGCCCCACAGGTCCCCCGCCAAGACCACGTACCAGGAAGCTCACCCCCCCCCCCCCCCCCCCCCCCCATCCTGTCCATCCAAAAAAAAAAAAAGGAGAGGACCTTGGCCGTTCAGCCCGCACGCACCATGCAGGACCACCACCGTGGACGAAGCCCCCACCAGGGAACAGCATGGACCAAGATCGAGACAGGGAGCAGTACCCGAAGCCCTTCTAATACCCTCATCCCTCCACTAACACACTGTGTCTGGGTTGTAAAATATCACTTTCCCCTTCAGTTTGCTTCCTGGGTGACTTTGAGGGAAACGTTATGGCTGGATAACTCCTACAGCAGTGTTTTTAAATGAGGTTCTCATTCTCAAGGCCAAGAAATCATATTTTAGATATTTTTCTGCATCAGCAAACCTGATCTCAGTTAATAACTGATTAATATTTCTTTTAGTGTAATCAGGTGTGTTAAAGCAGGAAAAGGTCTAAAACATGCAGTGGCAGCGTGTTTGAGGACCAAGATTGGTAAACACTGTCCTAGAGCTTGGACTGTAAAATGTTTGTTCTTTGATGAGATTATGTGTACCTTAAGGCTCAGTTCTTTTTTATAAAATGCTCATAAATTGGGGCAGGATTTTTGTTTTCACCCTTAGACATCATTGGGAATAAAAAAAAAAAAATCCAATTTCATTTATTCCCGAGTTTTTAACTTGGAAGATAGGGTGACAAATTATGTCCATGTTCCAGAGTTATCACAATAAACTTTCTTTCATTTCATAGCTGAGCAATTTCTTTTAGTTTTATATACAGTTAAGTTAAAGACTGCCAGGGTTCCGGCTTCTGTAAATGACTTTGCTCCATTGCAAAGTCCAAGTATTCTTGCATGTCTGGATCCCCACAAGGAGCTCTTGTCAGATGAGCCTCAAGAAACATATCCAGTCGTCATGATCTTGGCATTTATCTTGGCATTGGTTAATTACTCATTCCATTCACCTGTCTAACTGCCCAGTTTCTAATCACTACTCATCTGATCCACCTTGTAGAACTTTCCAGCAGTTGTAGATTCTGCTTTATATATATACGTATTAGAAGTGGTGGGTGTTAAGAGTATGTCTTGGGGTACTTGAGAAAATAAGTGTGTACATTTACCACCTTGTTCCAAATGAATGCATATTTTTTATGTTATATTTCACATATTTTATAATCATACCAGGCTACAGGTTTGTTTATTATCATTCCTGTTCTCTAGACTGTGTGTCTGTGCAACCCAGTCTCATGGGAAAATGTACCTCCACTACGTTGGTCCACACTGCAAAACGTAGTGGAGGTACATTAATGGCCGTTTTTTTGGGGTACTGTTACATTTCTTCTGCCTATACGCTTTCTAGTGTTTTACGTCCTAGTCACGTGACTTTCAAGATTCCAGCTGGGAGAAGAAAAAAATATATATATATGGCCGACATTCGCTCATTTTTTTGTGGAAAGATTAATAACTTGAGTTTGTTTTTGCATTAAAATGAGTTTTGATTACATTTCTAGTGAGAAATGTATAGTTTGTTGTCAGAATATTTACTCAGGGAATGTACATATTCACTTGCTTGTTCGTTTCTTGCAAAGATTTTTCAAGATAATGTGAAACTGTAACATTTTGGTATAAACATGGCCGAGATTTCTCTAACTTTTAGAGGGAAAATCAATAATTTCAATCAGTTTCTGCATTTAAATGGGTTTTTATTACATTTATAGCGAGAAGTGTAGGGTTTATTTACATAATATTTACTTAGTGAACATACATAATCACCCGCTTGCTAATTTTTGCTACCGTTTTTCGGATCTCGTCAGGATTATGTGAAATTGCAACGTTTTGGCTGCTACCCATTGCCTAGCATTTAGCTGCCGCCCCGATTCAACATTGAATTCTTTGTATAGGCAGAAGAAATGTAACAGTACCACAAAAAAATGGCCATTAATGTACCTCCACTACGTTTTGCAGTGTGGACCAACGTAGTGGAGGTACATTTTCCCATGAGACTGGGTTGGTGTGTGTATGCATAATTAGTCACGGTGCGCAGGTGGCTCGCCTTTACGTCACTTCATTTGATTGATGGTCAGGACTGGTATGCCTTGCCGGTGAGTTGCTCTAAACTAGCATTGCTAATAATCCAAATTAAGTATTAATATCTCATGAATTATTGTATAAGGTCATTGGTTAACTCCAGGTTTTGCGTTTGTTTTCATTGCAAGTTTACAACCTAATTAACCTCGCTAACTGACTCACTAATTATCAAGCCGACAGTTTGATAATTAGCTCAACTAATACAGTTATAGCAGTTAAGTTGCTACAGTTGTAGCAGTTAAGCTGCCTAGTGTGTGTGGATGCTTATTGTGAATGTGTGTGTAATAAAAATCCATAAAGCGACTTGAGTTGTATCCACCGTTCTTGTCTGAAACCCTTCCAGAAGGGAGTTTAGTGAGCTATAGCATGTAGTTCAGTAAAAGTCTGGACAGTTGTTAACCACGGTCAGAGCCGTGCCAGAGAGCACACAGAACCCGAGTGGAGGAGAGCCACTACAATGGAGGACCAAAGCCAAGAGCTAATTGGACAGTTACGGAGCTAAATAACTTCCACAACGTTGAGTAGGGCTGTGTGGATAATATAAAAGCTGCAGAGCTAATGAAGTGACTTTGTAAACAACGTCACTACCAGCCATAGCATCCGGCAAAAGAAACTTTGCAATATGATTAAACCGCCTTGATGTTTGTGCTGCACATTTACGTGAGGTTGAATTGTCAGAAGAGTTAGCGAGATTGAAGGAGGATAATGAAAAATTCCTCAATGTCAGTAATGAATATATCAACACACAGAGCCAGATAGACCCTACAGGTGATGACAGTGAGTCGCTGTACACATTGAGAGAGTATCGGCCGCATGAAAAGGACAAGTGGACGCTCCTTTTATCATTGAGAGAGGACAAGGAGCAACTGATGGATGAGTGGACGTGCTGACGCAAAAACAAGGTTATAATGAGGATTGGTACAGCACAAAATGAAGATGCGACATGACAGAGATGGAGCAAATATTACTACCTGTGCTGCTCAAGGCGCTACTGTCACTAGCCGACCTCAGAGCAGGTATGTAGCGGTTGCCACACACAGCACTGGCATGTACACAGCTGGGGATAACAGCTCGCAATGGGCCAGACCTAAAATAAAGCTCCCACCCATAAGTTTGCCCAAGTTCTCCGGGGACAGAAGGGACTATTGGCGCTGGAAGGCTAAATAGGAGAGTATCCTGGTGCAAACAGAGTCCACGGGGTCAAGGAAATGCAAGAAACTTCACTGCTAGACAGCATAGGTGAGACTGTCAAAAGTAAACTCAGACTGTTGCGTTGAAGATATGCAAACGATATCTTCAGGGAATTAGAGAACCGTTATGGTGATAAAGCACAAACGGCAGAAGAGATGTTGGAGCTATAACCATGGCCTGCTGTAAAGAACCACCAGCCTCGTGAGACATTAGAGTTGATTCTAGCAGGGGAGAGGGCAGCATTAATCTCACAGACCCAGGGTGTGCAGACGCCAGAGATGGGAAATGTCGTGTCAACAAGTCATCTCTATGTGATGTATTTAATCTACCCAGCTAATTAACAAGGCGAGTCCAATCTGCACAGGTTTATTCACGGTGAAGATTGGACTCACCTGCTTCCGTGGGTGGGTAGAACAAATACATGACATGGACTCCACATTTCACATCTCTGGCAGAGACTATACCAAATCAGCTGGTGATTTGGTCTTAAAAGAGTAAACTCCCAGATGATATGAAAAGAGAGTGGCTCGTGTGTGAGAAACCATATTAACAACGTCCACCCAGCAAATCCTTTCAAGAGGTTTTTGCTGTTCCTTGGAGACCAAAAGTCATTGCTTGTGAGGTTGGAGCAGTTGCTGCCCAGCAAAATATGGCCTGCTAATGCTCCTGAGAGACCAAGCTACTGGGAGAAACAAGGTGACAGATGGAGGGAAAAGAAATCATTCACTAAGACTACAGTTAGTGAAGTCAAAAGAGATTCCAAGCTGTTACCATGTGCTGTGTGTGGGGAACATGGAGGTAAACTGTTTCACTGCAAATCTTTCAGAAAGTCGAGGTGAAAAAAGCAATAGCGTGTACAAAGTGCTTGGAGGTTCACGGGGTTGACGCTACCTGCACTCCAAAGTTCCTCTGTCGTAAGGAGGAGTGTAAGAAAGGCGACACTCTGGTGGACCACCACTATTTCCTCTACCCTAAGGCACCACCAAAGAAGGATACTGCTAAGAGGAAAAATAAAGGAGAGGAAAAGAGGGGACCGGAGGGAAAAGGAGGGAGGCTGTGTTTGCCGAATTGGGACTGACTCCCAACCAGTTGGAGGCTGAACCTGTACTAACAAGGCAATGTCGACTGTGTGTTCTAATAAGTGTGGACCACACAAGGAACCTTGAAGTTCCACGAGATGATCTGCTACGGGATGGAAAACATTGCTAAAGTAGATGGAGTGATGAGTTCGGAGCGGCTGGAGGAGTTTTTCCCCGAAGTTAAGCCAGGAGAACTGGCCCGCCCAGAGAATATTGATCTGTTGATTATTACTCGAGAAGGCCGATTAGCTCCACAAAGACTGCAAAGGCTCGGCGACCTGGCTATGTGGGACGGTCCTCTAGGCAAGACTGTGAGTGGTGTGCATCTAGACCTCTTCGAAGAAGTGGAGGTGACCACATGGCTCTTGAAGACGCACTTTGCACACTCCATTAAGACGGTAGCTGTCAAAGATGACGAACACTTCATGGAAAGGTCAGGAAGCCATTTGGAAAAAGAAAGCAGTGTGGAAGTCCAAACGACAGCTGCATGCAATAAAGAGTTGGCTGAAAAGGGATAGTATCGGTGCTGCCTGTGACCCTACCTGTGGAGGGTGTCGCTGTGGAAAGTGCTCACTACTCAACATTACATGAAGACTAAGGAATACCATCAGAGAACATGGTAAAACAGCTACTGAAACCTTATGTTAAAATGGAAAACGACATAAAATAATTTTGGAGTTACTTCAGTCAGGCTTGGAATGTTCATAGTTATTATCACTTTACCATTTCCTTTCAAAACTTTTTAGCTATTCTGGAAGAAAGGGTCAAATACATAAGTTTATCAATTGTTTGTTTAGCTGTCAGTGTTTTGTCTCCATAAACGGTTTTCTGAAGAAATGTGTTGTATATGGGCAGATATTACTACTTTTTTTTTTCTCTTTCCCCTCATATTGACTATAATGTTTTCCCTATTTATAACTGTTTCTGTTAATGTCAAACAAACTTTTTGATCAAGGGTTGCACCTGTCTGTCCCAGATATCCAATGTGAATATTTATTTGGAGATGGGATTCACATAAAATAGAATGGGCACAATACCAGCATTTGTTGCTGAAAGTTGCATCTTTTTAAAATGTGCTCTTAACTGAGTTTGGTTTGCAGGAGTGAAAACCAGTTCCCTGTATTTAAATTCAATCATTCAATAAATATGCTCCCTAGAGACTTTTCCTTGCTGAAAATCCTGCTTTCACTGCAAAACAGAGCAAATGGATAAAAGATTCATGGAGCTGGAGAGGAGCTGACAGTCAGTCAGTCAGAAACAGATTGAGAGGAAGTAAATGATGGAGGACAAGGGACATGACTTGAAGACTCAGCAAGAGGATGAAAGAGACTGTAATTATATCTTTTTTTTCTTCATTTTTTATTTCCATTGGGTGCACCTAATTTTCTCAGAACATGACAGAACATGCGTTAACAAACCTCAAGCCTGCTTTATTTCCATGAACCCAAACCTTGGCTCTTGTAACTTAAAAGTTGTTCCATTCAGCACATACAAGTAATGAAAACTGCAGATCGATTTGGAGAGCTGGTTCTCCAGAATCAAAATGGCTATTCATTGTCAGTGGATCCTGAGAGTATTCACAGTGCTGCACTTTTTCCATTAGTTATGGTACAGTCTTATTTAAATTTAAATATTTCTTAGGGAATTCCACACAATGAGCCACTATGAGCATCTTTTTTTTTTTTTTTGAGAAAGTTACAAGTAAGTACAAATAATCTAATCTAAAAAATCACATTAATACAAACATTCACAGCCTTTACCATATAGCTCAAAATTGAGATGAGGTACCGTTTACAATGATCATCCTTACCCTTTTCTGCAACTTAAATTGAATGTCCAGCTATGATAAGTAGTGTTGCACCGATACCGATACCAGTATCGGACGGGGTGCCGATACTGCCCTAAAATGGTGGTATCGGTATCAGCAAGTACCAACAAATAGGGCACCGATACCATTTTGAGAGCCATAAGTTTATTCAACTATTGTCACCCACTCCTGGTAGGCAATAAAAACTTTTTATTTTTATTATACAGTAGAACTTTTTATCAAAAAGTAGAACTTTTTTTTTATCAAAAAGTTCTACTGGATTCACTTTGTATTAGATATTTTCCTGCTTCACAAAGGTAGGCAGCAGCTTGACAAAGCCATGATGGCAATTATTTTACATTATTATGGTATCGGTATCGGCCGATACTGCACAGCCAGGTATCGGGTATCGGTATCGGGGCCAAAAAATGGCATCGGCGCAACACTAATGATAAGTTTAGTTGACATGATTAGAATAGGAGCACATCTATGATAAGGATAGTCTGATTTTAGGCTGCTGATTCTGATTCCGATCACCCATACAGTAATAGCCATTCAAAATGTCCCCACTTTCCTTGATGGGCCCTTGTATTACAAAATTCTTTCTGTCGTGACTTGTGGACATTAAGATTTAAAGAGAAGCCATCTCCTGGCCAGGCCCTGTAATTCAGTGAAAGGGAAGAGTCAGAGTAAATAAATATTCACGCCTAGAAGGAGCAGGTCACTCAAGGGGCTGGAAGTTGGAGGGAATTTCCTGGAAGTTGCAGGGAAGTGGGCTGCCACTCTGCTGGCGTTTGACTGGGAAGGGCTATTCTAACCTGTTAACATCCACCTCATTTTGGGTAATCCTCGCCTATTTTGCATACCCAAATGGAAAAGCAAATAACTTAGGAACTCTATGCCCAAATTACATGTGCAATACATTTTTTGAAAGCTAACACCATATTATTTGAATTAAAATTGGGTGATTAGAACACAGACCAACCTGCATCAGTTCAAACATGACAGAAAGTTTTTTTTTGTTTGAACAGCAGTAATAAAGACATTCTTGAGAAAAAATAGGCTTTATTGTATTATATTTGTTCTAAATCATGTCAACCACAAATGCAGAAAATTTCAGACCTCTAGCTATAACAGGTCTCGAGCTGTGGGGCTTTGAACTTTTGGTGTCAGCTTTCTTTTTTTTTAACAGTGTCCTGTCTGGCAATGTGGCAATAAGAATAATTGTCTTGATGCCAAAAAGAGCCCAACAGATTTTGCTTTCACAAGTGGAGCAGTACGGCTATCGCCATAGTGTTCCACTTGTTTCATGCATATAAATTGCTTTATTATAATTATGCAGGGAGTTTTACAGTTTATATGGACACTGCAATGTAAGTAGAGCAGAAAAACAGAAGAAGAAAAAGGAAAAAAGAGGGAAAAAAAGGAGAAAAGATGAAAGAAAGAGGAGATAGAAAGGAGACAATGACAAAACATTTTCAGTCTGCTTCATCACCTGTAACGAGATGAAAAAAGAACAGCACAACCAAAAGACATGGTACGAGATATACAATAAATCAACACCTTGAAACTATCGCTAAAGTAATATTATTAAGTCTGACATGTACTCTGTGTTACCTGAAGATATGAATGTGGGGTTTCTGTTTGGAAGTGAATCTCTAAGTACCTGGAGCCAAGCACCTGTAGTTGTTTGTGAGGGTGAACTTGTGCATGTAAAGTTTATCCATAGAAAAAATGCTCAATAGTGGTTGTGGAGAGCTGGAGAGGCACACCCCCCAGAGCACTGAGTCCAGCGCCGGGAGACCCAAAGCCCCAGGCGCCCAAAGGGACCCCAAGAGCGAAGGCACCAAGGAGGGGCCATGTCATGATGCGATGGTTTTACTAGCCCAGATGCAGAACTCACAGACAGAGAGGCAGGGAAAAGTCCAGTATTTTATTGGAACCGGTTGACAGACTTACAGGTTGACAGATTCAGACAGGCATGGTGGCACAGGAAACACAACGATCCAGCTCAGAGGGGAGTTCACACTCAGCTTATATAGGGAGCTTTCTAATCAGCAGATAGAAAACAGCAGTTCATGCTGATCCCAAACTCCCCAGGCATGGATCCACGGCGCCCCCTGGTGGGCAAAGCCCCGGATCCTAACAGTACCCCCCCCTCAAGGGCGGATTCCAGACGCCCCAAAGAAAAAAAAACAACTCGCCCATGGAGGGCGAAGGGCGAACCAGGAATGCCAGGAAGAGTCTCAGGTGGCCGGCCATGGAACCGGCAGCAGAGCAGAGTCTCAGAAGCTGCAGGGGCCTTGGAGGAGGACGTCACCTCCGCTTCAGCAGGAAGCACCGGGAGAAACACTGTCTCCGCTTCAGCAAGGAGCCCCGAGAAGGACGCCGTTTCCGCTCCCGCTGCTCTGCAAGAGGCTCAAACAGGTACGCCCACTACAGCTCCACATCCAGAGCAGATGAAGCCGCCGACTGCGGCTCCGCATCCGGAACAGAGAAAGCCACCGACTGTGGCTCCACCTCAGGAACAGAGGGAACCACCGATTGTGGCTCCACCTCAGGAACAGAGGGAACCACCGATTGTGGCTCCACATCCGAAGTCTCTGGAAGACACAGAGCAGGCTCAGGGGTCTCCAGACGGCACAGAGCGGGCTCAGGGGTCTCCAGACGGCACAGAGCGGGCTCTCCAGGAGCGTGTAGAAGGAGTCTGCTGGGCTAGTCTGTTGGCTGGATCGTTCTGTCAGGATGCGATGGTTTTACTAGCCCAGATGCAGAACTCACAGACAGAGAGGCAGGGAAAAGTCCAGTATTTTATTGGAACCGGTTGACAGACTTACAGGTTGACAGATTCAGCCAGGCATGGTGGCACAGGAAACACAACAATCCGCTCCCCCCCACCGAGAAAAAAAATAAAATAAATTAATTAATTAATTAATTAATTAATTAATTGCCGTGCAGCTCCCCTCCCCCCCGAACCGATACCACAGAACCGGCATCCCAAAAAGCACCGGCACTGACACCGAAAATCCCCGAACAACACCCAGCCCTACCCCGAAGTGGATCCAGTCCTGGGCCCCAGGGATCCGAGGCCCCAGGGGCGCCCGACCCCCAGACAGGAGCCCCAGCAAAGCCCCGGCCAGCCGGGGCCAGTGGAGAGGCCGCCAGTAATGAGCCAGCAGCCCCCCAGGCATCCACCCCCAGACCCCGAGCTCCACCAGTGCACCGGTGAGCCCCGACGCCAGCCAGCGGAGGGAGAGCAGGACCGGGGGAATGGGCTCTGCACTCAGCGGAGACTTAAGATGTATTTGGGAGAGGGTGCGGTTGAGACCCCAACCTGGGAGAGAAAAAAAAAAAAAAAAAACACTCACCATCTCAATCATGCCTTCCCTACCTGGTGCCCCCACTCGTACCACAGAGAAAAATAAATAAATAACAAAAAAAATAAATAAAGAAAATAACAACGCGGACACACATTCACACATAACACTCACATCCAATAATACCAGGACCAAAAACCCAGTGGCACCGGTGGTTGGTCCCGGGACTATCGGATGAACCAATAAGTGAACCTAAAATCCGGATGTGGGGGAAGGGGAGCGGCGACAATGCCACACCAACCCATCTCATTCCTGCTTCAAGCCCGGCCCCCCACCCCGCACACGGACCGGACCACCCCCAGCAAGAGCCCCGGGACCGGGGCCAACCCATCCCACGCAGGCCACCCAACCAGAACCGCCCCCCCCCGAAAAAAACACTTCAACCAGGCACTTCATGCCCCTCCTTCCAACCTTCTTTGGGGAGAGCAGAGGTGACAGCCCCACCACCGGCAGGCCACCTAGGCCCCGCAGCCGGCCCCAGCAAAAACCATGGACCAGGTGGCTCGCTCTTCCTCCAGGTCCCAGACTACGGGCGGCAGCCGGAGAACAGGGGTGTGAGAAGACCCCGATCCTCCCTGCGCCTGCTCAAATGTGGTGTTGTTGCGTGTTGCTCTCAGATGTAATTAAAACTGGGAGTACCAAGAGAGGGTGTCCGGCACAGTCCACCCCCCCTCCAGGAGATAGACGGTGCCAGCACACCCCCCCTTCGACAACCTATAACCCTCAATGTCTAGATGCGAGAGGGGATGGAGGAGGCCGACCGTGGTGAGGCCCATAAAATAAGCCCCCCCAGGTGGCCCTGACCCCCACCCCCCGAAAATGCCCTACATAGATGTGTGTTGTGAAAATGATGTAGATGGAAGTGTCTAAAATGCAAAATAAAATTGGGGTGGGGGACGTCATCAGAAGGTGTGGCCCTCCAGTAACGACCCCCTCCCTAAAAACCTACATGTGTGGCAGAGTGATGGAGCAGGCAGAGGGAGGATTTCTGGGATGGGGAGCAAAGGACTGGGGTGCTTGCTGCACTCCCAGGGAGCCAGCTCCCCCGCTGACTCCAATAGGCAACCCCGTTCCCCGAGAGCCCCTCCGGAGAGGGGGGCCCCACCAGTTTCACCACCGTAGCCCGGGGGCATGGGACCGGCAGCAGGACCCACCAGCCAGCCGGGCATAGAGCTGACACACATCCTGTCCATCCAAAAAATAAATAATTAATAACAAAATAACTAAAAATAAATAAATAAAATGAATAAAATAAATAATAATAAAAATAAATGAATAAAGAAAAATTATAATAATAATAATTAAAAATAAATAAATAAATAAATAGGGGGGGGGGACAACCCCAGCCAGCCAGCCCACGCGTAACATGCAAAGCCCCCACCCCGGATGAAGCCCCACCAGGGGGCAGCACGGACCAGGACCGAGACCGGGAGCCAGACCCGAAGCCCTTCCAAGATCTTCTTCACACTATCACCACCCCCCACCCCCCTCTCCTGAGATCTAATCCCTCCTCTACAATAACAATCAAGCTACTCACCACACAAGCGACAGAAGACATCCAGGCCCAGATCATTCCCACTCCCCCTCCCTCCACTTCCCCTACTTACAGAGTGCAAACCCGTGAAGCCCCCGAACCACTCCCCCCCGACACCGGTCCCACAACACCAATCCGAAGAAGAAGAAAGCCACACAACACAGCAAAGCACAAATCCCCAGCCCAACTCCAAGCTCCGATTCGCCCGCTCACACCCCCCCTCCCACACACAAAAAAAAAAAAAAATGTCCCCCTCACTGAAGAATAACGGCCGCAAACAAGCCAGTGTCCAACACCCACCGCCACACCGCGAGGACCCCTCCACCCAGATGCTCCTCCCCAGAAAAATCAACATGCCTGCCCTCCCAGGAGACAAACAAGCCCGCCGAACAGGAACCCCTCCGACAGCGCACCGCCGGCACGCGGGGGCCCGAGCGGCCCCAACAGAAACAACACCGGAAGGCCGATATGGACGAACCGACGGCACCAACCAAGCCCCCAGGCGGATTCCCCCCCCCAAAAACACAACGAAACCACTCCGCCCCCACCGACCACAGCAAACACAGCCGCAAGGCAAAACAAAGGACAGAGCAGCCCCGTCCGGCGCACGCCAGAGCAGCAAAGCCGCCCCAGCCGCCAGAAGCCGGCACAAGCAGCAAAAAGAAAGCCGCAGACGCGACCCCGCTGCTCCCGCCGTGCCCGGCGCGAAAGCAGCATGACCCAACCCGCTCTGGCCCTGCACCGCCCACGGGCCGCCGAGAGGTGGATGGCCGCGCCAGCCGCATAAGAGCTTGGTTTATACATCGGGGGAAAACTGGAGGGCTTTGGTAGTGAAAACAACGTGGGAGTAAAATCTTTGGGTAAATTATCGCCATAGTTTCCAGAGTATCACATTAGATCCCCCAGATAGAACTTGCGACACAGGACAGCAAAGTATGGTTATGAGATGGAGGGAAAGAAAAGTGGGTGAGAATGAGGGATTGATTGAATGAAAAGAAGGGAGGGGAGAAGGGATTACGGGATGAAGGGATCCTGCCCGTGCACCATTGCCACACCCTGATCATCTACCTTTAAGCCCAACTGACCTGTAAGTGCACCTAAGAACCACTTTATACCCCAACATTGTGTTTGTTATGAACATACCATATCTAGCACAGTTAGGCAATAATTAACATGACTCAAGATTTTGATTCCTCCCAATAATATCCCTCCAGGTGCCCTCCACGCTTATTAAGTGGAGCTGATTTCAGATCATACCTTATTGTCTCTAAAAAGATATGGGGCCTCATTCATAAGTCAGGCATGCACTCAAACTAGTTCTGAAACTTTAGTACAGAACTTTCCATGCAAAGTCTGTAATGGATAAAAAAACAAAAAAAAACAAACAAAACAAAACAAAAAAAACAGAAGGGGGAAGGTGCAGTCCCTCATGCTACATTTGCCAATGCCTTCAATTATTTTGGTGATGGAAAAACTGTGATGTAGATAATGAGGAGAAGAAGCCACACCTCATCATGATTCCTCTTAATGATTGTACTGTACTCCATTTCAAACTTAAATCATAGGACACTATAAAGCATTAAAGACTGCAGTGTAATTTATACCACTGCAAATGAGAAGTGAGTATAAATAAGGACATTTCACATAAAAAAATATTTTTTTGATTTAAAGTAGCAGATTTCATAACAGCTTTTCACATTCCTCTCCCAGACGATCATCAAGGTGATGTGTAACCACAGGGGCAATCCTCTGGTCCACACAGACTTGTTAGTATACAGTTTACAGTTGTCTGCAGCCTCTTTCCTTAAGAAACTCTAAAATAAAAAAAGTTTAGGGGAGAGGCCTTGTTGAAACAGTATGCCTATGCCATCAACCCTCACCTGTCTTTTTTAAAATATAGTTCAGACTGTATACGTCCTCCTCAAAGAGGGTCAATGCATATAGGAGCCTACCTCCATGGAGCCAGCCCTGGGTATTTGCAGTAATCTCTCACCCCCACAAGGCCTTGCTCTAGGAGGATGCCCAGTTTTTTGTGAGGTTTGTTGCTTTAGATTAAATTTATATTCATTTGAGTCTGAATCAATTTTCCTCAGTCCCACCCCTTTAAGACAAGAGGCAAAGGAGACCCCAGCGAAGACTGGACACATGGAAACCATAGATCAATGAATAAAGGGGGTACACGTATCTCTTCAACACATGTAAGATACAATTTAAGCCAAGGTATGTGCTTCATAAGTAAAGCTTTCATTTGCTTTCCTTATGACTTCTGTTTCATTTTCATGAAAATGAAAAGGAAGTCGTTGCTAAGCTTGTATCATTGCCTTTTCACAAAGGAAGCAATTTTTAGTAAGTGTGCAAAAGGGGCAGAATGGAAGAATATAGGAATTAATTAGATTTAATTACATTTGTGCCATTGTAGTAACTCAATTATGAGTTACTAGAATACAGTCTAAAGTTTGTCATAAACATGGTCTCCCTGTGATTTGCATCAAGACAAAGGCAGATTTCACTGCATTTTTCATTTACATTTTCAGCAGATATTATTCTTGAAGTCTTCATTTAATATGATATCTAAACCAGTGGCTTGGTGGTGTTCCTTTGAAAGTGTCTAAAGCTCTCTTTCTTCTCTTTCTTTCTTCTATGTAAAGACAGAGGATGTGGCATTTCGGGGTAACAGGAGAAGCGGTGCGGTCCGCTAATCTGTGACAAGAGTAACGAGTGACGTCTGTTTTAAAAATTTAAGGAATAGAAAGTAGAGATACTTGTGTGAAATAAGTAATGGAGTAAAGTATATGTCATTTTTGGCTGAATGTGCAGACCACACACGGCAACAGGAATCAGTTAACTGTTTATTTAGTTAAAGAGAGAGAGAGTAGATGGAAGCAATGGAGATGACGAGGGAGCAACTGCACTGGGACCCGTTCGAAAGGAGAGGTTAGTGATTAGTCGGGAAGGTCGATCAGGCAAAAATGAATAAAGGAACACGAGCTTACCACCGGATGCAGCAACCTAACCGGGGGAGGATGGAGTGGACTCAGGCTCTGATCGATGGAGCAGGTGGCATGTGTCTCAGTGACTGGTGGGGCTCGGGCTTGAGGGTGACCGAGCTGCGCTTACTTTCCTGAGATCCAGGGCAGCAGGAGTAACCAGACTGAATTGAAGCTCCTTGCTTGCAAGAAAGGGAGGACCTAGTAGGGACTCAGAACCTGGAGTCAGTACGAGAGGGACCCTCCGGGAAGGCGATCCTGAGGAAACCTGGGGAACACAGAGGTTGATATTAATGAGGGAATTCAGTACTCAGTTGAGAGACTGTGGCCTTAGGCGTACCACTACGGTTAACACTCTGGCGTCCTCCTGCTGTCCGCATGCTGCTCTTATAGCGCGATCAGAAGTACCAGGTGGTCCAGGGTGGGTGGAGGGGGTTCGGCCGGAGAGCAAAAGTGCTCGAGAGGACGGGCTTGATTTGAGAGACATGGATGGTAGGGTGGGTTGTAGAATGGGACGGGAGATGGAGACGGACGGTCCAAATCTCATAGGGGCCAGTGAAGCGTGTTAATAATTTCCAATGGGAAGATCTGTACAGGAGGTCTCAGGTAGATAACTAGACTCTCTGACCGGGGTGATAGGAGGGCAGTTCAGCTCAGAGGTCCAGTTCAGGGCTTGGATGGTCTGGTTCCAGACCCGTTTGCATCGATGGATGTGGTGGGCAACGGAAAGTACAGTTATTTCCTTATGGTCGTCGGGAAACAGAGGAGGTTGGTAAACCCAGAGATGCTTCGAAGGGGGAGATGCCAGTAGAGGTGGAGACATGACTGTTATGAGCGTACTCCACCCAGGGTAGGTATCGACACCAGTCGAAGGGATTGGAGGAGGTGAGACAATGGAGAGCAGTCTCCAGCTCCTGGTTAAGCCACTTCGTCTGACCGTTAGTCTGTGGATCGCAGCCAGAGGTGAGAGAGTACCGGGCACCAAGGGCCATGGCAAACTCCTTCCACACCTGCGAGGTGAACTGTGGACCACGGTCAGACAGAATGTCCAGCAGAATCCCATGCTGGCGGAAAACAAGCTTCACCAGGAGCTGGGCCATCTGGAAGGCGGAGGGGAGTTTTCTTAGGGGAATAAAGTGGCAGGCCTTAAAGAAACGATTGGTCAAGGTGAGAGAATGGTCATACCTTGGGAGTAGGGTAGACCGGTGACGAAGTCCAGGGCTATGTGGGACCATGGCCGCTCAGGGACTGGAGCAAGCCCGCGGGGGGTCTGTTTGATGGCTTGTTTTGTGCACAAACTGGGCAGGCTAGGACAAACTGTTTTACATCTTTGGGTGAGTTGGGCCACCAGAACCGCTGGAAAATTAACTTAATAGTTTGGAGGATTCCAGGATGGGCAGATAACTTCTCGGAGTGGGCACACTGGATGAGGCCGGGCTGAACGGAGTATGTGCGGTTAGGTGGACCATTACCCAGGTCGGGTCAGCAGGCAGAGCTTGGGAAATGAGGTCCTGAATCTCCCACTAAAGGGCTCCAAAGGTGCAGGTCTATGTAGAGATATTTGTGCCATCGGTTTGAGCGCGCAGGAACCAATCCGAACGCACAGTGAGACAACACGCACGCGCGCAAAACCCGTCTGGCGGGCGCTCAACTCTGAAAAACCCTCTCAACACACTGTTCTCGCGCTCAGTTTCATCTCTGCGGTGCTCGAATCCGTCTCTGCTCGCGCTCGACCTGCTCTCTCTCCGCGCTCAACACCAGCTGTGCACTCGGCTGTTTCTCCGCTCGCTCGACTCTCTGCGCTCGCAACTTCAGCAATGTATGTAAATGAACCATACCATCAGCCAATCACGCTCAGCTTCTTTTCATCCAATGAAAGCATTCGTTCCTTCTTCTTCTTCTTTTCTATCATGGCGGATCACAAGCAACTTTAAGGTGTATACCGCCACCTATACTGTTCATGAGTGTGTAGCAACATTGTTTTACATTTTTTTATTTTGTATTCTGAAGATAACTAAATAATGCTTTCCTTAATCTATAAATATCCTTTATATTTCCTTTATCATTTATAGTACTATCTTCTGTCCATCAAATGGTTAGGAGTGTTGACAAAATAACTGTAAGGGTTGTTTGATTTTCCTGATTGTGTTTTTATTTTTATTTTTTCATTTAACAGGATGTAGTATTTGGAACGAATGCTTACGTATTGATGAACTGTAAAACATATGAACCTGAAAGGGAGAAATTGAGAAGAGTAGTTGAAAGGACAGGCCAAGAATGGAGTCTTAAAGGATTATTGGGAAATAAAGGAAATATAAAGGATATTTATAGATTAAGGAAAGCATTATTTAGTTATCTGCAGAATACAAAATTAAAAAATAGAATTTAATAGATGTAAAACAATGTTGCTACACACTCATGAACAGTAGGTGGCGGTATGCACCTTAAAGTTGCTTGCGATCCGCCATGATAGAAAAGAAGAAGAGGAAGGAACGAATGCTTTCATTGGATGAAAAGAAGCTGAGCGTGATTGGCTGATGGTATGGTTCATTTACATACATTGCTGAAGTTGCGAGTGCAGAGAGTCGAGCGAGCGGAGAAACAGCCGAGCGCACAGCTGGTGTTGAGCGCGGAGAGAGAGCAGGTCGAGCGCGAGCAGAGACGGATTCGAGCACGCGCAGAGATGAAACTGAGCGCGAGAACAGTGTGTTGAGAGGGTTTTTCAGAGTTGAGCGCGCGCCAGACCGGTTTTGCGCGCGCGCGCGTGTTGTCTCACTGCGCGCTCGGATTGGTTCCTGCGCGCTCAAACCGATGGCACAAATATCTCTCCATACAGGTCGGAGGTAGGATGAGAGAGGGCTCCTTAACAGAGTCAGGCGAGGCAGAGCAACGGGTTTCAGATTCTTAAACCTCTTAAACTTAAATTAAAGTGGAAAAAGAATAGGGACCAATGGGCTTGTCTGGGATTGAGTCCTTTAGCTGTTTGGAGATAAGCTAGATTCTTATGATCTGTCCATTTTTGAACTGGCTGCTCAGACCCGTCCAGCCAGTGGCGCTACTCCTCCAGGGCCAGTTTTATGGCCAGGAGCTCCCTGTCGCCGACGTCGTAGTTGCGTTCAGCTGGGGACAGACGAAGGGAGAAGAAGGTGCACAGGTGCATCTTCTGATCCTGGCCTGAGCACTGAGACAACACAGCCCCAACACCAGTATTGGATGCGTCAATCTCGACAATTAACTGTTTGGAGGGGTCTGGGTGAACGAGAATAGGGGCCTTGGAAAACCTGTCCTTAAGGTCACCTAAAGCTGAGTCAGCATGAGTTCCACCTGAACGGGGTCTTCCCAGACGTGAGGGCATGGAGGGGGGGGGGGGCGATCTGACTGTACCAACGGATAAAGCGGCGGCAAAAGTTAGCGAAACCTAAAAACCTCTGCAGCTCCTTTCTATTCTCGGGTTCAGGCCACTCGAGAACAGCCCTGATCTTTTCGGGGTCAGACCGGACACCCCCCCTTCCAGGATAAGATCAAGGAAGGTGACAGAGGGTTTGTTGAACTCGCACTTTTCTGCTTTCACAAAAAGAAGATTTTCCAGGAGGCGCTGAAGAACGAGGCGTACATGGTGTTTGTGTTCAGAGAGGGTTCGTGAATAAATGAGTATATCATCCAGGTAGACGAAAACGAAAAAGTTTAGGAAATCACAGAGGACATCGTTCACAAGGGATTGGAAGACCGCTGGAGCATTGCCAAGCCCAAAAGGCATTACCAGGTATTCAAAATGGCTCAACGGTGTCTTGAAGACCGTTTTCCACTCGTCCCCCCGGCAGATCCGGACCAGGTGGTAAGTGTTACGCAGATCTTATTTAGAAAAGACCGTAGCGGACTTGACCGGTTCAAGAGCGGAGGAAAGGAGAGGAACGGGGTACATGTTCTTTACCATTATAGCATTTAACCTGCGGTAATCTATGCATGGGCGAAGGGAGCCATCCTTCTTTGCTACAAAAAAAGAACCCAGCCCCCAGGGGGGAAGACGAGGGTCGAATCTAGTGATTAGCTAGTGATTCCTTAATGTATTTCTCCAAAGCCTGTCGCTGAGAAATGTTATAGTACGGTGGGTTATCTGAGGGAGAGCCCCACCATCTAAGGCTGAGACCTGGAGAGAGCTGCGAGCGTTGAACGGAGGAACAGTCAATTAAATTAGTCGAAACCTGAATCAACTAGAGCTGAAAACTTAAAGGTTTCACGAGAAGTAATAATTGCGGCACGTAAGCACAGACGCGGAGGAGCAGGAGCTGTCAGCTTAACTCGGTCCATCGGTCTCCCTGCTACAGCCGGCGGACCCGGTCTTTTGACCGCTCAGGGCAGTCGCTAATGAAATGATTTGGGGAGGCACAATATATACATAATTTTGCAGCTATACGCTGCTGTCTCTCCTCAGGGGTGAGTCGTAACCGGCCCAACTGCATGGGCTCAGGAGGAGAAGGAGGACGCGCTAGGGTCCGACCGGGGTTAAGGTCAGGTGGACAAGACAGGAGGGATCTCTCAGCTCGACCCCTAAACCTTCCCCTTAGATGGTTATCTAATCTAACCACAAGCGTGATGAACTTATTTAAAGAGGTGGGAACCTGTAGACGGGCTAACCCTAACCCAGCTGCAAGAGTTCTAAACTCAATTGCAAAGTCTGCAACACGCCTTCCCCGCTGCCTGAAGGCGAGGAGGCATTGGAAATCGGTTGTCTCATCCGACTTGGCGGCGAAAACCATCTCGAATTCAGTAATGAATTCACTAAATGAGCAGCCGAATCTTTGGCAGTCTGGAAAACGGGATTCCGCCCATCTGAGGGCTATTCCAGTGAGAAGGCGCAAAATAAAGGCTGTTTTGGAGTCGTCATGGGGAAAAGAGTGAGGACTACGATTTAAAGCCAGAGAGCATTGGAAGAGAAAACCAAAAAAATCTACACTGTCTCCGGAGAATTTCTCCCGTCTTTGGAGAAAAAGTCTCAGGGACAGGTGAAAACGAAACAGCTGGCGCTGGACCGGGGGCTGGGTCAGGCTGTGCTGAGGTTGCAGGCTGAGCGCCTGCATTCAGTGAACCTGTCAGCTGATTGTCCTCGGCGGCTACGCCCTGCAGCTGATTCTGAACGGCTAGAACAGTGGACTCTAATCCCCAAATCTGATCCTGCTGGGCATTTAAAGTCAAATGTGTCCACTGGGTCTGTCTGGCCAAAGTGTACTTCTGTCATGAACGTATTTTGCCCACATGCAGACCCCACACGGCAACAGGGATCAGTTAACTGTTTATTTAGTTAAACACGAATCCTGACAGTATGGATACCTAAAAAGTGTACTTAAATACAGTAACAAAGTATTTGTATTTTGTTACTTGACACCTCTGCAATACAATGACCCCTAAAATGTACTCAGGTAAATGTAACTGAGCACAAGTAACTAGATAGGACCTTCTCTGGAGTCGGGAAATTAAAAGTATTTCACTTGACAACCACTGATTGAAATTTAAAGAATATGACTCTTACTGTATGTATGTATGAACATTTATCTACCCTGATAGGTCTTTTTGAGCTTATACATCTCTTTTTTTTCCTTTTTTTACGAGCAGGGTACAGTCAATTCCAAATAATTTCAGGCGTGAAAAAAACACATTTGAAAGCTATTTTGGACAACGACCAAAACATACCAGAAAACAAAAAAAATCCCAACATAAAATACAATACGCAACTGATTTAAACATTTACTAAAAATTCTTTTAAACTCACTTAGAATTAACTTTAATACATGAACAGACAACATCTTTAACTTTAAGTCTTTCAATAGTCTGAGGAAGCTGCAGACTAGATAGATTTATAGATGCATCCAACTGTAAAAATCTTTACATAAAAAACAACACAGGTTTACAAAACAGGAACACCTTGCAAAAATAGTTAAAGTATTATTTCAGCTTTAAAGATGTTAGTTAACTACTCCTAGGTTTTACAAAAACTTACTATGGTTAGGTAAAATACTTAAAAATAAAATAAAAAAATAATTCCATTTAAAGAGCATCATCACCAAAGGCAAAAAAAAAAGAAGATTAGAATTTAGAACATTAGAATTGTGTTAGCAGAGCTATTCTAAGGTGCAATCACGTTGAGCAGCACAGTTTTCGTGAAATTTAAATCAGCCTTGGAGGGTTTTTTTTAGCACCACAAAATTAACCTGGAAAGCCTCTTGTACTGGTGAGCTTTTAACCTACTCGAGCAATGTCTACCATAGCGATAGACATGGGATTTTTTTGGTGGTATTAATACTAATCATGCAGATTTGTAATGGGTGTCAGTACGTTCGCAAGGCATTGCTTGAATATCTCACACTGGTCAAATCCTGTTGACATATTAGTGAACATAAGAAGGATTTACGTTGGCAACATATTAGGAGAAAGGAAAAATGGCAAAACAGGAGAGAGAACAAGACACATCAGAGCGAAGGGAGTCAGCCAATAAAATGGAAGGGAAAGAGACCCTGAACAGAGATACAAGGAGAGAGAGAGAGAAAGAAAGACAGAGAAAGAGAGAGACTCACAGAGGGAGAGAGAGAGAGAGAGATGAAGGAGATCCCCACTGAGAGAAAGAGCGGCTGCATGTGGAAAGCCATGGGAGAAGAGCAAAAGAGGAGAAGCATTGAGCTCTTGGTTACCATCGGAGAATAGTAAAGCAACTTGCCAGCTCTCTGGAGAAATGAAAATCACATGTGAAAGGTTCGGTTTACTGATGGTTCTTAATCTTCCTCTTCCAGTTCTTTTAAAGTGTTTTGGGAATGTGCCAAGATATGGATATACGTATGCCACGTGGGAAATGTGAAGGTTCGTGGAGAAGCGTTTAGAATGGATGACATGGATGGAGACTAACTGACATTTTTCACTGGGGTACACATTTGGCCAAGAGTGAGGAAAAAAATATGTCCAAGATTTCTCTTAGAGGTGACATAGATTCAGTTTGAAAAGCTGTGAAGAATTTTGCTCTACTCTTTTTTTGAAACTCTAACCTGATGTGACTTTGCAAGGGAGAGAAGACATGAGAGCAGGGGAAGTTGGGGACTCTTGTAAAATATGACAAATACAATCATGTTTACTACCCTTTCCTCTCAAAAGCTCATACCATACGTTTCCTTTTTAAGGAACAAACGCACATTCTGTGCTTAGAGAGAAGCAAAGTTTCTCAAAGGCTGTTTTAACATCAAGATAAAATTTACATTTTTCTGATCATAGGTGACATTTCTAACATGAATGTGGCTTTGGCAAGTTTAGATAGAGTGCAAGGATGTGAAGGATGTGGAGCTCCACCTTCAAAACGATTTTTCTTTTCATGAAGACATGAGTCACAGTCAGTTCTAGATTTGGATTATGTTATTTTTAAGTACTGAAAGAAGGCTACAGCGGGTTTTGGAATACCCAACTTCACGCATATTAAAGTATACTTTAGAAATCATGGATACACGGGATGCTTTGTAGTATTCTGTCAGTAAATGTTTCTGAACTTTTTTCTTTGGTTTATCTTTACCGGCGCTGAGTTGACTCTATGAATCCGCATGGCAACAACATGTCCGAAGTGATCTCTTACACTATCAGGACCTCCAGTACTCTTGAGTCTAACCCTTGGCCTTCACCTCTACCTGATAACACCTCACACTACAGGTGTAAGGTGAGCGCCTTAGCCCGCAACGGGATGGAGACCCAAACACTAAACTGGTCACAACACAATGGTGCAGGAGATTCTGGATCTCGTTGTGTTCACTCTGAGTCAATGGTGGAGAAGAACTGGCCGGCGCTACTGATTTTGGTCGCCATTGGCGTCACGGTCATGGGCAACATCTTGGTGATCCTGGCGGTTTCCCTGGAGAAGAAGCTGCAGAACGCAACCAACTACTTTTTGATGTCACTGGCAGTGGCTGACATGCTGCTTGGCATTTTGGTGATGCCGGTTTCCATGGTGACCATCCTCTATGGTAAGCCACTCATGTCACTTGCATTTGTCATTTATTAACTTGTTTTTGGTCTGTTGCCTGTTGACTCCAATGAGCTTCTCAAATCCTTCGGAAATTTTTTTTCCCAAAGCCTAAACAAAGGTTTCTTTTTCTGATTTAATCACTTTTACTGCATGTTACATTTTTTTTTTTTGGCTGTTTGTGAAAGAAAAACTTTAGAATTCATGTTTGGCCCTGTGACAGTGGTGGAAGACACCAATAGCAGAATTTGTTTGAGTTACAAAAATAGACACATCGAGAAGGTGAAGATTGAAGAGACTTGGTGGATGCCTGAAAAAGTGTCTGAAGTGTGAAGCTGCTTGAGCGATGAGTGGAAATACACTATGTACATTTAATTAATCTACCAGTAAAAATTGTAGTCTGTATCAACATACATTTGGAATTCATTTATGATGCGTTTTATGACAATGCTATTTGACTGCCTTAACTGGAATGTCAGTTAAGACCTAGAAGAGTTTGCAGGAAGCAAATATGGTAACCTGATTTCATGTTTTGGGGATAGGCGGCTGATACCCATTGAGGCATCACATACAATATCTGATAGGGGAAAGGGACACCTTGAATCCAAATATTTCATTATTTAAAATTAAGCAATGTCTCTGGGCTTTATTCAGGAATAAACTGTCCTGCTGTGTCAGTCCTTTTGAATTAAATTGTATTCTGTACAAATGTTGAATGAAGTTGTATTCTGTCATTTGTAAAAGATGATATCATAGAAAAAAAGTAGTATATTTAAGCTGAAAAGTGCCATCAGATATAATGATAGGCTTTGAAATCTTTTTTTAGTGCCAGTGCAGGCTCAATTTGTAAGGTAAAAGCTCAATTTGTAAAAGGATGGGCACATCCTCAGTATTTACTTTATTTTTTTTTCTTTGTTGTTAGAAACAAAGTCTTTCCAGCTCAGGGCTGTAACTACCATTGAGGATACTGATGTCATGTCCTCTGTATTTTTTCTATTTATTTTCTTGCCTAAATTGTGATATATAAACTCTAAAAATAAATTAAACTGAAACTGAAAGTATAGGATGACAATCTAGGTCTCCCACAAAACTGCAAGGTCTATTATATTTAAAGAGGCAAGAGTACCGCTACTATCTAATAAAAAAGAAGCTTGAGAATCTCAGCATACGTCCTGCGTACCGTCAACATGCACTGTCGCTATGGTAACTGCTACATAGGCTACAGATGCTGTAAGTGAGTCAGTCAGTCACGGCAGTCAGTGGAAGAGGAGCACATCAAACTACAAATGTAGGTGGAGAGCAGTTAAAGTTCCTGATGATGGTGGGAAAAAATACTGCATTTTAATGAGGAAATATTCAAGCCCAGCAAGCTACACACACACAGCAAAGGAACATCGCACTGAAGTTTAATTAACTCTATCAGTACCGTCTGTCAGTCAATTTCCAGCAGTTGAATCAACATTCATTATGCATCTGATATGTTAGTTATGGTTAAGTGTTAACTTACCAGTCTAATAATAAAGTTGAGAAAAGAGAATTGATTTTACATCTGGTTTCTTCTTTCAGCCTGCGCCAATGAAGAAACTCCTTTCCATGATCATCTCTTGTTTTTCCTTGCATAGATTCCTTTCACATTTTCTCTTTTTAGCCTCCTAAGAACATTTAAACTTTTGCCTTGCCTCAGCCATCACTAGTAGTAGAGTTGGCGGAAAAAAGTAGTAGAGCAAAAACCTTAGCTCCATGTTCTTCTTCCAGGTCACATTAGCTGACCAATGACGGTGCGTCATCTCCCTACTTACATACCCGGTATTTCAAGAGGGGATCCCCACTCGTAGCATTGATAATGTCAAGCGCTGCATATTTGAAATAACTCATATGCATCAACCCCTTAGGTCACAAAGTCTGCGGTGTGCCTTTAAATACTGAAGTTAATATAAATAAACTAATTTCAATTAAAATGAAATGCCTTTTTGGACAATTTTCTAGCCAGTTGTACATATAAGCTTCATAAGAAAGATTACATAAAAATCAAGTTTATGATGACGGAAATGTCTGGCACGGAAAGAGAAACAGGGAAATGCGCAGCCTATTCAAAAGTCAGCTTTTGCTCCTTAAGACTGAAAAAGGGCAGATTTAATTAATGGAATTTAAAAAAAACACCCAAAAGTGACTCTTGACCTCAGTATATTTTGGGCCCTGCATATGGCCCTGTTCTAGTTCAAGCGTCACTGTACAGTCATGGCCAAAAGTTTTAAGAATGATTCAAATGTTAATATTTACAAAGTCTACTGCTTCAGTTTTTATAACGGCAATTTGCATATACTCCAGAATGTTATAAAGAGTGATCAGCGTAACAGCAATTAATTGCAAAGTCAATATTTGCCTAGAAATTGAACTTTATTCCCCAAAGCACATTTCAATTTCATTGCAGCCTTGCCTGAAAAGGACCAGCTGACATCGTTTCAGTGATTGCTCCATTAACACAGGTGTGGCTGGCGATGAGAACAGGGCTGGTGATCAATCTGTCATTATTAATTAAGAATGACACCACTGGACACTTTAAAAAGAGGCCGGTGCTTGGAATCACTGTTTCTCTTCTGTGAATCATGGTTCTCTCTAAAGAAACATGTGCATTCTTTATTGCATTGCACAAAAATGGCCTAACAGGAAAGAGAATCGCAGCTAGAAAGATTGCATCTCAGTCAACAATATATCGCATCATCAAGAACTTCAAGGAGAGAGGTTAAATTGTTGCCAAAAAGGCTCCAGGGTCCTCAAGAAAGACCAGCGAGCGCCAGGACTGTCTCTTAAAAGTGTTTCAGCTGCAGGATTGGGCTAACAGCAGTGCAGAGCTTGCTCGGGAATGGCAGCTGGCAGGTGTGAGTGCATCTGCACGCACTGTGAGGCGGAGATTCTTAGAGCAAGGCTTGGTCTCAAGGAGGGCAGCAAAGAAGCCACTTCTCTCCAGGAAAAACATCAGGGACAGACTGATATTCTGCAAAAGTTACAGGGAGTAAACTTCTGTGGACTGGAGTAAAGTCATTTTCTCTGATTAATCCCCTTTCGGATTGTTTGGGACATCTGGAAAACAGCTTGTTTGGAGAAGACGAGGTGAGCGCTATCACCAGCCTTGTCTCATGCCAACTGTAAAGCATCCTGAAACCATTCATGTGTGGAGTTGCTTCTCCGCCAAGGGAGTCGGCTCTCTCACAGTCTTACCTAAAAACACACCCATGAATAAAGAATGGTACCAGAATGTCCTCCGAGAGCAACTTCTCCCAACCGTCCAAGAGCAGTTTGGTGATGAACAATGCCTTTTCCAGCATGATGGAGCACCTTGCCATAAAGCAAAGGTGATATCTAACTGGCTCAGGGAACAAAACATAGAGATTTTGGGTCCATGGCCTGGAAACTTCCCTGATCTTAATCCCATTGAAAACTTGTGGTTAATAATCAAGAGACGGGAGGACAAACAAAAAACTAGGAATTCTGACAAAATGAAAGCATTGATTGTGCAAGAATGGACTGCTATCAGTCAGGATTTGGTCCAGAAGTTGACTGAGAGCATGACAGGGAGAATTGCAGAGGTTCTGAAGAAGAGGGGTGAACACTGCAAATATTGACTTGCTGCATTAACTCATTCTAACTGCCATTAAAAGCCTTTGTTATTCATAATATGCTTGTAATTGTATTTCTGTATGTGATGACCAGTGATGGGACTAACGGCGTTGAAAGTAACGGCGTTACTAACGCTGTTACCTTGTTTTAGTAACGAGTAATCTAACTAATTACTTTGACTGTAACTATAACGCAGTTACCATTGCAGACACCCCGTTACTGCGCGTTACTCAGGTCGCACAATGAACCTTTTTTCATGATAGGACTCGTGCGCAGCTGCGTGAAGCTGACACCCCACCCACGTCAAAAAACTCTGCAAATAGACTGAATGGTTAGTGCAACGTTAGTGCAGATTTGTGCAGAAAAAAATATTGTTTGTGCTACTTTTGTTTAAGAGATATTAAAGATAATTTTTTAGGTTATCCAGAGGTGCGCGCCTTGTCATGAGAGAGGGGAGGATGAGAATGGCTGATGTATAGTGAGATTCCGTCTGTCAGTGGGTAGGTGGGTGTTTCCGCTGGTGGGTGTTAACGTACAGCACACAGAGAGATGGAGAGTGAGGATGACTCCAGCAGCAAACAGCGTTTTCCTGATGGAAATACCGGTGTTACGTCGAGCTGCGTTTCCCCATCAGATACGGTTTCCTCTGCATCTCCGCACAGCGCAGGCGGCAAGATTCACAGCGCAAGCGACAGGAAACGCGCATGCTCGCTAAAGGCGCGCAACAGTCGCCCTGTGCTCGCGCCACAGGGGAACTATGGAGAGCGTGAACGATCAAATGATTAACCTGACAACAACCAGAAATGATAGCCTATATGGAGAAAGGGAGAAATCTGGATGGATGGATGGATGGATGGATGGATGGATGGATGGATGGATGGATACTCTGCCTTCTCAACCTACTGTATTTTTTATTTTAAACATTATTTGATGGCCTTTGTGGCAGGGATGGAGATCCATATTTTATGTCACACACAGAGTATAGATCTAGATAGATAGATGATAGATAGATTTTGCAGTATCTATAACAACCCAAACACGCAGGATTTCAGAATTAGACATCCCTAGTTATTAATTTCACCAGATCTGAATGCCCTGTTAAAAAACTTCACATGGCGTTCCCCCCTGATGTCATGTACATTGAGTTGCAATAAATGCTAAACTCTCTGCAGGTTCTTGTCTTTGTCGTCCTCTCTATTCAGCTGGCTTTGGAAACACACGGCGAGAAGGTGGGGGCTGGGTGGTGAGGGTTACGGGGGCGAGAAACGCAAAAGTAACGCAATAGTTACTTTTACTAGTAACTAGTTACTTTTATTGTGGAGTAACTCAGTTAGTAACTCAGTTACTTTTTGGGAGAAGTAACTAGTAACTATAAGTAATTACTTTTTCAAAGTAACGTGCCCAACACTGGTGATGACAACATCTGACATACACACATGAAAACCATAGGGCAGCAGATCATGTGAAAATATAATATTTGTGTCATTCTCAATACTTTTGGCCATGACATTTAACATAACTTTTATTTTAATAACTTAACCTTTCTATTAGATCACAAAAAATAAAAAATGTACATAGATCGACTAAGAGTGAACATATTCTGTTTAAAAAAATTGATTTTTGTACCTCCGGTCTAATAATCTATCAAATACGTTCAGACTAACAGCAACTCCTGAACCTTTAGTCTGCCCTTTACTCTTCTGAGAACGTTGCTGTCATTGCTCTGAAGATTCAAGTGGCCAAGGATTAGTGCAGCAGGAAGCTGCGGCTGCTGCCTTTTCCTTTGCTTTTCTCATTTTGTCTCTTGATCTGTCACTCTGTAGACACACAAACTGAAACAAACACACACACACTCTGCAATGAGTTTAAAATGTTTCTCCTTTTTTTCCCCCAGCAGGTCCTTTTCTCCTTCACATTCCAGGACCTGTTGCTAACATAACAAATTTTAAAACCTAAGCAGTAAATTAATTTTCATGAGAGGGAGCATGGTCAATTAGCAAAATGTAAGAGTGCTTTCAAAAGGACAACCTTCAGTGCTTGTTACTTGATTTTTCTCAGCTCCTTAATGAGATGCCAAAATAACCACACTAAGTCAAAGCAAGCAACTCCACAATTATTTTCTGATATTTCTCGGCAGCTTCAAATTTATTTAAAGATGCAGAGAGCAAATGCAATGTTGCTTTTAGTGCAAAGCATGCTGATTACTCGAGCAGATAATAATCTTAAAAATTCAGATTACGGGCATGAGTAGAGTTGAAGAAGTTGATGTCAAAAAGATGATTATGGATGAAACCAGGGAGATGAGACTGATGTTATTAATTATGGCAGAGAGATGGATTTGTCTTGCTGAGCTCAAACAGACATGAATATTACCAGGTTCATCTGTGAGGTCTTGGGGGCATTTGTTTTACTTTCATTATATAAAGCATACACTGTGCAATTTTTTTTCAATCGTTGCACACAGCTACAGCTCACACTGTACGACGAAACACTGCAGTTTTGTCGTACAGTGTGAGTTCACAGCTCACAATGTGTGTTCTCACATTGTGCGACCCGACGCTCTGAAGCAAGCGACCTGCTCACGCTGTACATCTAAAAACCACATCGAACTCAGCTCCAGAGTGAGATGGTGCTACTCGAACTCGTCTATCCAGAAGACAAACGAGTAGAAGAGGAATATGAAACTCACTAGAGTGAAACGTGCTGCTTTTGCAATTTGTGCAATTTTGTGTGCTGAAAGCCCTAAAAAGAAAATGCGATGACAATTGGACAAAGACATGGCTGAGCAAACGTGGCTACTATGGTCTGTCAATTTCACAGAAAGAACTTCATTTCACTCTCCGCCATGCTTCTGTGTTTACATCTGAAAGGAAGAAAAGGAAGAATGCTTGTTTGCCTATGCCCATTGAACGATTTGCCCGTGACGGTCGACTGAAAATAAAACATGTTTGATTGTCTCCCGACCTCACAATTCCTGAATTGGAGGTGGTAGTGAGAGGATGATTGCCCCTCGTTACCCCCTTTACACTACATGATGCACGCACAATCAGCCCACAATCAGACTGAAAGTTGGGCAGATCGAAAAATTCTCGCACGACTGAAAATTCGGCCCGAAAAGGGCAAAACATCGTACAGTGTACAGGGAAAAAACCTTCCAAAAAAAGTTAAAGAACAAACCACTGGATTCTATGTTCGCTTCACATCCAGGGAGCTTTCTCGTTTCAAAATGTCTGGATAAGCGTTCAGTTCCAGTTTATAGAGCAGCCCAACAAAAGCATTCTTGTGCCTTAGAAAACATGCAAAATTAACCAAAAAGACAGCTCCACCTCTGTGGAGTCATTGAGGTCATTATTGGCCTGGCTGACATGTTTTGGTCCCCTTCACAGCGATGGGGGTTAAAATTATGGTGGGAAGGGGTGAACTCTATAGTCTGATTCCTTCTTGCTTTGATCTCAACCCCCATTATGGGCCACAGACAGGCAGACTTAAACGGGTCATGATTAACGTTTTTAACTGTGCGGTGGCAGCATCATATTGTGGGGACCTTTTTCTGATTTTTTTCAAAGACAGGGAAGTTGGGGAGCGTTATTTAGTAGACCAATAGAATGAAGACAAAGAGGCTGCAAAATACTTGAAATGAGAGCAAAATATTTATATCAAATTGTTTATACTTACATGAAATTATTTTAATAAATTTTAACTCAGATTATTCATATAATGCCCCTTGATAACACATGTGATCAATGATAACATTCTCATAGCTTTAAAAAAAATTTTTCTTAATGAAAATGTGCTTTACTTATGCTTGGACTTGGTCTTCCACCTATCCAGCATCGGGTCACAGGGGCAGCAGTCTCAGCAGAGACTCTCAGATATCCCTATCCCCAAACACCTTATCCAGGTCCGCTGTGGCAACCACGAGGTGCTCCCTGGCCAGCCGAGAGACATAGTTCCTCGGACTTGTCTTGGGTTGTCCCTAGTGTTGGGAGTCCCCATCCATTCTTCCACTATGGAACGTGTTTCAGGATACTCAAACCCAGTGTTGGGCACATTACTTTGAAAAAGTAATTAGTTATAGGTACTAGTTACTTCTCCCAAAAAGTAACTAAATGAGTTACTCCACAATAAAAGTAACTAGTTACTAGTAAAAGTAACTATTGCATTACTTTTGCGTTTCTCGCCCCCGTAACCCTCACCACCTGGCCCCCGCCTTCCCGACGTGTGTTTCAAAAGCCAGCTGAATAGAGTGGATACAAAGACAAGTACCTGCAGAGAGTTTTGCATTTATTGCAACTTAACGTAAATGACATCGGGGGAACAGTATCTGAAGGGCCTATAAACCCCATCAGATAGTTTTTCCCCTCTTCTTAATATGGGGGGATGTATGAAATTAATAACTAAGGATGTGTAAATCTGAAATCCTGTGTGTTTGGGTTGTTATAGATACTGCAACATCCATCTATCTATCTATCTATCTATCTATCTATCTATCTATCTATCTATCCATCCATCCATCCATCCATCCATCCATCCATCCATCCATCCATCCATCCATCCATCCATCCATCCATCCATCCATATTTCTCACTTTCTCCATATAGGCTATCATTTGATCGTTCACGCTCTCCATAGTTCCCCTGTGGCACGAGCACAGTGCGGCTGTTACGCGCCTTTAGTGAGCATGCTCGTTTCCTGTCGCTTGCGCTGTGAATCGTGCCGCCTCCACTGTGCGTAGATGCAGGGGAAATCGTATCTGATGGGGAAATGCAGCTCGACGTAATACCGGTATTTACATGGGGGAAATGCTGTTCTGTTGCTGGATCCTCCTCACTCTCCATCTCTCTGTGTGTGCTGTACGTTAACACCCGCCAGCAGCAGTGTTGCCAACTCCTCTGTGAGGAAAGTAGCTATTGGCTGTGCTGTAAGTCGCTAGAAGTCGCTGAATGACGTCATTGCCTAATTTGCATAATATATATATTTTTTCATCTTTTTTTTTGTTTTTCTTTCCCCTTGTGGTCCACTAAGGAGCTTAAAAATCATGGTAAAACATTAACATTTTGAACAACAACGATTAACAATCTAAATGGAACAAAAAAAAGGCTACAAAGAATCAATGACAATGTGAGCAAATAATGGTAATTATTGTTAATTTTTCTTCAAACTAATAGGATTTCCTTCCACACACGCAGGCTGTGCTTGAGTGGGTCCTCGTCATATTGGTCAAGGCTCTCTATGGCAGGTTCAGCAACTGAGGGAGCTGACTTCAGCGTGATCAACCTGCGCCGTCAATCCCTGCACATGCGCGTGGTTCATTTGCAGTCTGGAAGCTGAGGGTAAACATGCTGTGGCTCTGACTGCAGCACTGATAGGGACTCCTGCGGAAGCGGGAGAACAGGGTTGGGACGCGGGAGGCGCCCCACGGCAGACACCAGGAAAGTCACTAGATTTGTCGCTAGTTGCTGTTTTGAAAAAGAGTCACTGCAGGGGTCTGAAAAGTCGCTAAATATAGCGACAAAGTCGCTGAGTTGGCAACACTGGCCAGCGGAAACACCCTACTACCCAGCTGACAGACGTAATCTCACGATACATCAGCCAATCCCATCCTCCCCTCTCTCATGACAAGGAGTGCACGAGTCCTATCATGAAAAAAAGGTTCATTGTGCGACCTGAGTAACGTGCAGTAATGGGGTGTCTGCAATGGTAACTGCATTATAGTTAAAGTCAAAGTAATTAGTTAGATTACTTGTTCCTAAAAAAAGCAACAGCGTTAGTTAGTTTAAACGCCATTACTCCCATCACTGCTCAAACCCTTCTATACAGTAGTCAACACTTTCTTTAGTCATAGCCAGAAACTCCTCTGCTCCTGCTAATAACAATGAAAGTTCCTTTGCTTTCCAGATCCGCCAGATGACAGATACACTATACAGTAAACTGAATAGTTTAACACACATCTCTGCAGCTTCTCTACTGTTACCCACTCTTTACTCCATCCAGACAGTGTCTTGCCCACGACCAAAATCTAATAAATTAGCAAAGATTCCCAAAGGAGTAAATCATGATAATCTAATTAAAATCAAAATAACTCCAATTGGGGAAAAAGTTAAAACAATTAAATGCGGTCTGTTTAACATAAGATCGCTTTCCTCTAAAAGTCTGCTAGTTAATGACTTGATTTGTGATAATCACGTTGACTTGTTTTGCCTTACAGAAACCTGGCTGCAGCAAGAGGATTATGTGAGCATAAATGAGGCAACTCCTTCAAGCTATTTAAATTTTCACATACCCAGAAGTTCTGGGCGAGGAGGAGGAGTAGCAACAATCTTCCAGTCTGACTTACTGATTACTCCCAAAACAGTTAATACCTACAACTCTTTTGAACATTTAACCCTTAATTTCCCTCATCCAAATTTCAAGGCAAGAAAACCTCTTCTTTTTGTAACTTTGTATCGTCCGCCAGGTCCTTACTCTGAATTTTTAGATGAGTTTTCAGAGTTCCTTTCTGATTTGGTATTAAATACTGACAGGGTCATCATAGTGGGAGATTTTAACATCCATGCTGACATTGAAGGCGATAGCTTAAGAGCAGCCTTTAATGCTATCTTAGACACTATTGGCTTTGTTCAAAATGTGAATAGTCCCACACATTCTCATCTTCATACTTTGGATCTTGTGCTGACATACGGCATAGAATGTGAAGAAATAACAGTATTTCCTCACAACCCTGTCCTCTCTGACCACTTTCTAATAACCTTCAGGATTACTTTAACAGAGTTCTCCTCCCCCAAAAGAAGATTTAATTTTAGTAGATCTTTATCAGATAGTGCAGTTATAAATTTTAAAGAATCTGCTTCACTTTCTCTCTCCTCTGTGTCGTTGAGCAGTGCTGCAGAGTGCAAAAGCATAGCTTATTCCCCTTCACAGGTTGATGATTTTGTTGATGGGGTTGCTAGTTCTCTGCGTACTGCCTTAGACAACGCAGCTCCCTTGAAAATGAAAACCGTTGAAAATAGAAAGCTTGCTCCTTGGTTTAATGCAGAGCTGCGTACTTTGAAGCAAAATGCTAGGAAGCTGGAGAGAAAATATCGCTCCACAGGCCTGCAGGAGTCCTTCCTAGTCTGGAAAAATGGTTTACTGCTGTATAAGAGGACCCTTTGTAAAGCAAGAGCAGCATACTTCTCCTCATTAATAGAGGAGAATAAGAATAATCCTAGATTTCTTTTTAATACAGTTGCCAAACTCACCCAGAGCCATAGCTCTGTTGAACCGTCCATTCCACCTGCTCTTAGCAGCAATGATTTTATGGGATTCTTTATAAATAAGATTGATCTTATTAAAAATAAGATCATAAGCACTCCTCTATCAGCGATTGTACCTGAGGTAGTCATGGAATCTGAACCGGGTTTAGACTGCTTTGATACAGTTGAACTTTCTGAATTAGCAAAATTATTGTCTTCATCTAAGCCTTCAACTTGTATGTTAGATCCAGTTCCAACCAGGTTATTTAAGGAGGTATTCCCTTTGATATCCTCCTCCATTTTAGATGTGATTAATCTATCTCTGTTACAAGGATATGTACCTAAACCTTTTAAGGTTGCTGTAATTAAACCTCTGCTTAAGAAACCGTCTCTTGACCCAGATGACTTGGTTAATTATAGACCTATATCCAATCTTCCTTTCTTATCCAAAATTCTTGAGAAAGTAGTTGCCAAACAAGTTTGCGACCACTTACACCATAATGAACTTTTTGAAGAGTTTCAGTCTGGCTTTAGAGCTCATCATAGCACTGAAACAGCTCTGGTGAAAGTCACTAATGATATTCTCATGGCCTCAGATAATGGACTTGTATCTGTGCTCGTCCTGTTGGATCTTAGTGCTGCATTTGATACAGTTGACCATAATATTCTTTTAGAAAGACTTGAATATTTTGTTGGAATTAAAGGAACAGCACTAGACTGGTTTAAATCTTATCTATCTGATCGAATTCAGTTTGTTTATGTTAATGATAGATCTTCAACACGCTCAAAGGTTACCTGTGGAGTACCACAGGGATCAGTGCTAGGACCAATTCTCTTTACTTTATACATGCTCCCAATCGGTAGAGTTATTAGACAGCATGGGATTAATTTCCACTGTTATGCTGATGATACCCAGCTATATCTGTCTATAAATCCAGATGAAGCTAACCCATTACATAGATTACAGGCATGTCTTGAAGACATAAAAACCTGGATGACTCTTAACTTTCTGCTTCTGAATGCAGACAAAACAGAAGTTATAGTCTTTGGACCAGAGTCTCTGAAAAAGAAGCTGATTAGCCAGTCACTTCATTTGGATGGGATTAAACTGATTTCAGATAATAAAGTAAAAAATCTTGGTGTTATTTTTGATCAGGACCTGTCATTTAAATCCCGGATCAAATAGGTTTCTAGAATTTCCTTTTTTCATCTGAGGAACATTGCAAAAATTAGAAATCTCCTGTCCAGGGGTGATGCTGAGAAACTAGTCCATGCATTTGTTACTTCAAGGCTGGACTATTGTAATTCTTTACTATCAGGAAGTCCACAAACTGTAGTTAAAAGCCTTCAGCTGATCCAAAATGCTGCAGCCAGAGTTCTGATGAAAATTAAAAAGAGAGATCATATCTCTCCTATCCTGGCTTCTCTTCATTGGCTTCCTGTTAAATCAAGAATAGAATTTAAAATCCTCCTTCTCACATATAAAGCCTTAAATGGCCAAGCTCCATCTTATATCAGAGATCTGATTGTTCCTTATGTTCCTAACAGAGCACTTCGCTCTCAATCTGCAGGTTTACTAGTGGTTCCTAGAATTTCTAAAAGTAGAATGGGAGGCAGATCTTTTAGTTATCAGGCTCCTCTCCTGTGGAACCAACTACCAGTTTTAGTCCGTGAGGCAGACACCCTGTCTACTTTTAAGACTAGGCTTAAAACTTTCCTTTTTGATAAAGCTTATAGTTAGGGTGGCTCAGGTTATCCTGAGCTGTCTTTAAAGTTATGCTGCTATAGGCTTAGACTTTTGGAGGACATAGGGACCCCCATTTCATCATTCTGCTTCATTCTCTCTCTGTTCTCCTATTCTGCAGAATCTGTTTGTTCAATCTCTAACCTTCTGCTCTCTCTGCTTTTCCTCAGAGTAGCTTTGCCTCGTCTGTTCCTGTTTGGCTGTGACGTCATCCAGGAAAGAAACATCAGCTGTGCTGCTTCCATCAACACCCTTGTATGTAGATGTTGGAGATCGGCCTGTTTTCCAGTGTGGTCCTGTTTCTCTGGCCGTGGATGGATGGATGTGCTCTCTTCATCCTCTGGCATGGAAGCTGCCTTGGAGCTCGTCTGCCTGGCTGTGTGTTTCCTGGACGGGGCCGCCTTTTACAGCTGCTTTTTGTATCTCTGCTTCTGTCTCCTTGAACCCCAGTCGGCCTCGGCAGATGGCCGCTCACACTGAGCCTGGTTCTGCTGGAGGTTTCTTCCTGTTAAAAGGGAGTTTTTCCTCTCCACTGTCGCTACAAGCATGCTTAGTGTGAGGGATTGTATTTGAGTCAATGAGTCAATGCAATCAACTGGTTTTCCTTAGATAGAAAACTTTGTATCAATTTGACTGTATGATCTGGTTGAACTGTAAAGTGCCTTGAAATGACATGTGTTGTGAATTTGGCGCTATATAAATAAACTGAATTGAATTGAATTGAATTAAACTATATAGTAACTATATAGTAAAAACTATATAGTTGGTGGGATATAGTTGCATAGCAGGCTTTGTTTATAAAAAGCAGGATAAGCAATACCAAAAGAGAAAATGCTTGGTCTAAAAAAGTGTGTTGATGCAGTCAAGACTGAAAAACTTTATTCATGTTGAGAATTTAATTTATGCAATAGAAAACACCTAATAAACCATATTATGTCGTCTGACAATATTCAGATACAAATTTTGCATTGTCACTCATCTGAGTGTAGCTTTGGACAGATACGCTGCACAGGTTTCATAAGCAACCTCCTCCTCACACCCCGCACTCTCTTTTTGTTTGTGCAATCGAAGCAGTTCTAATCTGCACATGGTGCACGAATTATTCTACTGCCTTCTAAAAAATTATACAGATAATGGAAGCAGGTCTGAAAGAGATAGAAATTAATAAGCTATTGATGATATGAGCTCACGAAAGACAGCGGGTCCTGATGGACTTTCAATAGAAAGATAAGGAATTGAAATCTAAACAGCTTTAACCCATTTTGGAAATGTTTTTAAAAGCATTCCAGTGCAGAAACTTACCAATGACTGCTTCCTTCATAACCCAATTGCCAAAATCTGGAAGACCAAGTAATTGTTTTGAAAACAAGAAACCATGAGCATTTTAAAGTCTTAGGGAAGTCATGTTTGAATGTCCAAACATTCTGGATCAAACATGTATATAAATGTACTCTTTATCAGACTATATTGTCCCAAAATTTAGAAAATTTCTATTAAAAAAAAAAATCCTGTCTTAAAATCTGTCTTTTTTCCCCCGGTTATTTTATGCAGGCCAACTAGTTAAACGTCAGGTTGTACACCAAATTTGGCCAATCAAATATCAACGATTATCAGTCAATCTATTTTTTTCTGTCATAGCATCTTGATACATATGTTGCAGCTAATATACGCAATGGTTGAAATAAGAATAATCTACTTTACCATTGAGTGTTCACGCGGATGGACGTCTGTGTCTTCGGCAGGCATAGAGCTAACAGAACTGGCAGCGTTGGCTATAAGCCTTCTACACCAAACAAAGCTCTGCCGCCCTGGCGTCCTCTTCCACAACATTTTCGTCCCCGCCTTCCTCCTCTAAATAAAAATGTATGACGGAGGGGACTCATCCACAACCTCTGATACTAAACTGTCCTCCTCTTGCATGTTTCCGCTGTCCATAGCTTTCCTATGTGCTAATTGGTCCAAATGTAGTTTCCCATTGGGAACCTACTAGCACTAAGTTGCTTACTGGTTAGCAAGATGATTCCGTGACACTAGCCACCAAACTTGTTTGCGAACTTCCCCCCTCCTTGATAAACGACCAATCACATTCACTTTATTCACTTGTGTAAAGTGTGGCACCACACGGGAGAGTTCGGAAATTTTGAACAGCCACTTCCCTAAGACTTTAAACCTGCTTCTTGAAACAGACCCCTGGAAGCTCCAAAAGATCCTGAATTTTTTCTATTCTGGATTACATGAAAAACAGAAATATACAAAGAGTGAAAAAAGTACTCAAATAAATATGTGTTTTCTGAAAGCCAAGAGAACCATAGCAATATTTTGGGAAAAATGTAATTGTCAAGCTGAGAACAATAGGATCCAGTATTCTAGTTGGACAAACAGATTTCTCAAAACGTTTATTAGAAACATATATATGGTGTTAAATTTCTGCCAAAAATTAGAAGAGTGTATTAAGCAATCGCAAAAGTGAAATTATTAATCACAACCGTGCATTTGATAGCTGAAAGAGTGCATAGCAGTGATCGCCGGTGTGTATAGTTATTCAAGCGCTCTTGAACGCAGCACCGTGTGCAGAAAAGTTTATGATATTACTACATATTTTGGAATTTTGAAGCCATGACTGACTGTCTCGTACCAAAAAAAGTCAGCAGTTATATTTGAAGCAGTCAAATAAAGTTAATTGATCATGTTAACCAGCTACTTGTAGTGTAGCTAGTAGTATTTATTCGGTTTGAACGGGTCTGATGCGGTCTATAATTTAGCTTATAAAAAATGGCAGCTCACCTTAATATCATAAATGATAGTTTATTATTATTATCATAAATTATAGTTTATTAAAAATATTAAAGCAAGAAGTACAAACTGTTCATCCCTGTCTTGATCCACAGCGTGGCTGTGGATTAAGACAGTTTACTCGTCTGGTGTAGTTTAGCCTGGCCAGTGGATTTGAAGACTGAATATGAAGACCAAAGACTGTAGCCTGATAAACCAGATTAAATGTGAGATTAAATGTGTATTTTAGTAGGGCCCTGATGAATGAGACATCGGAAGATTGTTGATGAGAACAACCCGTTGTTTTTCAAACCATGTCTGTGCCTATTGGCCAATGCTCTGACCAATTAGAACAACTGACTGTGACGTAGTAATCAGGATCAGAAGTTATTGTTGTCTCTGCCTTGTCATGCGTTTAAATCATAAGTCTTTGTACACCTGAGGACTGAAGGAGTGAGAAACACAGTGGTCCTGGCTGAATGGCCAGTGGCATAAAACTATCGTTGGACTTGTGACTCAAAAGCGGAAACCAACAAATATCACAATAATGGCTGGGGCTGAAAAGGTTAACTGGATTACAATGGTTGGAGAAACTGGTTTCTGTTGCTGTGGAGTTCTTTCTCCTTTCAAGATGATGACTCCTGTTGACACAGCTTAGACTTTAATTAAATCAGCTTGCATTTTACCCAGAGAAGTAGGCCAGCTGTAACAAGAGTTACACAACACAGAAACACTACTTGGACGCTTGGTTACCAATTGCATTGAAGTAGCAGTAAACTGCCTGCAGCAAAAATAATCTCTAATTCTCCTTTTATATCGTGCTGTTGATGAAGGAAGAAAATAAATGGAAAAGGATACATAGGAGGTGAGATAGTAAGTGCCGAGTGGAAAATTTGTCATGTTGTGCTTATTCGTTTTGCTCGACTGCATGGAGGCATGGAGGTGGAGGGGATTCTGGATTTTATGATTCCCTGAGCTGCTGAGAAAAGCATAAAAGAGCTCGAAAAAAAAACAGAGCAGAGACAGAAGTAGGCAGGCGCTCGACTCATCAGCAAGCTTCTCTATTCTTCTTCTCACTCACAGTCAGACAAAAAAAAAAAGACCCGTTGCAAACAAAAGATCACAGCCATCATTAGGCTCTGCTGCTCAGGTGTGACACATCAAGCCAAAATGTTAAAGGAAAGGATAAGAAAAAAATTAGAAGCGTAGGTAGATTAGGGTGGTGATTTTCCACCTTTTTTTTTTAACCCGCGGGACATTTCTTACATTTACAAAATCCTCTGGCACACCACCATCCAAAATGACAAAAAATAGATATAAATATACATACACATATTATACACACATATTATAGCTATAGTTAATAATATCGTTTCTAAATGTATGTATACTGACTTTATGTGAAACCTGGGCCTGTTTCAATGAACACAAAAAGGATATCCTGGGAGGAATGGTAGAAAGACACACAAAGCTCTTCCTCAAGAGTTCTCATTCTCTCTGTTTGTAGTTTTTATCGCAATCAAGCTTTAGAAGCAAAGTTAAATAGATAGGTGGTTGAAAATGGGAACAAAGACAACATAGCTATGTTGGTCAGAATTGGGAACTCCTTAGCCACAGATAACCAAAAACTGTCCAAAGGAAGATTAGCAAATTTAGTTTTTCTTGCAATCTTGTTTCAGTTCAATGAGTTCCTCTTGCTCCTTTCCAGGAACAGATACTGAGCTGTATGCGTCCTTAACCGAGTCAAGGCTTTCTGTGAAGCTAAGGAGAAAGAAAATAACAACTTCTTGGTATTGTACATAGTTTTCAGAGGTGTGCCAATCATCTCAAACATGCAGCAGTGTTCTCATCTTGCAGATTCTCGTGAACAGGAACATCTTAAGGTTGCCACACTGCACATTTAGTTGCCATTGCTGCACCTTTAATGGAACCCCTTCATTTTATCAGTGCTTAAAAAACAAGGAGGTTTTCATTTCGGCCTTGCATCAGTGTGTTAATTTCATTCAGATAATGAAATATATCAGCCAGATATGCCAACTTTGCATACCACCATCACCTCTCATTTGTCAGAAATACAATCAGTTCCTCTCCCTACTCATTACACAGGCGCCAGCACTTTGCCTTGCGACAGCCACTGGACCTCCGTGTGTTAATCACAAAACTAGTGTGAAGAAATGTGCAACAAGCAACATGTCAAAGGGGTCGTCTTCACAAAGTTCAGTATGCGGACAACATCATCCAACACAGGCACTTTAGCCATCTCTTTGGCCGTGTCCAGCCAAGCATCTAATTTATAATTGCTTTACAAACTGGCAGTATTATTGTTTCTGCCACAGTGTTGGACTTTTTTCATTTAGCTATGGGTTCAGCAACAACGTATCTTTGAGGGCTCTCTTGTTTACCTTTATGGTTTTTCTAAAAAAAAAAAAGTTGCCTGTTTCTCATTGTTCGTACGTAAGAGTACAGAATACTCCATTGGCTTGTTTTGGAACAGATGGGTGCTTCATTTAGAAATGGTGTTTAATCAGCACCATGGTGCTATTGGATAGCTTCTCACCACACACCAAGCACACTGGAGACGGTGCTGTCCCATCCCCAGTGAAAGAAAATCTAAATGAAAGATAGATTTCACTTTATTGCCTCGCACACATCTGCTTGTCTTTTTTTTTTTTTTTTTGTCGAACATTCATACTAGGACATTCATCTGGGTCAGAATTATGTCCAGGGTGCTGTTCGGCATTTGTATTTTCCCTTCTCAAAAACGTCTCCATCACTGTAACATGCTTGTCTTGCTGTGAACAAAAACTGTCATGGTCACTGTTGTTTTGTTCTCTGTTGCGCCGATGCCATTTTTTGGCCCCGATACCAATACCCGATACCTTGTTGTACAGTATTGGCCGATACCGAAACCATAATAATGTAAAATAATTGCCATCATGGCTTTGTCAAGCTGCTCCCTACCTTTGTGAAGCAGGAAAAAATCTAATACAAAGTGAATCCAGTAGAACTTTTTATTGCCTACCAGGAGTGGGTGACAATAGTTGAATAAACTTATGGATCTCAAAATGGTATCGGTGCCCTATTAGTTGGTACTCGCCAATACCGATACCACCATTTTAAGGCAGTATCGGGGCCCCGTCCAATACTGGTATCGGTATCGGTGCAACACTAGCTGCAAACGACTGAAATAGAGGAGTATTATATTATCTTAATTACAGCAAAGGCACCCAACAGTGGCTGATCTGTAACAGCACACTGATTGAAAATATGGATCAGGGGATAAAGATCAGGGAAGTAGATATATATTGGTATATGTCAACATGGCAGTTATTAGCTGGTTAGAAAAATCATAAGAGCAAGTGAATGTGTTAGAGGGGAATAAGACCATGGAAAGGAGTGACATTTTATCACCAAATAAGTTTGAGGCTTAACTATTTTCTGCTAAGAATTTAGCTAAAAAATTTTTTTTGTTTTAAAGAGAAATAGCCTTTTGTAATAATATTAATATTCTTACTAAATCTTTTTCTTTTTTTTCTTTTTTTTTTACTTAATCTGCATTATCTATAATTAAAGCACATAGATGTAGTCAGTAAAAGTTGAGCCCATAGCTATGTCTTGGGCAAAAAGAGGACTAAGCACTGTAAATGAGCCCAACTCTGTCTTTCCTATTGGAACCTGCTAACGCCAGCAGCCCAGCTTATGCCTCATTCAAGGATGGACAAATCTAAAACGACTGCTATACCAGATGAGAAGCATTGAGAAAATAATGTTTGCACTTGAAAAAACAAAACAAAACTGTAGAGTTGGAAGGGAAAAGTAGAAGAAAGCAGCCTAAACCTATAGCAGCATAACTACTGTATAGAGGTGCCACATTTTTTTTTTGATTTTTGATATACTCTAATAATCCCAGAGGGAAAATACTTCTCTGCATTTAACCCATCCCCTTGGGGAGCAGTGAGCTGCCATTGTGAGGCGCCCGGGGAGCAGTGTGGCAGGTTAAGGGTCTTGCTCAGGGAGCCAGAGTGGCAGTCTGTGGGAGTGGGGGATTGAACTCACAATCTCAGGATTCAAAGTCCTATGCCCTAACCACTAGGCTGCCACTCCCCCACACCTGTGACGCGCTAGCTTTAAGCTTAATCAAAAAGTTTTAAGCCTAGTCTTGAAATTAGACATGGTGTCTGCTTCACAAACTAAAACTGGATGTTGGTTGCAGAGGTGAGGAGCCTAATACCTTAAAGATCTCCCTCCTATTCTATTTTTTAGAAATTCTAGTAAACAGCAGTAAACCTGCAGATGGAGGGTCAAATAATTTCTTAGGCATGGGCCTGTGGGGGATGTGGGGGGACCAAAATTCACACTTTTCATATTTGAAATCTGGAGCCCCACACTTTGTTGTCTTTTTTGCAGTGGAGTCGACTGACTGAACTATTCAATAGCATGCTATTTGTGAGACAGGCCTGTATTTGCAGTGACATCTGCAAAAGGGAATTTATGTTTGCCCTGCTTCATTTCTGTGCTTCTGTAGTCAGCAGCATCAGTGTCGTACTGAAAAAAAAATGTCTTTTGCTCCAAGCTTAAGGAGCACTCTAGGGTGTTCCATAGTTGCCAATTCTACTGGTTTAGGCAGCAACAGACTTCAGATTTTTTATGTTATGCCCCGCTGAGCTCCCGATTATAAATTTCTCCCGCTTATCTCCCCAATTTTTCAGTAAAGGAAAAAACTAATGTTGTTGGGGATATATTCAAGGTTGTAACGGACGCTGGGTTCGTGCAGGAGATGTTCCCCACACTTTCCCTATCTGTCCCCTCTTCCCCCCCCCCCCCCCCCCCCCCCCCCCCCCCCCCCCCCAGTGTTTCAGTCTTTACAATAGCTTAAACCCTGATTAGAAGGTAGTAACTTCTTTTTCCAAGCTGCTTTGAATGCAATATGAGCATACACATAATAATCAAGAAGAGCTACATGCTAACCAAGAAGTAAGACAACTTTTTCCAAATAATATGTGTAATGTTGTTTGAATATTTGATTAAAGGTAGAGTGTTCTAGAATGTTCTTTTTCCTGGTGGATCATGAAATATAAGCGGTCCTCTTCACTGTCAACCATTCTGGTGATATGTTTACGTGAGGCCGTCCTATTTACTCATCCCCATTTTCACTTATGGGTGTGCGTCTCTCGCACTCGTTTAAATAGGCGTTCCCTCTCTGGAACATGTACAGGTTTGTACATGTGCATTAGGGTTAGGGTTAATACGTGGGCCTCACCTCGGATGGCTCCCCCCCACCCCCTCTCGCATGTAGACATTGAGGGTTCTGGTTTGTTGATTGGGGGGGTGCACTTCTGCCGCCTGTCTTCCGGAGAAGGGGGTGGACTGTGCCGGACACCCCCTTTGGTACTCCCAGTTTTTACCTGAGAACAGCACACAACAACACAAAATTTGAGCGGGTGCAGTGAGATCGGGGTCTTTCTCACACCCCTGTGCTCTGGCTGCCACCTGGAGTCTGGGGCCTGGAGGGAGAGCGAGTCTCCGGTTCCGGGGTCTTGGGGTGGTGCTGTTGCGTGGTCTGCCAGTGCTATCATTTCTGCTCTCACAAAAGGGGGGTGGAGGGAGTGGTGACTGCGGTATTGAGGGGGAGGAAGTGACTATGTAAATCATAAAGGGGGGTCTTTACATACCCAAGTGCACTCTCACAAACAACTACATTTGGCTCCAAAAAGCCCATATTCTTATCTTCAGCTACCACAGTATACAGGTAATATTAGATAATACTAATTATACTTCAGCGATAGTATCAAGGTGCTGCTTTATTGTAGCTCTTATACTATATCCTTTGGTTGTGCTGTTCTTTTTACATCTCTCTTTGCAGGTGATGAAGCAGACTGAAGACATTTTATCATTGTCTCCCTTTTATCTCCTCTTTCTTTCATCTTATCTCCTTTTCCTGGTTTTCCTTTCCTGTTCTACTTACATTGCAGTGTGTATATAAAATCTGTAATACTCCCTGCATGAATTATAATAAAACTATTTATATTCATAAATCAAGTGGAACATGATGGCGATAGCCGTACTGCTCCACTTGTGAAAGCAAAATCTGTTGGGCTCTCTTTTTGGCATCAAGACAATTACTCTTATATCTACATCGCCAGAGAGGACACTGGTGGGAGAGAAGCAGTGTTAAATAGCTTAGGGGTTAGATAACAACAATTTATTTAGATTCATTTGTGCAAATCACAGATACTTTTTTCCAGCTAAGTAATATATTAATACATTTTATATTTAATGTGCAATCGGCGACCAGTTTTAAAGTGTTTACATGCATGAAAATCACACCGGTAAATATATTTATAAACATGTTAGCCATCATTGGAAAGCTTAGATTCTCCACAATTCAACCATCAAGCTCATTTTATGGACACAGCTAGTACCAAAGCACAATTAACACAGATATAGCAGCATGTCAAAATGTAAACATGACAAAGCAACTCACCCTAGAAGGTGTTAGCTTCAAATAATGTATCACACATGTAATTTGGACAAACAATTCCTAAGTTATTTGCTTTTCCATTAGGATATGCATTGTAAAATCCTGATTTCCTGGTTGCCTGCAGTTTTATTGAACTACATTTCTGTTTCCAGTGGCTGTGTGAAAGATGAATAGCGATAATGAGATAATGAATGTAATTGTGGGGAAACAATGTCATTTGATGATGTTGAAAATAAGAATCATTTAACTTTGGATTTGTACCCTATTCATGCACTGCCACCACCCCTACTCCTCCCCAACTCACCCGACTTGTAAGCAATTCAATTCAATTCAGTTTATTTATATAGCGCCAATTCACAACACAAGTCATCTCAAGGCACTTTACAGTTCAACCAGATCATACAAATTGATTAAAAGTTTTCTATCTAAGGAAAACTAGTTGAATGCATCGACTCATTGACTCAAATACATTCCCTCACACTAAGCAACTGATATGCTGACAGGTTTAGAGCCTTGAAACAGATGTTTGATAATTTCACAGTAAACACATATAGCAGGAAAGTGCCACGTTGTCTGGATATCAACTGTGAAGAATTTGCACAAACATACAGTCTGTCAGGGAATTTCTTTGCATTGACTTAAGTTAGAACAAATAGGAAAAGTCAGGTATGGTCAAAACACTCTGTAAATTTGTAGTTGTTTTGTGAGGCAGGGTTACTGCCACCCTCAAAGTTCCTTAATGCTGGTGAAAGCGATACAGACCCCCTCTTACAACTGGTTGTAAGTCGTTCTTTAATCACAAAAGTTCTGAAAATATTTTATGGAGGTTGAAAAGGTACTTAGTGTTGTCTTAAATTCTGTTCAGGATTTAGAAGGAAACAAATTAAGGTAAGCTAAAATAGGAGAAATGTGATTTATTTTCTTAAATACCGTCTGAACTCTAGCTAGAACATTTTGGATCAGCTGAAGGCTTTTAAATTTAGTGGACTTAAAAAGAATTACAATATTTTAATTACAATATCCATCCATCCATTATCTAACATGCTTTTCCCAATTGGGGTTGCGAGGGGTACCATCGCACCAAGCATGCTTGCAGCAACATTGGAGAGGAAAACTCCCCTTTAACAGGAAAAAAAAACTACAGCAGAACTGCCGAGGCCGGGTGGGATTCATGGAGACAGAAGCAGACATAAAAAAAGAAGCAGAGATACAAAAGGCAATTGTCAACCAGCTCCACAGGTGGTCCCACATCCAGGAAACAGACAGACAGGCAGACAAGCTCCAAGCCTGCTTCCATGTCAGAGGATAAGAGAGCACAACAGTTGGCCACAGTTAGAGAAACAGGAATCCACTGAAAAACAGGTCAAGATCCAATATCTATAAACAAAGGTTTTTATCCATTGCAGCAATCCCTAATACCAATTTTTTTTTTTTTTTGTGACAAGGGATATTTAAATTCAGTCATGGATTTAACAGGGAGCCAATGAAGTAAAGTTATTGCATGATAAATCTGATCTTTTTAATTTTGGTAGAGCATTTTGGATTAGCTAAAGTCTTTCAACTGTATTTTGAGAACGCCCTGATAATAAAGTAGTATAGCCTTGAATGTAAAATGAAATACATGGACTAGTTTTTAGCATTACACATGGAGAGAATACTTCTAATTTTATGAATATTCCATACACAAAAGAAGGAAAACCTTGAAATCTGTAAAATATGGTTTTAAAAAGACATTTCCTGATCAAAAATTACACAAAGGTTTTTTTTTCTTTTATTAGCAGAGGCATATTTAAAGTGGAGCAGCGTTTTTTTCTTTACATTGGCCCCTTGATTTTACGTTATTACATCATGTTCTACTCACCCATATTAGTTTTGTGCAGTGATGGGACTAACGGCGTTGAAAGTAACGGCGTTACTAACGCCGTTACCTTGTTTTAGTAACGAGTAATCTAACTAATTACTTTGACTGTAACTATAACGCAATTACCATTGCAGACACCCCGTTACTGCGCGTTACTCAGGTCGCACAATGAACCTTTTTTCATGATAGGACTCATGCACAGCTGCGTGAAGCTGACACCCCACCCACGTCAAAAAACTCTGCAAATAGACTGAATGGTTAGTGCAACGTTAGTGCAGATTTGTGCAGAAAAAAATATTGTTTGTGCTACTTTTGTTTAAGAGATATTAAAGATTATTTTTTAGGTCATCCAGAGGTGCGCGCCTTGTCATGAGAGAAGGGAGGATGAGAATGGCTGATGTATAGTGAGATTCCGTCTGTCAGTTGGGTAGGTGGGTGTTTCCGCTGGCGGGTGTTAACGTACAGCACACACAGAGAGATGGAGAGTGAGGATGACTCCAGCAGCAAACAGCGTTTTCCACATGGAAATACAGGTGTTACGTCGAGCTGCCTTTCCCCATCACATATGGTTTCCTCTGCATCTCCGCACAGCGCAGGCGGCAAGAGTCCCCGCGCAAGCGACAGGAAACGCGCATGCTCGCTAAAGGCGCGCCACAGTTGCCCTGTGCTCACGCCACAGGAGAACTATGGAGAGCGTGAACGATCAAATGAAAGGGAGAGATCTGGATGGATGGATGGATGGATGGATGGATGGATGGATGGATGGATGGATGGATGGATGGATGGATGGATGGATGGATGGATGGATGGATGGATGATGTATGTATGGATGGATACTCTGCCTTTTCAACCTACTGTATTTTATTTTAAACATTATTTGATGGCCTTTGTGGCAGGGATGGAGATCCATATTTTATGTCACACGCAGAGTATAGATCTAGATAGATAGATGGATAGATAGATGTTGCAGTATCTATAACAACCCAAACACACAGGATTTCAGAATTAGACATCCCCAATTATTAATTTCATATACTCACCAGATCTGAATGCCCTGTTAAAAAACTTCACATGGCGTTCCCCCCTGATGTCATTTACGTTGAGTTGCAATAAATACTAAACTCTCTGCAGGTTCTTGTCTTTGTCATCCGCTCTATTCAGCTGGCTTTGGAAACGCACAAGGAGAAGGTGGGGGCTGGGTGGTGAGGGTTACGGGGGCGAGAAACACAAAAGTAACGCAATAGTTACTTTTACTAGTAACTAGTTACTTTTATTGTGGAGTAACTCAGGTAGTAACTCAGTTACTTTTTGGGAGAAGTAACTAGTAACTATAACTAATTACTTTTTCAAAGTAACGTGCCCAACACTGGTTTTGTGTCATTTGGAGCTGTTCCAAAAATATTCGGTTTTGTAATATCCAAGTACTGTCTTCCTATGGGCAACGAGTTGAAGGCACAAACTAAACTGTTCATAATTTATTATTTATGGTACACCAGCATTCATAAAATGTAGACGAATCACTGTCACATCTTTGGTTATATTTTTTATATTTATATATTTTTAAAACAAAGCAGAGAATGAACAAAGCAGAATGAAATAAATTATGGTTCAGAATTTTTCAGAGCCAGTTTCTTAATACTTTCTTAATACTTGGATAAAAGTTTTTTTTTTTTTTCCCTCATCTTAAGTTTTCCAAAATCAAAACATCCTTTAGAAGAAGAAATTGTACATTTGTCAGTAAAATGTGTTGGTAATTTACAGCTGACACAAGAAGGGCAAATGAAGGGTGATCAACTAATTAGGAAAAAATGGAGGAGCATTAAAAGTTGAACTAACACCATTTAATAGCTAACACTGAACACTTTGTTTAACCTTTTCACAGTCAGCCTCAGCAGAGGGTCGCTCCAACTGAGCCTGGTTCTGCTGTAGGTGTCTTTATGTTAAACAGAGGTTTAACAAGTATGCCTGGTGTGAGGGATTACCTTCGTTTCAATGTGTCTATGCAGTCAGCTGGTTTTCCCTAAAATAGAAAACCCTGAACCAATATGACTGTATGATCTGGTTGTGTTGTCTCTGTAAAGTGCCTTGAGGTGACATGTGCTGTAAATTGCCGCTATATAAATGAACTGAATTGTTTAACCTTTCTAAAAATCTGGAGAAAAAAAAATTAATACACAAGGTGTTTTTCACCCTAACTTCATGCCAAATTTGGCTTATCAAAGTTTTAAGTTTTGCTTGCACTGATCAAATATAATCATGGCTGGATTTTCTTTCTAATAAGTTCCACTGAAGACTGTATTCAGTATTTGTCTGCTCTTGATCTTTTACTAGGACAGATATGGTATGTATGCATTTGCGATGTTGTTGTACAAAAATTTAGATGCATGCCTACTTACTGTTAATGCCAAACAAGCTCCTCAGTGGGTACAACACAGTTCTTTTTAAAAGTACTCACTAGGAGCCATATCTGGAAATTACTGAATGCTGTTGTAAATCTTGAAACATTCTTTTACCCTAATTCAGGGTCTCACTTTGAAATCATTGATCTACTGTACTCCAATACTGTTTCTCTCAGTTTTCTTCAAATAAAAGCTATTTTAATGTAATGTCTTACACAAATTAATAAGAATGTCTAGCCTTTCAATTCATCTTTTACTCATCAATTGGTCTGCTAATTACACTGATTGATAGAATATATGATGACTCTTTCAAAGCCCACAGTATAACAAAATAACAGCTGTTCATCTTGTGTAAAGCTAAAAAATCAAATTGTTAATATAGGGTTTTCATCTTAAAGTAAACTTTCTAAATTACTAATAAAATTAAGAGTGGTTTTAAACATACACAGCAGTGTCTCTGAAAAAAAAAAAATGTAAATCCTGCTTTGCATCTTATGGTAGTTCCTTTCCAAAGGAGACAAAACTGACCTCTTGAGAATAGTACATTAAGTACTAATCATCCAGTAGTTGTAATGTAGAGCCGAAAGCCTTGTTTTCGTTTGCATCTAAACCAAGTTTTTCAGGAAACCCAACCTGAACCATCAAAGACTTATAAAGAAGAGTGAATAGATCATATTTTACACATTTTATGAAATTACTCATTTAATGTTTACACTTTGGATTCCTGAATAGTGTTCTAAGAAAAATTAAACTTTTCTACTTGTTTAAGCATGTAAATGTGTATTCTATTCATGATAACCATACTTACTTAGACAATGGTGTTTCAATGATGCCCACCAAGTACTAAAGGGACCAAAACGCTGCCAAATCAGTATCCATTACTTGCCTTTATAAATCCTCTATTTTAAATATTCAACATTGTTTGCCATAAAATACTTTATTCTGGTGTCTGAAATGAATAAATGTTATACATTTGAGTAGGATTTCTGTGCTATATATATTGTGACTTTGAGCACCCAAGAATGTGTTTCAGTAAAAATCCACAACAGCTAAAAAGTTATTAAAATTACGAAGACAGATCAAAGCTTTATTGCTTTAATAAAATATAATTAAATTGAATAAACTTTATGGTTCCCTAGGGGAAATTTGTCATGGACCCAAGTGTGCAGTGCATAGCAGTAGTTGCCGTTAGATACAATAAATACACATAAAAAACAAATACCAGCTAAAAATGCACGCATAGGCTAAATACAGATTCTTAAGAATAGTAATAATAATGATAATAAAAAACATATAATACTAGAAAAACAAGCAGAACACCAAGTTATTGCACACTTCCCATTTCTCCCTTACACATTACACATGTAAAATTTTGATGGAGGTGGGTATAAAGCAGTTTGAATTTTGGGATTCTGAACCTTCTGCCTTCTGGCAGGTATTCCTCATGAGGTATATCTCATGAAGGATGTCTCACATACTGTAACATAAATTAGCTTAACGAGACTCTGGATTTGGTTTGACTGTAATGATATTCTTCATACTTGGTGTATTAAGGCCTCTATAGTATTTATATTACAAATAAGCCTAAAATGGAGTGTGCAATTAAGTTATCATGTGTTGTTGACCATTTTAAAGTAATTCACAGCCTGGAGCTTGCTAACACTCCGGGACCAGCATATCCCTCATATCATACCCTTACTTCACGTTCACATCTGTTGAGATAGAGAGAAGCTAAATAGAAATTGTGTTTCATACAGTACTTAAAATGTAAGATAAAAGTCAAGCTGACAAGTAAAGACAACGGGTCACAGAAATGAAAAGGGCATGAATAGTAATTTCCAGCAAAATGCAGTGAGGATGTAACAGAAGGCATCTCTGACACAGATGGCTATAATGCTGTAGTCTGTGTGGCATTGATGTGTCTGATGATGGGCTTTCATGCTATTTTCATTACAAAAATGACCTTTCAGAAATGAGTCAGTCAGAGCAAGATTTATTTTATTCTGGTTCTGCAACATTGCTGGTTTCCCCTAGAGTCAGTAACAGCTTGGCTTATATGTCCAATTGACCTGAGCATTCACTATGATATCCCCCATCAGAAGATAATTCTCAATTTCCTGACATCTGTTTTAAGGTGAGCCGAAACTCTCAAAGCTCTCCTCTGAGAAAGTTTCCAGAAACTGGCATTAATTCAAGAGGGAGAAGAGTGTTTTTGTCTAATTGAGAAATAAAGTACAGGTAAACCCACATATTTTTGTAAAGAGCATCAGTTAGATTTTTATCTCTCCTTGTGATTGTTTGGAAAAATTATCTTGTCCTTACTGTGTGTCAACAGTGACTGTCTTTCTTTTGTGCAATGCTTGGATTTTAAACTGCGGTGACATGCACTTTTTTTCCCCGAAGTATCCTTTTTCCTCATAGCATATCAAATATGACAACCAAATATTTTCAAATATTCTACTATTCTTCTGTGGTTGAATATTTATTTCATGTTTTTAGTCATAGATTTAATTGCTATATGTTATTTTATTTATTTTTTTATTAGGACTATTGATCTCTTTGTATGTGTGTATAATGATAAGAAATGCATTCTACTCAATTTTTCTTAGATTTAGGGTTGAGTCATGTTTAAACTGATGCAGGTTGGTCTGTGTTCTACTCACCCAATTTGAATTAATTAATTAAAACTAGAGGGTGTTAGCTTTCAAATAATGTATTGCACATGTACTTTGGGCTTACAGTTCTGAAGTTATTTGCATTTCTATTTGGGTATGCAAAATTGGTGAGGCTTACCCAAAATGAGGTGGATGTTAAGAGGTGAAAAAAAGGGAGTTTTTAAACTCCTTTTTTTTTTTATTTGTCCCTTTTGACAATTAGCGCCTATAATTGATTATGTGCTGTTAGATAATAGCCCTGTTCAGCTTATTTAATTACATAGCAAAAATAAGTCAGACTAAGCAGACCTCCATTCAACCAACTAAAAAAAAAATCATATTGATCATGTTTTGAGGCCGATATTCTTAGCAAAGAAAGGCATCAATAGATTAATTAATTTTGAAGATTTTAAATAAGTAAAATCATCTGCCAGTGAATTGCACTTAACAATTCTTGTTAAAAGTTTCTCAAAATATATATGCAAATGCTTGATTTGATTCTGTAGTCTTGTCCAATTTCTATCAATTCTGATTAAAATTCACAAATTCTTTTTCAAAGAAAGAACAGAACTCATCTCCAACGATACCTTGCTCTCACTGCAGCTGCCACCAAAAGGAAGGAACCTGGATCTAGAGAAGGAGAATTCTGTCCTTGAGGTCTGGTGTCCTGCAACTTTACATTTCTGAATGATGCAAGAAATTCTCAGAGTTCAATTAAGGATATTTGATTCTGGTGTTTGAAATATAAATATAAAAGTTGCAGGACATTGGGCCTCATCAAAAGTTTGACAGCCCTGAATTACAAAGCTTTTTTTACAGTATTGTTAAACCATGGAGTTCATGATTAAACTGGATTTGAAAATTACAGTTGAAAAGATCAGTGCCTGTTACTTAAAGTAACTTTGATGTTGTAGCAATGTGCTAACCTCAGACTGAATAAAACACTGCATATGTTTTGTTGAATTAAACCCTTTCAAAAGCTATCTTAATTATATTTAACTTAGCAGATCACCCCTAAAATTGCAAAATTTCCATGAAGATTGGGAATCAGACTTTTTATTCACAAATCTCAACGACAAGTGCTTGTGTCTGATCTTTGGGTTCAGCATGGCTGTGGGGAAATGATGCAACGTGGAGCGCCATTTCACCAGGGTCCACGGCAACTTCACCCGTGAGTTTCTCGCAGGAAGCACCTACTGCCAAAAGAAATAAAGGAACTGAAGCTTGTGCTTCAAAAACAGAAGTCTTTGTTCACCAAGCCCACAAATTTGGCCACTGAGGCTTCATTTAAAGTTGCACACTGCCATCGTAAAGGATGTTATGACTTTGGTTGCCGAAACACCAATTGTGGACCATATACAGTAAGTGTTTAGAACATCTTATACCCCGTCCAAATCTGATGGAGGTATTTTTTCTAAGATAGCATACACAAAGGAGGAAACATGGTTAAGAATTAATAGTATTTATTCCAGCCATGTTAAACTAAATCATTGATACAAGGACAAATTGCAAATGAAGATCTCAGGCCCTTGTGTCTTCGGCAATTTCCAAGGGAAGACCCCTCCTGAAAAAGCAGAGTTTCTGCTGTCTTTCCCTTTTTATCTAAAAGTCAGTAAGCATGTCTCCGTTCTCAAGCAACCCAGTCAGCATTCTTGGCCTTCTCACACACCCTGCAGCATTACCATATAAGATGATGCTGGACTCACTCTGGCAAACAGCAACAACTGGACACAGACATTCAGAGGCGCAAGTGGTTTTCTCTTCATGTGATGAATCACTGGACGTTGGATAGTTAAGTCATGGTAAGATAATGCAACACTTCCTATCTTTGCTGGGTGAAATTAAGACTTTTATGGAGAGAAGAGAAGATGATACAACTCTATTAATGGATGCAGAGTGACTTCTTGATCTCGCCTTTCTCACCGATGTGATGGATTAAATCAACCAACTGAACATGCAGTTTCAAGGCAAGGACAAGCATGTGTCTGAAATGATCAGTGCTCTCGGGGGATTAAGCACAAACTGATGTACATTCAGCAAGTTAAAATATAAAGTGGCAACACTTTCCCTCAGTGTGTAACATCTGTAACCCTTTGAATGTTAATAAACATTCATGTGTCTACTGGCAAAGCTTGGGCAATGGTTTTCAGTAGTGTTGCGGCGATGCCATTTTTTGGCCCCGATACCGATACCCGATACCTGGCTGTGCAGTATCGGCCGATACCGATACCATAATCGGTCTCCGCCAAGTGAGGTCAATTGTTTACCTCGGGCGCGGTGCATCGTGGGAAAACCACCATATTAGGTGGAAAGTCGAGATAAGCCACACGTGGCTGTTCTTTCGGCACAATTATTTACCAGAAATGACACGATCGTGTTGTGTGAGAGGCTGCCAGTCCCGGTGTCGTGCCAAGGTAGTTATCCCTGCGAAAATGTGTATCCCCTCGTCGGGAGCGCGCACGGAGTAGGAAGAACAACCCGACTTAACTCCGCTTCAATTCCAACGTGCAGAACTTGAAATTTGAAAGGTTTTACGTGTATGAAAGTTGAGCATTACTGCTTTATTATTTACTTCACGTTATGGCAGAATATCGCCAGTGATATTGATTTAAAACTAATAATAAAACACAAACGTTTGCTTGAAAGCTGGTCGCTGACAGCAGTGTCTACTCCTTCCTCTGAAAGCAAACAGATCCTTGTTCTTTTCCATACGTTCCTTAAAAAAATCTCTCATTGTTGCACAGTGTCCAAATGTTCTCATCCCATTGAAAACTGTTGTAAACCATATACTTGTAATAAAAATGAAATAGAAAATGGAGTGCATGTGTAATCATTAAAGACTATATGCAGAAGAAAAATAATTTTTTCCTGGTTGAAATTTAGTACTTAAATCTATATCTGTGTTTATAGTAACGTACAATTGATCTATGTTGTACTGTCCGTTTTATTTCATCCCATATTGCCAGAACTGGCAAAATGGGATGAAATAAAACCTGCTGTAATCTGTTCCCCCTGTCTAAATCAGGCAAAAAAGGTCCCATCTTTTTCATTTTTGGCTTATAAACATCTTTTATGATGACAACTAACCCCTGAAACTTTGGATGTGATGGACCTTTATTTCTTATAGTTATAAGGGGGGAACAAATTATAGTAGGCCACCTGCTATAATCTGTTCCCCCTGTCTAAAACAGGCAAAAAAGGCCCCAGCTTTTTCATTTTTGGCTTATAAGCATCTTTTACGATGCAAAAATGAAAAAGCTGGGGCCTTTTTTGGCTGATTTAGACATGGGGAACAGATTATAGCAGGTGGCCTGCTATAATCTGTTCCCTCCTTGTAACTTTAAGAAATAAAGGTCCATCACATCCAAAGTTTCAGGAATAAATTGTCATCATAAAATATGCTTATAAGCCAAAAATGAAAAAGCTGGGGCCTTTTTTGCCTGATTTAGACAGGGGGAACAGATTACAGCAGGTTTTTATTTCATCCCATATAGGCAGTTCTGTGAAACAATGAGAGATTTTTTCAATGAACGTGTGGAAAAGAACAAGGATCTGTTTGCTTTCAGAGGGAGGAGTAGACACTGCTGTCAGCGACCAGCTTTCAAGCAAACGTTTGTGTTTTATAATTAGTTTTAAATCAATATCACTGGCGATATTCTGCTATAAGATATGAAGTAAAGAATAAAACAGTACAGCTCAACTTTTATACACGTAAAACCTTTCAAATTTCAAGTTCTGCGCGTTGGAATTGAGGCGGAGTTAACTCGGGTTGATCTTCCTACTCCGTGCGCGCTCCCAACGAGGGGATACAAATTTTCGCAGGGATAACTACCTTGGCACGACACCTGTACGGTAATTTCGCATTCTGCTTACTTTTTTCCATATAGTCAGAGAAACAAACTCAATCCTTTAGTCCTTTGTTTAGCTATGCTGCGGTTGTTTACACTACGCCTCTTCCACCAAAAATGGCGTCTTAGCAACAAATGTCACGTGACTGGCGGAGACCGATAATGTAAAATAATTGCCATCATGGCTTTGTCAAGCTGCTGCCTACCTTTGTGAAGCAGGAAATTATCTAATACAAAGTGATTCCAGTAGAACTTTTTGATAAAAAGTTCTACTGGATTCACTTTGTATTAGATACTGTACTGTATAATAAAAATAAAAAGTTTTTATTGCCTACCAGCAGTGGGTGACAATAGTTGAATAAACTTATGGCTCTCAAAATGGTATCGGTGCCCTATTTGTTGGTACTCGCCGATACCGATACCACCATTTTAGGGCAGTATTGGCACCCCGTCCGATACTGGTATCGGTATCGGTGCAACACTAGTTTTCAGACAGATTCAGTGACTTTGACAGGTGGCAGCCTTCTGTGACATTTATGGCAAATACATTCAATTCAGTTTATTTATATAGCGCCAAATTCACAACACATGTCATCTCAAGGCACTTTACAGTTCAACCAGATCATACAGTCAAATTGATACAAAGTTTTCTATCTAAGGAAAACCAGTTGATTGCATTGACTCATTGACTCAAATACAATCCCTCACACTAAGCATGCTTGTAGCGACAGTGGAGAGGAAAAACTCCCTTTTAACAGGAAGAAACCTCCAGCAGAACCAGGCTCAGTGTGAGCGGCCATCTGCCAAGGCCGACTGGGGTTCAAGGAGACAGAAGCAGAGATACAAGAAGCAGAGATACAAAAAGCAGCTGTAAAAGGCGGCCCCGTCCAGGAAACACACAGCCAGGCAGACGAGCTCCAAGGCAGCTCCCATGCCAGAGGATGAAGAGAGCACATCCACCCAGCCACGGCCAGAGAAACAGGACCACACTGGAAGACAGGCCGATCTCCAACATCTACAAACAAGGGTGTTGATGGAAGCAGCACAGCTGATGTTTCTTTCCTGGATGACGTCACAGCCAAACAGGAACAGACGAGGCAAAGCTACTCTGAGGAAAAGCAGAGAGAGCAGAAGGTTAGAGATTGAACAAACAGATTCTGCAGAATAGGAGAACAGAGAGAGAATGAAGCAGAATGATGAAATGGGGGTCCCTATGTCCTCCAAAAGTCTAAGCCTATAGCAGCATAACTATAGAGAGAGAGCTCAGGATAACCTGAGCCACCCTAACTATAAGCTTTATCAAAAAGGAAAGTTTTAAGCCTAGTCTTAAAAGTAGACAGAGTGTCTGCCTCACGGACTAAAACTGGTAGTTGGTTCCACAGGAGAGGAGCCTGATAACTAAAAGATCTGCCTCCCATTCTACTTTTAGAAATTCTAGGAACCACTAGTAAACCTGCAGATTGAGAGCGAAGTGCTTTGTTAGGAACATAAGGAACAATCAGATCTCTGATATAAGATGGAGCTTGGCCATTTAAGGCTTTATATGTGAGAAGGAGGATTTTAAATTCTATTCTGGATTTAACAGGAAGCCAATGAAGAGAAGCCAGGATAGGAGAGATATGATCTCTCTTTTTAATTTTCATCAGAACTCTGGCTGCAGCATTTTGGATCAGCTGAAGGCTTTTAACTACAGTTTGTGGACTTCCTGATAGTAAAGAATTACAATAGTCCAGCCTTGAAGTAACAAATGCATGGACTAGTTTCTCAGCATCACCCCTGGACAGGAGATTTCTAATTTTTGCAATGTTCCTCAGATGAAAGAAGGAAATTCTAGAAACCTCTTTGATCTGGGATTTAAATGACAGGTCCTGATCAAAAACAACACCAAGATTTTTTACTTTATTATCTGAAATCAGTTTAATCCCATCCAAATGAAGTGACTGGCTAATCAGCTTCTTTTTCAGAGACTCTGGTCCAAAGACTATAACTTCTGTTTTGTCTGCATTCAGAAGCAGAAAGTTAAGAGTCATCCAGGTTTTTATGTCTTCAAGACATGCTTGTAATCTATGTAATGGGTTAGCTTCATCTGGATTTATAGACAGATATAGCTGGGTATCATCAGCATAACAGTGGAAATTAATCCCATGCTGTCTAATAACTCTACCAATTGGGAGCATGTATAAAGTAAAGAGAATTGGTCCTAGCACTGATCCCTGTGGTACTCCACAGGTAACCTTTGAGTGTGTTGAAGATCTATCATTAACATAAACAAACTGAATTCGATCAGATAGATAAGATTTAAACCAGTCTAGTGCTGTTCCTTTAATTCCAACAAAATATTCAAGTCTTTCTAAAAGAATATTATGGTCAACTGTATCAAATGCAGCACTAAGATCCAACAGGACGAGCACAGATACAAGTCCATTATCTGAGGCCATGAGAATATCATTAGTGACTTTCACCAGAGCTGTTTCAGTGCTATGATGAGCTCTAAAGCCAGACTGAAACTCTTCAAAAAGTTCATTATGGTGTAAGTGGTCGCAAACTTGTTTGGCAACTACTTTCTCAAGAATTTTGGATAAGAAAGGAAGATTGGATATAGGTCTATAATTAACCAAGTCATCTGGGTCAAGAGACGGTTTCTTAAGCAGAGGTTTAATTACAGCAACCTTAAAAGCTTTAGGTACATATCCCTGTAACAGAGATAGATTAATCACATCTAAAATGGAGGAGGAGATCAAAGGGAATACCTCCTTAAATAACCTGGTTGGAACTGGATCTAACATACAAGTTGAAGGCTTAGATGAAGACAATAATTTTGCTAATTCAGAAAGTTCAACTGGATCAAAGCAGTCTAAACCCGGTTCAGATTCCATGACTACCTCAGGTACAATCGCGGATAGAGGAGTGCTTATGATCTTATTTTTAATAACATCAATCTTATTTATAAAGAATCCCATAAAATCATTGCTGTTAAGAGCAGGTGGAATGGACGGTTCAACAGAGCTATGGCTCTGGGTGAGTTTGGCAACTGTATTAAAAAGAAATCTAGGATTATTCTTATTCTCCTCTATTAATGAGGAGAAGTATGCTGCTCTTGCTTTACAAAGGGTCCTCTTATACAGCAGTAAACCATTTTTCCAGACTAGGAAGGACTCCTGCAGGCCTGTGGAGCGATATTTTCTCTCCAGTTTCCTAGCATTTTGCTTCAAAGTATGCAGCTCTGCATTAAACCAAGGAGCAAGCTTTCTATTTTTATTGGTTTTCATTTTCAAAGGAGCTGCGTTGTCTAAGGCAGTACGCAGAGAACTAGCAACCCCATCAACAAAATCATCAACCTGTGAAGGGGAATAAGCTATACTTTTGCACTCTGCAGCACTGTTTAGCGACACAGAGGAGAGAGAAAGTGAAGCCGATTCTTTAAAATTTATAACTGCACTATCTGATAAAGATCTACTAAAATTGAACCTTCTTTTGGGGGAGGAGAACTCTGTTAAAGTAATCCTGAAGGTTATTAGAAAGTGGTCAGAGAGGACAGGGTTGTGAGGAAATACTGTTATTTCTTCACATTCTATGCCGTATGTCAGCACAAGATCCAAAGTATGAAGATGAGAATGTGTGGGACTATTCACATTTTGAACAAAGCCAATAGTGTCTAAGATAGCATCAAAGGCCGCTCTTAAGCTATCGCCCTCAATGTCAGCATGGATGTTAAAATCTCCCACTATGATGACCCTGTCAGTATTTAATACCAAATCAGAAAGGAACTCTGAAAACTCATCTAAAAATTCAGAGTAAGGACCTGGCGGACGATACAAAGTTACAAGAAGAAGAGGTTTTCTTGCCTTGAAATTTGGATGAGGGAAATTAAGGGTTAAATGTTCAAAAGAGTTGTAGGTATTAACTGTTTTGGGAGTAATCAGTAAGTCAGACTGGAAGATTGTTGCTACTCCTCCTCCTCGCCCAGAACTTCTGGGTATGTGAAAATTTAAATAGCTTGAAGGAGTTGCCTCGTTTATGCTCACATAATCCTCTTGCTGCAGCCAGGTTTCTGTAAGGCAAAACAAGTCAATGTGATTATCACAAATCAAGTCATTAACTAGCAGACTTTTAGAGGAAAGCGATCTTATGTTAAACAGACCGCATTTAATTGTTTTAACTTTTTCCCCAATTGGAGTTATTTTGATTTTAATTAGATTATCATGATTTACTTCTTTGGGAATCTTTGCTAATTTATTAGATTTTGGTCGTGGGCAAGACACTGTCTGGATGGAGTAAAGAGTGGGTAACAGTAGAGAAGCTGCAGAGATGTGTGTTAAACTACAACTCTGCTTCCTGGTCTGCACCCTGGGTGGTCAGGGTTTTGGAGGACTAATAAATGTGGCCAGATTCCTAGAAAGAAGAGCTGCACCATCCAAAGTGGGATGGATGCCGTCTCTCCGAATCAGACCAGGCTTTCCCCAAAAGGATTGCCAATTATTAATGTAGCCCACGTTGTTTTCAGGACACCACCTAGACAACCAGCGGTTGAATGACGACATGCGGCTAAACATGTCATCACTGGTCAGATCAGGGAGGGGACCAGAGAAAATTACGGAGTCCGACATTTTTTTGGCAAACTTACACACCGAAGCAACACTAATTTTAGTGACCTCCGATCGGCGTAACCGGGTGTCATTACCACCAGCGTGAATAACAATCTTACTGTATTTAACCTTATCCTTAGCCAGTAGTTTCAGGTAGGATTTGATGTCGCCCGTTCTGGCCCCCGGCAAACATTTGACTATGGTCCCTGGTGTCTCTAATGCCACGTTTCTGACTATGGAGCTGCCAATCACCAGAGTGGGCTTCTCAGTGGGTGTGTCACTGAGTGGGGAAAACCGGTTAGAAACGTGAACGGGTTGGTGGTGACCAGTGGGCAGAGATCCATGACTACGCTTTCTGCGTACAGTTACCCAATCGCCTGGCTGCTCAGGCACTTTTGGAGGAGAGCTACGTGGGGGGCCTACTTTAACTCCTGGATGTTCAACAGCCTGAAGCCTGGATTCTAACTCTGACACCCTCGCCTCCAAAGCTACAAAAATACTACACTTATTACACATCCCATTATCACTAAAGGAGGCAGAGGAATAACTGAACATCTGACACAGAGAGCAGGAGAGAGGAGAGGAAGAAGGAAGAGTTGGAAAAGAGAGGGAGGGAGAGAGAGAAGCCATAGCAATGCTAAGCTAGCGCTAGCCTAGGCTAGCTACTCCTTGCTATCAGAAATAAAACCGTGTGAAACTGACAAGTGCTCAGTAGAAAAGTGCAGCAGAAGGTGCTATGTTTTAAAGTAGTCAGTTAGAGTTACTTAGATACAGAGATATCACAGAGAAAATAACTTAACGTCAGATGGAGTTCCTCCCGGACAGCTGCAGCAGCTGCACACTCAGTTAATCCAAACAGGAAGTGAACAGCACTCACATTCATGGATGAGGAAGTGAGATTTCAGGTCAGATGGCTGAATTATTTTTGCGTTGATCCTGTGGAAATTGAAATAGAAATTATTTATATTCAAACTAATGTGGATCTTAAGCAGAAGTCTGCTAATTTTTTGAGCTGTGTAGAGCCAAATTAATTTGAAAATCGTATTAAGTTGGCATTAAAAATGTGTGCCTTATTTGGGTCTATTTACCTGTGTGAGTCAGCTTTTTCTGACGTGAATGTTCTCAAATCCAAGAAAAGGGGAAGACTAACTGATGAACACTTGAATCAGTCTATCAGACGGAATTAGTTAGATGTCATTTTAATGATATTATTGTTTGTTTTCTTTGTTGTGATTTCAGATGATAACATGTGGATAACTTGTGAATCAACCATCACTTTAAAAATAGCATATTTTGTGAACATCCATCCATCCATTGTCCGTCATGCTTATCACTGCTGGGGGCGCAGATACATCATGCTTTCTGAAGTGCTACATAGCGTTTTATTTCATAGGGGAAAACAATTTAGCTATGTAAGTTCATTAAAGTAAAGGAAGATCAGTGTGATTCCCATGTCCGCACGTCAACTGTCTTTGCAAAGATGGGAAAAAGACTACCATAAGAGCCTTCACAGCTCAATTGTTTCATTCTGTTCTTACCTAGACAAAGATTTTACCTTAGACTCATGCAAAATACCTGTAATTCTCTGAATCAGAACAAGTTACAGACAGTCTAAGCAAACCAATGTTGAAAAATACTTGAATCTAAAGGAGTATGGGTCCAAACATCCAATCCAAAAAAACTTAGCAGCATGCTTAGACATTGTAAAGCCTTGCAGGTGTGTGACAGCCTGAATTTCAAACTTTATATAAAATAAAATGAACACTAATCATTAAATAAATCGAGGAATAAAAATTAAATTAATTTTTCACATCACAGATATCTACAGTCCTACCCTATTGATAGTGAGAAAACCCCTAAAATCATTTGCAGCCTGGCCAAGCTGGAGCTTAGAATACATATTCATTTTAGCCTTCTACGCAGATATTTATAAACTAGCTTTCTTTTTCTGTAACATATGGGGCTCCACATGTTTCTCCAGCTGTATGGGGGAGCCACTTTGACAGTAGAGAAAACCACACACCTGTGTTCATGCTATATTTTAATTATCTGAACCCCCTTAACCAGTGTTCAACTGAAACATTTAGTTTTCCCTGGTCCTTCTTAGCAGCCATTCTGTGTTTATAGGTAAATTATTTTTCAGTTTATTTATATAGCGCTAATTCACTACACGTCATCTCAAGGCACTTTACAATTCACCAGATCATCCAGTCAAATTGATTCAGTTTTCTGTCTAAGGATAACCAGTTGATTGCATCGACTCATTGACTCGAAAGCAATCCCTCACACTAAGCATGATTGTTGTAGTGACAGTGGAGAGGACAAACTCCATTTTAACAGGAAGAAACCTCTAGCAGAACCAGGCTTTGTGTGAGCGGCCATCTGCTGAGGCTAACTGGGGTTCAAGGAGACAGAAGCAGAGATACAAAAAGCAAATGTAAAAGGAGGCCATATCCAGGAAACACAGAGCCAGGCAGACGAGCTCTGAATATACCAATGTCCTACACAACAACATTTGGGGTGAGTATTGGCATGGGTGTTATGCTGATAGTGTATTGTGACGATATGTGTCACAATACTTGGTTCGCAATATATTCTCAGGATATTGCAATATCTCTATATATTGTGTTATATTACCCAATTACAATATTATATCGGCAAATCAATTATTCCCATGCCCCTATACAACAGTGTTTAGTGTTAGTGTTTTAGCCTCTAATGATATATCATTTACATGTAGTTAATCTTTCAAACCAGCATTAGGTTCCACGCTATGTACTAAGCACATTTTAGATAATTCAGTTAATCTCCCAATGAATAAAAGTCTTTAAAAGAGCAGCATTGATAGAATTGACAAATAAATTCCTTTTGAGCAACAAGAGCCAACATTTAAAGCTTCCTTAGGGTTGGGATTAGAGAATGATTTTCTTCCAAAGAGTTTCAGAAGTCCAAAGAGTCCCCTGAAACCCAACAAAAAGCAGATGTGTTCTTGGCCTGATGCTTTGACATGTAGATCTAGTGGGCAAATCCAATTTGGTGGTAAGCAGGTGTGTAAAGCTGAGACAAGCTGTTATATAGTGTAGGTATCTAAAATGTGTGTGTTACCTGTGGGCAAGCCGCTGTTTTGTATATAGACTTCATGCTCACAGTTTTTTTTTGTCTTGTTCATCTTTCTTCATACCTGCTTGCCAAACTTCCCTCATTCCTCTCCTTCTCCCTATGCACTCTCTATATTTCAGTGGTTTGTGTGTTTATTTTGGATCAAATCAATCTTCCTGTTTGTGATCCTTTCCCCATGGGAGCTCATTTTCCTACCTCAAATTTTTTCTCCTTCAGTTATTTTTATTTTTCTTCTCTTTTCTAAAGGAGGAACAAGGCCAAAAACAGGGCCGACTCAAAGCCTTCAATAATACATTTTCATCAAGTTCTACTTATTCACCTCAGAAAGGCGGCACATTTTCCAGGTTTGTTTCAAAATGTTGTCTCGTTATAGAGATAAATATTTAAATATCGTGATAGAAATAAATATTTCAATATTTCACATTTTAGTCTTTGGTTACCTAAAGGATGTTCCAGTAGTGTTTCAGTGTAGAGAGTCATACAGACATCCATATAGGCAGTCTGCTTTCTTGCTCCATTTCTTGCATATCCATTAATGTTAAAACATGAAAGCCTTGACCACAGCAGGACCCAGTATGAATATACATAGGACACTCTGTTGTTTCATTTATGAAGTCACCATCCATGAAATGATGATGGATGTTGTGGAGAAGTGTTGGTTTGTGTCAAAATTGAGAAGTTAGAAAGTCAGGATTTATCCTAATCTCTGTTTATAAAACTCCCATGCACTTGTCTTCTACTTTATATCTATGTTATTACTAATTTAAGATAAGGACTTCATCTAGTTCACAAAGCACTTCTGTTGTAGAAACATCCCTCAAAACTTTTAACACTACATCTAACATGTATTCAGTCACGTCTAACTTCAGGCAGCAGTTCATATTCTGTGCATAAAACTTATTTCATGACAAAAACACATGAAAAGTGATGAACATCAATAAAATGTGTCGAAAAAAATATTAAGTCACCGTAATTATAGATTTCTCTCCCAAGCCATGTATGTTTATGTTGCAACCTAAATTTTTTCTTTCTTAAAAATAGCACAACTAAAACATTTAAGGCTAGTTCAAGACAATATTATGGCTACCTCTTCCCTCTCATGACACATCTGGCTTACTGGCTTAGAACAAAAGTCTTATACTATCTTATATATTTTATACTATTTTATATAGATGGCTATAAAGCCATCAAACTCAACAAAAATTACAGTTCTACTTTTTGAATAATTGGATTGAATTATACCCCAACTGGATTTTAGTTAATTGTTGTTTTCATATTTCAGCTGAACAAGCTGCTTAGATTATTATTTATTTATTTATCTTTTTTTTTTTTAACAGTGTCCTGTCTGGCAATGTGGCAATAAGAATAATTGTCTTGATGCCAAAAAGAGCCCAACAGATTTTACTTTCACAAGTGTAGCAGTATGGCAATTGCCATATTGCTCCACTTGTTTCATGCATATAAATTGCTTTATTATAATTATACAGGGAGTTTTACAGTTTATATGGACACTGCAATGCAAATAGAGCAGAAAGACAGAAGAAGAAAGGGGAAAAAGAAAAAAAAGAGAAAAGATGAAAGAAAGAAGAGATAGAAAGGAGACAATGACAAAACATTTTCGTCTGCTTCATCACCTGTAATGAGATGAAAAAAGAACAGCACAGCCGAAAGACATGGTAGGAGATATACAATAAAGCAACACCTTGAAACTATCGCTAAAGTAATATTATTAAGTCTGACATGTACTCTGTGTTAACTGAAGATATGAATGTGGGGTTTCTGTTTGGAAGTGAATCTCTAAGTAGCGCCGCGGGACCCCCCCAAAACAGCTGCTTTTTGTATCTCTGCTTCTGTCTCCTTGAACCCCAGTCGGCCGCGGCAGATGGCCGCTCACACTGAGCCTGGTTCTTCCTGAGAGTTTTTCCTCTCCACTGTCGCTACAAGCATGCTTAGTGTGAGGGATTGTATTTGAGTCAATGAGTCAATGCAATCAACTGGTTTTCCTTAGATAGAAAACTTTGTATCAATTTGACTGTATGATCTGGTTGAACTGTAAAGTGCCTTGAGATGACATGTGTTGTGAATTTGGCGCTATATAAATAAACTGAATTGAATTGAAAATTGAATTGAAAACACCCCGAGGCCAAAAGCACGGCCCCACCCCACCAAGACCGATGCCAACAGCTCGCAACGCAACACACCGCGCACAGAATCAACCCAAGAGCAGAAAAGCCGCCCGGCGCCCGACCGCAAGAAGAGCAGACCGCAGCCAGCGCAATCACGCCCCCCCAGCAGCTTGCGGGCAGCACAAAGCCAGAGCGGAGCGAACCACGCCGCTCCCCCACCAGACGAAGCCAGAGCAGCACAGCCGCGACCACCCCCCCCTTGCCGCCCGCACAGAGCCACCCCACCCGCCCTGCAGCCACACCCGCCGCGATCAGCGGAAACAAAGCAGCTCCACCATGCCTCCAAGAGGGAAAACCCACACGAATACCCAATCAGCGCAGCCAGCCCATCCACACCGGCCCCCCAACACCACCCCCGCCGGAGCCGCCAGCAGGACCCCCACCCAACAGGCCCGCCTGCCCCCCGAGAAAACAGACATGCCAATCCCCCCCCCCAAAAAAAAAACACGGCAAGCAGAAAAGCCCTCACAATGCGACAGTGGACACCAGACACCGACCTGCCCGCAACCGCTCCCCCCCACCGAGAAAAAAAATAAATAAATAAAAATAATTAATTAATTAATTAATTATTAAAATTAATAAAAATTCCCCTATGCAAGAGGAGAAATGCAAGCGGAAAAACCGGAAACCAAAACAAGACCCAAGACCTGCACCTCACCATGCCGTGCAGCTCCCCTCCCCCCCGAACCGGTACCACAGAACCGGCATCGGAAAAAGCAACGCCCAGGAACCGGCATCGAAGTGAAGGCACCGACACCGAAAATGCCCGAACAACACCCAGCCCCACCCCGAAGTGGATCCATTCCCAGGCCCCAGGGATCCAAGGGCTCAGGGGCGCCTGACCCCCAGACAGGAGCCCTAGCAAAGCCCCGGCCGGCTGGGGCCAGCGGAGAGGCCGCCAGGAATGAGCCAGCAGCCCCCCGGGCATCCACCCCAAACCCCGACCTCCACCAGTGCACCGATGAGCCCAGACGCCAGCCAGCGGAGGGAGAGCAGGACGGGGGGAATGGGCTCCGCACTTAGCGGAGACTTGATGTATTTGGGAGAGGGTGCAGTTGAGACCCCAACCTGGGAGAGAAAAAAAAAAAAAAAACACTCACAAGCAGCTTAGATTAAATGCAGAACCAAAAAAAAATATATATGGTACCAAAGCTTCTCATTTACTCTCACACTGTGCATAATAAAATAACATAAGAATGTTTATCAAGAGTTTGGTAGCAAAAGTTAAAAAAATTAAATAAAATTAACCCTATATATATATACAACCCTATTGCTGGTATCTTATTATGTTATTTCTAGTATTGTTGTTCACCATTTTCAAGCTTGTAACCTGACACCTATATTGTTGATTATGTCACATAAAAGCTTCTGATTAATAGTCTACCATATTCAAATGGTGCAATCACCCAAAATTAATCTTCTCAAGAGACTATTCAAGAGATCAAATCTCTTAATTCTTTGCTCTACACAATACATTTCTTAAAGGTATAGAGGACGATCTTTCATTTCATCTAAATGTGGATCATCTAAATGAGTGGTCCTATTAGTTGTCAATCATTCCAGGGATGTTTACATAAGGCAGTCCTATGTGCTCATCCCCGGTTAGCTATCATTTTCTGCGCATGGGCACTTCCAGGCATATATGTTTGGTGAGCTATGGTTTTCGACACTCATTGAAGCTCATCTTTTTCACCATGATTCTTTGAAAATGGCCGAGGGTCATAAGAGAAAAAGTGTCTACGAAGTGTATGAGAAGAAAAGAAAGGCTTCAGAAGAGGCAGATATATCCCTAAATACTTTGTGCAGAGAGCTCACCTTGCAAAGTATTATGGGATTTGCTGTCACAGCAGCCTGCTGTCAGCATAGACTGTTTCTACCAGACAGCGACAACTAATAAGAAAGAGGGAGCATGCACCGTGTGGTGGAGGAGAAGTTATGTGACCAACGAGGAGCGAAAAGTAGAGATCAACTGTCCAAACGCTCGTTTAACTGTGTTTGCTATAAAGTCCACAATACACGTAGTCCCCTTTCTATATAGTGATTGAGGAATTTAGGAGTTAGGGTGGCCGTTCGGACACAGTAAGCTTATATGAGCTATGAGAATTGCAACTTTTAAACAGAGCATGCACGAGGAGAATGGGCTCACGTCTTTATAAGAAATTCGCCAAAATCCTCCACTATACCTTTAAACTATATTAGATACTGAAGATCTGAAGGTCTGATTCAATGGTGATGCTTAGGGTTACACAATTGCAATTGACAGAGTACTCCATAATGTTGCCATGTAAATAAAATACCCAGCCAAAAAAAATAAACAATCCTTTTTCATTTTATGTAACTTAAAGCAACAGAAGGGGGTGCTTTACCTATAACAGCCAAGTTTGTTGCAGCTAAAGGTCACTAGAAACACTGCCTTGTCACAAAATTAAACAGTTAAACAATTAAACTTTAGAAGAAAAGTGAACCTTGACCATTAAACTACCACCAGCATGTTTGACGGGTATGATTTGAGTATTATTTGAGTCAATTATTTGAGTGTATTTGAGTCAATGAGTCAATGCAATCAACTGGTTTTCCTTAGATAGAAAACTTTGTATCAATTTGACTGTATGATCTGGTTGAACTGTAAAGTGCCTTGAGATGACATGTGTTGTGAATTTGGCGCTATATAAATAAACTGAATTGAAATTGAATTGAATTATGATGGCATTTTACTCAAACTCTTAGTTGGTTTTATGTGTCTGGTATAACAGAAAGCAGACCTTCAAAAACAAAAGCTTCAATCACATCAGTCCGGATGAGATCTCCCAAATCTCTTGGGGATTTTTGAGCTGCTTTTTGCTGCTTTTGGCATGCGGAAGGGATTTTATAGTTGTTGATGTCTTGGAACTCTCCCCAAGTTGCCTTTTTGCCTAGTGGCAAAATCTTAAATTGTTAACCCTTTAAAGCCTGATCCAAGAATAAAACAAAACTGAAAATTACTTTTTTTTTGGTTTGAATTCCTTATTTGCCCTTTTAACAAAATATTTAAAAATAGAAACAGAAATACATTTTTGATATTAATCATTTATTACTATGCGATAAGTCAAGATTATTTTTTGTGTAGTCTTCTACTGGCTGTTATCAGGTATATCTGATTGTGTACAATAGGATTTTGAGCAAAGTTATTACCATTATATTATGCAAAAGGTGTTAGATGAAAAACAATTCAGAAACCGTATGTATCAAATACGATACATTTGGCATTATAGGGTTGATTCTGAAGTGATTTTATGATCTCTTGATTACCCCCTGATGATGTTCTTTGAATAATAGAATGTTCTAACTCACAACCATCCACAAAAAGGCACCAGCTCAGTGTCCTGACTAGAGTAAAGCATCTGCCTAGGTTGTACTCTGTAATGTATGCACAGTTTTAAGCAGTGCTTTGATACCCAAAGAAAGGAAAATAATCACAGAGCTGTTGTGCAAGTAAGGGTTTAATGCAGGTGAGACTCACAGAAATAATGTCACAGCAGCAGCTTCTCTTACATGGTCTGACTACTCTAAGGCAGCGGTAGCTTTGCCTGTCTTGGCAACTCCTGGTGGCTCTTTGAGAGCAGAGATGACAACGCCAGAACATGTAGAGCTGGAACTGCACAATTATGAGGACAGCTAATAGGCACAAGAGCAAGAGTCACATCCCAATGGGCAGGCGCGCTGGAAGCTGTTTCAAGCGAGGGAGGCTGATGGCTGGGTTGGAAAACACGTGACGTCATTATGTTGAGGGCTGTGGCTGACGTTTTTAACATAATATTGTAGGCCTACATTTGTCGCCAAAAACTGCCATTTAAAATGCATCGGAACAAAGCATGAACATTTTAAACTTTATTTCTTCTCTTTTAATCATTCAAAACAAACAACAGCTCCCAATCAACAGGATCAGGAATACTTGAATGAAACATGGCCTAAATATAGCCTAAACTGAGCACTGAATGTCTTGAAAGTCCATTCGACTATAGATATGGGGAATGATTTCATATCTGAAACAAAAAACACACACACAAAAAAAAATACTAATTTCATATTTTATCACTAAATAGCTTAATACAGACATAATATTTAGTGATATGCAGCCTTATTCTAGTGTAGACTTCTTCAGCCACAGGACTACGACGAATAGGCACAGCATATAGAAATAAATAACAAAAGTAATAACGCTAAATAAATGCTCGGCGGCAGTATAGGGGAATTAAAACCATTTCTTACCTCGAAATAGTCAGAAATACGTTTCTGCTGCCTTTTGCTAGCCATGCCTAAACAAATGTGAGGTGGCGGAAGCTTCCGGGGGAGTAGCCTAGTTTTTTATGAAATATTAAAATAATGAATCATTAGTTTATATCTTATACACAGCCCATCATTTTAATCACATATCAAACACAGTCTTTTAAAAAATAAATACATAAATAATTTCATGTTTTTAAGTACAATATTATGTTACTCCACAGCCCCCCATGGTGGGGGGCTGATGCTATGACGAGGGAGGGAGTGCCACTGCCAATGGGTCTGGAAGGACTTGACAATTGCTCTTTATATTGCATGTGAAAGAAATATCCTCATGGGGGATAATTCACTGGATCTGGTTCATTGTCTTCAGAGACTGTGGTCCCTGTTATAATGTGTTAATATCATTCCCTGGAGAAAAAAAAAAAATTAATTTCCTGAAGGGGAATTGTGTTTTCTCCCAACTCTTTGCTGGAGATTGAGAAAGTAACATTTCTCTTTTAATACAGGTATAAGTAGAACAGAAAAGTAAAGAAGAACAAATATTAATTAATTATTATACAACTGTAATGTAGGATTTTACATGAGCAGCCTATACATATAGTGAAGAAAATAAGTATTTGAACATCATGCTATTTTACAAGTTGTCCCATTAGAAATCATGGAGGGGTCTAAAATTTTCATCGTAGGTGCATGTCCACTGTGATAGACATAATCTAAACAAAAAAAATCCAGAAATCACAATGAATGTTTTTTTAACTATTTATTTGTGTGATACCGCTGCAAATAATTATTTAAACACCTAAGAAAATCAATGTTAATATTTTAAACAGTAGCCTTTGTTTGCTATTATAGATGTGAAACATTTCTTTTAGTTTTTCACCAGGTTTGCAAACTGCAGGAGAGATTTCAGCCCACTCCTCCACACAGATCTTCTCTAGAACAGTCAGGCTTCTAGGCTGTCACTGAGAAACACAGAGTTAGAGATGCCTCCAAAGATTTTCCATTAGGTTTAGATCTGGAGACTGGTAAGGCCATGGCAGAACCTTGATATCAAAGATGGGAGGAAGTTTCATACATGCAAGTCTCAAGTATGTCCCAATTATCAGCATCCAAGTCTCAAGCAAGTCCTGAGTCTTCTGGAAGGAGACTCAAGCAAGTCGAGTCCAAGCATAGGTTTAGTCAAGCAAGTCAAGTCAAAAGTCAAGTCATAATTCTTTTTAAAATAAATTCCATTTCGAGAGTGAGATCATCTGTGGTAGTAGCACTAGACATCTTCCAGGCATCTGAGTAAAACTTGCAGAAGTTCAGCGGACAGGATGAATCAATGGTAGCCGGCGCACGCGGATGACGTCATACACACTCCACTTTGTTGAAAAAAAAATCTATATATAAAAAATATAACCGCGGATGTACGGGGGACAGTGATTTGCCTACATGTTATGAATGCCGGCGTACCATAAGGAACAAATTATGAACAGTTTAGTTTGCGCCTTCAACTCGTTGCCCAAAGGAAGAATAGGGAGATGTTACTTGGATATAATAAAACCGAATATGTTTGGAACAGCTCCAAACCTCATATGGGTGGGTAGAACATGATGTAGGCTAATAACCCAAAATCAAGGGGCCAATCTAAAAAAAAAAACAGTGTTCCCCTTTAAGATGGAAAAGAAAAAACACTGTAATGATGCAAGTTGCAAGCAAGCATACATATGCTTTTGCCACTTCTGCCAGACATAGATGTTTGTTTTCATGGAGTGGAATAAACATGGATGGTTGGGATAAATATAAAATAAATCTTTTATAGATTTTGTTTGTTAAACTGTGGTCAGTGATATTTTTTCTTCTCAAGCAGTATTAACATTCAGTAGCCTCTTCAGGTTGTAAACATAATTTTCTTACAGCTAAATTTTCGCTCTACGTCATATTGCAATAATATACTTGAAAAATTTGATATGCTATATTTATATTGCATTTCTGCACTTAATCTTGGCACCAATTATTTATATAAAGGAGTTTAACACTAGACTGCCTAATGCCATCTTTAGATTTTCATTATTCTCTTTTTGAAAATTGTTGGTTATCTTAAAAGGGATTGCAACTTAGAGGACGCAGTGAAACATCATCTGTATAAGCTCAAAAAAAGATTTTTGCCACGTAAAAAAATCTGCAAAGTCAATAATTCTATGCAATCAAAAGGGTTACTAATTTGACCACATGTTCTAATAAACCTTTCTCCATTAAGTGCCTTGAGAAGTGATGTGTTGTGAATTTGTGCTAAATGAATAACCTGAATGGAATTGATGGTCATATTTGTAACAAAATGTGTTTGTAAAGTTTCAGTCTATTTCTGTCAAAATAATAGCTTCTGTAAGATATTAATTACCCAATCTCAGGAACAGATTGACTTTTTATAAGATTCAGTTTCTATAGGTTATTCTTTGTAACAGCAATATATATAGATACTTTTGTTCTTTTGAGTGGTAGAGAGTTATTTGAGTTATTTCATTCAATTGTGATGGAAATTATCAAAATATGCTAAACTGTATACAATAATATAATAATAAAGCCTAATTCTCAGTGATATACAATAAGAAAAGCAGGACAAAGTCTATTAGTATAATTGGCTTGTTTGACGATGACAATAAGATATTCACAGAGAAACATTGGAGAGAAAGAATTTGTAAAAACAGCTTAGATAAAGCAACTAGAAATAGAAGGCAGTGGAGAGGAACAGTGATGATGATGAGGATGTGATAGTAGAGAGACTGGCGGTGACCATGGAGACACTGAGCCACATGGATGACTCATCTCCTCCCCAATAATGAGGGCCAGTATCGGGTTGTCTCTTACCTTTCAGATTGAAGGAACCACAGAAAATCAGACATGGGAAATAGGGAACTTAAACAGTACTTCTTGACCTGAAATTTAGTGACATTCATGATGATCTTGTCTAATCACCTGTATTACAGACCTATTTTTGTCAGAATGCTAAGAAGGGAATCTGAGAAGAACATTACACCTCATCCAAACACACAGGAAAAAACGTAGCCCAGAGAGTAAAAACCAAAAAAAGATTAAAAAAAGATCCTTCATTTTAATAACTTTTAACACTTTTAATTTAATAACATGAGTTAAAAGAATAATATTAGTTTTAGATTTCAAATGCACTAAGTGAATGTGTAAGAAGCATTTTTTTCAGTAAGGTTATTGTTAAAATCTCATGAAAAATCTGAATCGATGATTTAGGGGGTTTTTTGCTCTGCAGATGAAAAATGTTTTTTGTTTTGTTTTTTTAGCCCTTGCTAAGCAATAAAAGAGATTATTTGAGAAGTCCCAAGAAACTTTGGGTTACAGAGGTTTTACCATGTAGAATCACTGTAACTCATAGATTCAAGAGGCTCATACAAAGCAGTTACCTACATATTGACCATCAAATAAAAAATAAAAATAAACATGCCCACACAAAAATAAATAAAAACAATTTGTTGGTAATAATGAAACAGTAGAACTGATAACTACTTTCCCCAACACTGAGGGAACAGCACCGTTAGCAAGCAACTGAGGTTCTCTGACATCAAGGCTATCCTGGCACGTTAAAGGGGACACGAAACACTCAACCAAACTAACGTAATTCATGACATTGTATCTTACTATTATCAAAAACTATATTAGAGATGTGAAAACATAAAAGCATTAAAAAAAACAAAGCCATGTTTATGATTTTTTGATAAGGGCGCCACCATGTTGGATTACCTCAGACGGTGATGTTACAGGGTTGCTCTAGGCTAGCTGTAACAACTGCATTGGATATACCGGCGACAAATTACATCCATAAAACATTTAAATATTTTTTTTTTTGATGGAAGACGAAGTTGGAATCACCCTGAAGTGTCTAAATCACATTGCTTATGGTTTGGAGCCCATTCACCGTGTGATTCTAGCCGTAGGAAGGAGAAAAGACTCAGTTTTGAAGCCGGGGTTCTGACTATCCCCTCTACCTCACAGAACATCGGTTCTGGAGATTATTTAAAGCAGTTGATTTCTGAGTCTGGCAAGCTAGAGGTCCATCGGACAGCTAGCTAAAGCCTGAAGTGGCTCATAGTGTTTTTAATTTCACAGCCTATGAGTTGAGCTCTACTGACCACCCAACACACTCTGACAGTGGGTCAGCGCCGAAAATCAGCCCTAATAATTGGGTGTAAGCACGCCAAGCAGGCAGAGCAGAGACACAAACAGTTATGTTGGCGGGTATTAAATATTCAACTATGCCCCTACCTCAAAAACGAAGGTCCACCACTAGAGCTTATTTCTCCAACTTTATCCCTATTTAAGCCACTTAATAACACTCATTTTTATAACTCAAGCAGCAGTCATTAGGATATTTCAGCTGCAGAGGGTCCCTTAGCAACCGGCTCGCACAGTTTATTTTTCTATGTCTGCTTCTGTGTCCTTGAATCCCAGCCTGGTTCTGCTGGAGGCTTCTGCCTTTTAAAAGGGAGTTTCCTCTCCACTGTCGCTACAACCCCACTTGGTGTGAGGGATTGCCTTCGAGTCAATTAGTCAAGCAATCAACTCCTTTTCCTTAGGTAGAAAAAAAAAGTACCTTGAGATAACGTGTTGTGAATTGCCGCTATATAAATAAACTGAAGTGAATTGATCTTTCTCCTATATTTGCTCCATGTTCGTACCAGAAATAGGATGAGCCGGGGTCAGCTGTGCCCTGGTCTGGAGTTAAGTAACCACAGCCACCCAGCACCTTGCTGGTGCTAGCTTAGGAGCTGAGTTCAAGAGCACAGCAGTAGATCGGAGAAGGGTAGCTTCAGTCTAACAGAACATTGAAGAGATGTTGTTGCTGGCTTGGGCTTGCTACAGAAGCTAACTGCGAAGGATTGAAGCAGGATGGCTCAAGATCAGCTAAGTCTGCCGGGCAGTGCTGAAGGCAGGGGAGAGCGCTGCAGCAGACCATGAGGAGGACAGCTGTGCAATGGAGAAGCCAGTCAGGAAGAGGCAGCTGGTTGAGGCTAGCCTATAGTGACCGGACATCCCTGATTTCCAGGGAAAGTAAAATGTTATTACGGTAGAAAGAATGCATGAGCACGCTGTGCACAGAAAGAGCTGTTAGATATTGAATTGTCTCTGTAAAGTGTCTTGAGATTACATGTATTGTAAACAGGGGCGGATCTAGAAAAATATTTATGGGGTGGCAAGAGGGGGGCAGGATTTTTTTAGGGGTGGCAACATATGGCATTTGTTTACACTGAATTTAATCACAGTTATCACAGTTTGGTGAGAATAGTATGTACACTACTAGTGTTTCATGTGAAACAGTTCATATTAATAATACATTGTACAATGTGATCTCACTTAATAGTAGATAGAAGAATGATAACACTACCTCTAGAGGGGCATTATGACAGGAAAGGTATTAAGGTAAGACACAGGTGCTGAGTCGCAGATGTGTGAGATTGACTGTCAGAGAGGCAGCTTTGCAGCATTTGCACAAGAAACTATAGAAAGAAAAAGTTACCCATCAGAGATCTATGGACTGAGCTGTTCTAAAGTGAGCATAACTACACAGTAGAAATAAATGGGTCAAGGCACCCGAACAAGGTACTGGACATCTATGTAATGTTTACTCTGAACACACATTTACCCCATTTGTTCCTCAGTAACTTGACATACAGCAGTTAAGGCAACATGAAAGGGACATTTCATGCATGTAAATATGCTGTAGATAGAGCTGTATATGGAGGACCAACTCTGCCATATTTAAAAATAAATACAGAAATAAATAAATGCTCAATAAATAAATAAGCATACAATTAATTGCCACCAAAAATACAATCAACAAATAAATGTAATTAGAAATTATATAATAATGGCAGGCAGAAATTTTAAAAGGGCAGGCAGAAAGAAATAGCGGCGAAGAAATAACTAGGGTAAAAAAATACAAAGGAAGAAAAAAACAGACAAAAATATGATAACATGCACATAAATAAATACTTAAAAATATAAGTAATTAAAAAATGAAGTTGAAGATAATAAATGACAAAAAAATAAATAAGGTAAATATTAAAAAGGCAAAGAAATAAAGAAGCCAATTAAAAGAGTTATATACCTTTATGACTAGCTGTATAATTTAATTTCTACTTACATTTATTTGTTGTTTGTATTTTTGGTGGCAATTAATTGTATGTTTATTTATTTATTAAGCATTTATTTATTTCTGTATTTATTTTTAAATATGGCAGAGTTGGTCCTCCATACTGCTGTATCAACAAATCAACAAAAAGGCGGGTTCTGTATGTTACATCAAAATCTCCACAAATCTGAAAAGAAGCAACATAAAAATACATTTTGCTTGTGATTAGGTTCATACAGGTCATTTCTGGATAGTTTCATATTATATATACAAAAAAGAAACAACAACACTGCTTCATATTAAGCAGGATTCACACCAGTATCACATTTTTAACTTTTAACACTATTGGTTTTATTAAAGGAAATATCAGATTTTCTCAGGTGCCAAAACAAAATGTAGCAGCTCTGTAAAGGCTCACCAGACAGCATAACATAAAGTTGACATGACTATAACAGCTGAATGCAGTGATTTCCATGTTGCTCAGCAAAACGCTTCACAACTTTATTTAGATCCAATGCCTTTGTGCGTTTTGATTTGAGTACAACCAAACTTGATCGTCTCTTTTCTGTCATAGTTGACCGCAAATATGTCTTTATGAGGCTGAGACGTCAGGCCTAACTAACATCATAGAGAAATAACGTTCTGCAACCTGATTTTTATCATCTCAAAATCAGCATTGCAGCTACGCTAGCAACATTGTGCTTTCATTACGATTTCATTTCTCGATAGATAGTTAATCAATTTTTACCTGTTTCATCCCGTTTCTCCTCTCCCCATGACCCCTGGCTCCCTCGCTTTGCCCCGCTCGGTTTTCAAAACAATCAGTCTCAGTCGCTCTCTGTCATCTCGTGCTGCATTCACTGCAGTCCGACATTGGAAATTAGCGGTCGTAATTCTCAAATGATCCATAATTTATAAGCCTCGCCACCCCTACCGCCAACTGGGGTGGCAGCAGGGGTGGCAAGGCTGTCATTTAGGGTGGCATTTGCCACCCTATGCCACCCCAGTAGATCCGCCTATGATTGTAAATGAATAAACTGACTTGAAATGAAGTAGCTTGCTGGCAGCTGTTAACATATAAGCGAGGAGTAGAGACTGACATTTTTTCGGGAAACCCACGGGTCACGGGATTCCCGTGGGATGGGAGTCAGTATTAGTAACGATCACGTGATTGGGATGGTACAGGATTAAACATTAACGGGAGCAGACGGGAGCAGGAGCAAACAAATAGTAACTAAAAAAAACTAGTATCAATGCCAAAAAATAAAATAAAATAGAAAAAAATCCAGTACTGGCGCCGCCATTTTGTAGTTTTTTTCCTTAAAGCCTACACTATAATGCGAGTCAAAAAAACTACACGACCCAAAAACCAACAGTGCTTCCACTCTGAGTTTTTAACCCGCGCTCAAAAACAACAAGAATGGGAGTGGTGCTAGAGTGAGAGCACTGTTGGGAAAGTTCTCTTTCTACGTGAACTAGTTCAAAGTTCAGTTCACACATTTTAAAATGAACTAGTTCAGTTCATAGTTCATAATTCAAAAAAAGTTCACAGTTCCAAAAAATGAACTAGTTCATAGTTCTTTTTTTTTTTTTTTCATATATTGCTCAATTATACGGAGCCCCTCTGATGACATGGTCAAAAAAAAAATTTTAATTGTGGCCACGAAGTAGTATTTCGTGCGCACGTTATACTTATTGCGTGGCCACGAAGTAGTATTTCATGCGCACGTTATACTTATTGCGTGGCCACAAAGTAGTATTTTGTGCGCACGAAATACTACTTTGTGGCCACAATAAAAATTTTTTTTTGACAATTACACCATAGCCTACTGTAGAACCACAGACAGCAATTATTTTATCAGTTGTAACACTGAAACTGCGTCAGATTTCATCTTCATATCTAGTTTTGAATCCTTATCCAACCAGGGTTTACATTAGCATTGAGGGGACAGCATTTCCCCATTGTTGCTTTAACGCTTTGTTGCTGTCCATTCACTTCACACTAGAAGCAGCTGCAGCTTTCACCCCTACAGTATATTCTCAAAAACATCAGGAAAAATGTGCTGCTTGAATAATCTTTTTTATGAGGAATTATTAAAAGAAAAACAGGAAAGTAGTCTTTAAGGTGCAAATGTTTTTTTAATTTTAATATTTTTTTCAATTTAAAATTCCATTTCAGTACATACTGAAAAGGAATACTGGAATCCTGGAAAATTATACCAGGCAGATTTAACAAACAAGTTACATGAATAGTAAAACCCTCAAGAACATTTTACTAACAGAAACTGAGGGACCAGGCTGAGGTAGGAATTTAAGGTTACTGAAGTGCGGATTTTTTTACTGAAAGCCGGCGGGCAAAGTTTGCAGAGAAATGTAAGATTGTTGCCATCATCCTCACCGACCACCTGGTCATAAAACTGTTTTAAGTGATCATACTGCTGCTTTTTTCGCCTCCACGATCGTCTCCATGCTGCTGTGGCTTCCGCGTTGCATTTTGTTTTGATGACGCACGCGGCTGTAGGCTACAACACTGGTAGCTGGTGTTGCCAGATTGGGTGTTTTCCCCCCTACATATTAAGGCCTGTTTACGGTGTGATTTAGCCTGGGTTTCGCCTGGAGGGCTCTATAGAAATCTGGCAACCTATTGAACGAAGTTGAACTGAGAGAGCGTGCCGTTCACAGACACCAGAATGAACGAGTTCACAATAACGTTCATTAGGCAGTAATGCCGTACGTTCGGTTCACGTTCGCCCAAAATATGAACGAGTTCATGAACTTTCGTTCAATGAACGCGTTCAGGCACAACACTGAGTGGGAGTCATTTCACCAGGAGTGGGACGGGACAGGATTTAGATTTCTACTCTGGCCCGGGATCAGGACTGGACACAATTTTTTTCTGTGGGAGTGGGACGGGACAGGAGTGAAAATCCACTCCCGTGTCAGTCTCTAGCGAGGAGCAGAGTGCACCACTATTAAAACAGCCGAGGAAGTTTGTTATCACAACCAATTACAGCTGCCCTGTGTTATGGTAATTGTGTTAATTGATTAATTTGATTTGAAACGGGTTGATAATTGTGATAAAAAAGGGTTTTGATGTGTTTTGTGTAACTAAAGATGAGGACAGGAAATGTAACACAAACCAACGTAATCACCAAAAAATAAGACTGACCATTGGCTGCAGCTGGCATGAGTAAATAGACTCAGATAAAATTAAACAGAATGGTAATCTGGTACAGTGATAGAATGATGGGTTCACATAAAGAAACATGGGTTCACACTGTTTTTAGAACTGACTGTTGACCTTTAGTTTATATCTTAAGATGGTTAGATATATTGTAAGTCGTGTTCTAAGTTGTTTTGCTGTTTTATGGTTTTGATTTATGAGCATAGACTTCCAGGCTTAGGTCTTATTTTCTACCACTCAGGTTGAATATATGAAAGTTACTCATAAAACATAATCAGATAAGATTATTTAAGGATTTAATTCTTGAATCAGGGCAGCAATGGGAAGTGTTTTCACTATGTTGCTCAGCTGGAGATGCTCTTGGTGGTGCTACCCCGTTGACAGGGATATTTTGTGCTGCCGTCTAACTGGATCTAAGTGTGGGTTACTCTGTATTTTACAGCAGTGATGGAATGTGGCTCAGGCAATCACATTTAAGAATAGGAAACCCCAATTTTATAATGCAATATAAGGAATGGTGCTACTTTGAATGTTGTGTTAAAAATATTTAGAAAGAAGCCTCTTAGCTTTAGCTGTTTACACATGTAGTCTATATTTTGGGATTTTTAAAAACTATAAAAATTACATAGAACCTTCTCTCTGTAAGAAACCAAAGCAAAACATGGTATTTTATATTACTTAGAATCAATTCAACCTCTACCAGTTACTAAGACTTTGAAGCTTTGTACTTCTTTAACCCAGCTTATGGTCTGTTCTGTTACAATTTTTTTTGTAATAGTTTCCATGATTACAACTACTGTTGCGGCATAGCTGTTAAAACAGTTTCTACCTAAACTTGCTTTCCCTTTCTTTTATTATCTATATTACCCACTTTGGCTTAAGCAGTCAGTGCCTTTAATATGTAGTTTAAACTGCCCTTATATAAATGGTCTGTAAAGACTTAAAATCTTACTATTCATATTAACATTCAGTACCGTATTCCATTGCTCTTTGCAGCAGTGTGGTTTCCACAAATATAAATGACTATACTTTGTCATATTTAGCAACGATTTAGTGTGTGTGTTTGATTGACTCATACCCTTAATCAGGGCTTGATCAGGGTGTAATTAGCTTTTCATAGCCACTGACGTGCAGCAAGTCTATTAAAGTCACCTCCTAGTGTCAGGGCTAAGACAAATGGACCCAGAATTCAGGCAGACAGAACAGATTTTTTTAATGATGAAACTCTTTATTGAAATTTCTATTTCAATTCAGTTTATTTATATAGCGCAGATTCTCAACATCTCACCTCAAGGCACTTTACAATTCAACTGGATCATGCAGTCAAATTGATTCAAAGTTTTCTATCAAAGGAAAACCAGTTGATTGCATCAACTCATTGACTGGAAGACAATTCCTCACACTAAGCATGCTTGTAGCGACAGTGGAGACGAAAAACTCTTTTAATAGGAAGAAACCTCCAGCAGAACCAGACTCAGTGTGAACGGCCATCTGCCAAGGCCAACTGGGGTTCAAGGAGACAAAGGTAGACATGGAAAAGAAGCAGAGTTACAAAAGGCAACTGTAAACCAGCTCCAAAGGTGGCCCCCTCCAGGAAACACAGAGCCAGGAAGAGGTGCTCCGAGCCAGCTCCTGTCAAAAGACGAAGAGAGTAGATCCAGCAAGTCGCAGTCAGAGAAACAGGGCTACTCTGAAAAACCGGCCGCTCTCAAACATCTATAAAAAAAAAAGGTGTTTATGGCAGCAGCACCGTCGATATTTCTCTTTAGGGTATTGTCACTGCCACCCAAGAAAAGACGAGGCCAGATGAAGCTACTATGAAAAAAGCAGAGAGAGCATAGTGTTACAGATTGAACTAACAAATTCTGCAGAGTGGACGAATAGAGACAGAATGAAGCAGAATGATAAAAAAGGGGTCCCTATGTCCACCAGCAATCTAAATCTATAGCAGCATAACTATAAAGATAGCTCAGGATAACCAGAGCCACTCTAACTATAAGTTTTATCAAAAAAGTTACATTTAAGCCTACCCTTTAAAGCAAACAGGCTCTCTGCATCACAGACTAAAACTGCTAGTTGGTTGCAAAGGAGAGGAGCCTGATAATTAAAAGATTTGCCTTCTATTCTACTTATAGAAATTGTATTTTGCTGGAATTAAAGGAACAGCACTAGCCTGGTTTAACTCTTATCTATCAGATCGATTTCAGTTTTTTCAGGTTAATGACAAATCCAAATCTCAAAGGTTACCTGTGGAGTACCACAGGTATCAGTGCTAGGACCAGTTCTCTTTACAATATATATACTACCAATCGGTAGAGTAATTAGACAGCATGGGATTAAATTTCACTGTTATGCTGATGATATTCAGCTATATCTGTCCATAAATCCAGATAAAGCTAACCCATTACATAGATTACAGGTGTGTCTTGAAGACATAAAAACCTGGATGACTCTTAACTTTCTCCTTCTGAATGCAGACAAAACAGAAGTTATAGTCTTTGGACCAGAGTCTTTGAAAAATAAACTGATTAGTCAATGACTTAATTTGGATGGGATTAAATTGATTTCAGATAATAAAGTAAAAAATATTGGTGTTGTTTGATTAGGACCTGTCATTTAAATCCAGGTGGTGATGCTGAGAAACTAGTCCATGCTTTTGTTACTTCTAGGCTGGACTATTGTAATTCTTTATTATCAGGAAGTCCATAAACTGTGGTTAAAAGTCTTCAGCTGATCCAAAATTCTACAGCCAGAGTTCTGATGAAAATTAAAAAGAGAGATCACATCTCTCCTATCCTGGCTTCTCTTCATTGGCTTCCTGTTAAATCCAGAATAAAATTTAAAATCCTCCTTCTCACATATAAAGCCTTAAATGGCCAAGTTCCATCTTATATCAGAGATCTGATTGTTCCTTTTGTGCCTAACAGAGCACTTCACTCTCAATCTGCAGGTTTACTAGTGGTTGCTAGAATTTCTAAAGTAGAATGGGAGGCAGATCTTTTAGTTATCAGGCTCGTCTCCTGTTGAACCAACTGCCAGTTTTAATCCGTGAGGCAGACACCCTGTCTACTTTTAAGGGTAGGCTTAAAACTTTCCTTTTTGATAAAGCTTATAGTTAGAGTGGCTCAGGTTATCCTGAGCTATCTCTATAGATATGCTGCTATAGGCTTAGACTTCTGGAGGACATAGGGACCCCCATTTTATCATTCTGCTTCATTCTATCTCTATTCTCCCATTCTGTAGAATCTGTTAGTCTTTAACGTTATAATCTCTCTGCTCTTTCTAATAGTAGCTTCGCCTCGTTTGTTCTCGTTTGGGTGTGACACCATCCTGTAGAAAAATATCAGCTGAGCTGCTGCCATCAACACCCTTGTTTATAGATGTTGGAGATCAGCCTGTTTTCCAGTGTACTGTGGTCCTGTTGCTCTGACTGTGACTGGCTGGTTGTTGTTGTGACTTACAACTAAAAATGACGAAGCGAGACAGTCAGTTTAATTTGGTTTAACTTTAGTGAAGAACGGTGAAGGAAAAAAGTAACATACAACGGTCGCCCGTCGGCTCGGCTCAACAACACACCTTTTTTTTCTTCCTGCTCCTAGAGCATCCTGGGTAATAGAGTCCACTTCAATACAACTACAAATAAATGCAGTCCCAAATTTAACCACAGTTAAAACATGAACTGTGTTATCAACATTAACTTATATTTTTAACTCAGTAACTTATCATTCAAATGTTATGAAATAATAAGTCCTCAACAAATAAATTCACAACAGTTGTGCTGTCTTCAAACTCTGACATGGGAGCTGGCTCGGAGCTCGTCTGCCTGGCTGTGTGTTTGCTGGACCGGGCCGCCTTTTACAGCTGCTTTTTGTGTCTCTGCTTCTGTCTCCTTAAACCCCAGTCGGCGTTGGCAGATGGCCACTCACACTGAGCCTGGTTCTGCTCGAGTTTCTTCCTGTTAAAAGGGAGTTTTTCCTTTCCACTGCCGCTACAAGCATGCTTAGTGTGAGGGATTGTGTCTGAGTCAATGAGTCGATGCACTCAACTGGTTTTCCTTAGATAGAAAACTTTATATCAATTTGACTTTATGATCTGGTGAACTTTAAAATGCCTTGAGATGAAATGTGTTGTAAATTGGCGCTATATAAATAAACTGAATTGAACTGAAAATTGAAAAGGAACCACTAGTAAACCTGTTGATTGAAAGCAAAGTGCTCTGTTAGGAACATAAGCAAGATTCATATCTCTGATATAGGAGAGATATGATCGCAGTTTTTAATTTTCATCAGAACTCCGGCTGCAGCATTTCGCATCAGTTGAAGGCCATTCATGTCATTCCCCTTTAGCTGGAACACACCCTCCAGTTTCCCTTCTTATTAAGAAGAACCAGCATCCCAGTGTGCCAGTCCAAGGAAACTGTCCCCAACCAACACACAATTTTGAAGTGGTGGTTGAGCCCTGGCAACATATGTTCCAAAAGCAGAAGGAGTTATGGATCTGGTCAGTTGGTCCCTCAATGCAATTGATCAGGTTTTCTTAACTGTAAGCTTAAGGGGCTTAAGGGTAGCCTCCTTTCCAGACAAGACTAAAGGATTCCTGGCAGCACTGGAAGATTATGTATCTGGTGATGTCAGTCAAGCATTTAGAAGATGTGTACATAATTGAATTTTTGAGCAAATATTTTTGTTGCAAGATAATCCCTGCACATCCTTGGGGGGCAAATAACTTCCATTTCTCCTGGATATTATGTAAACGTGGTGCTCTACTCCCTCTGTACCTTCCTTGAGGGAATCTCTGAACTTGCTCTGAATGTGGCTTGTTGATAAATACTACTACGTAATATTAAGAACAATGGCCTCTAGGGCAGTTCTTTATAAACCAATCCTCTGCAATATGTTGGTTTGTATCTGTATCTGTGTTTCTCCTTTGAGGTTTTTTGCAGTCTCAACTGTATCCTGCAAGGGTATTGGGTAGAATGTGATTTTTTTTTACCTTCTTTTTACCCATTGTGATTATTTCCTCTTGTTTTTTTCTTAACTAATGTAAGGGCAGCACCTGTAAAAATAGAAAGGCTGTGGACAGTGCGTCACTCTATGTCCAATGTCTTTGTATTGTCTTGATGGGCTGTACTGAAACTCAATCTCGCCCTACTGGAGTGCAAAGTCCAGACAGGGTTGACAAATAAAGCTATTCTAATTCTAAATCTGATTCCACAGATGGGGTGTTCCATACTAAAGATATTTTGTTCTTATTTTTCTTCACCTTCTCTGTAGATTACAAATGGCCTCTCCCCTTTGACCTTTGTCCTATCTGGATCTACCTGGATGTGCTGTTTTCCACAGCATCCATCATGCATCTCTGCGCCATTTCACTGGATCGATACATCGCCATAAGAAACCCGATCCACCACAGCCGTTTCAATTCTCACACTAAGGCTCGAATTAAGATCATGGCTGTGTGGACCATTTCAGTGGGTGAGTAGACTCAGAAATCACCATAATTAATAAAAATAGAAAATTTGTTTCTCAGCTGTCTAAAAATCTAATCAAGACATAAAACATAGTAAAATATAAATCTTTTTTTATGAGAAGTTTCAGTTGCTCAAGTTTCAGAGCCAGTTTAATCAGTAAATATTCATGAGGAGAAAAAAAACAGACTTAAGGTGCCAAGATCATTACATATGATCTTGGCACCTTAAGTCTGGGTTTTGTTGCTCTCCTCTGCTTTGCTCTGCCCTCTGCTCATTAGCTCTCATCTCATCCACCTGCACCTGCTGCTATTTAAGCCTCTGGACCCCAGCGTTTTGTGCCAGCTTATTCCACCTTTCTAGGAAGACTACCTTTTGCATTTCCTTTCTTTGGTTCTGCCACCTCCTGATCTGTTTTATGTCCACGGACCTCTGAGTGTTTCAACCGCCCCGTTTGCTTTGTTTGCCTGTTCTGTTTGATCTGGACTGATAACTGTATTCTGCCTGGCGCTGACCCTAAACCTGTCTTCTGGCCACGGCTTGTATTACCCTCATGGATCTAGCGGCTCCATGGGTACTCTGATTGCTGAAGGACACTGCTTCTGTTTTCTCCTGGATCTTTTGTGCAGTTCCGCTGCTCTGGACGACACTCCTTATGCGCAGAGACTGAACTTTGCCAGGTTGGTGGCTTTCATACTAATTATTATCCATCAATTGAGTTTTGAAGTCACTGACCTGAGCCTTTTATGACTGAGTTTCCAGTGAGCCCGCCACAACAGATAAGCAGCTGCACGCTTTATGAATAAACTCTTTTTTGAATATACCACTGTCTGTCTCGCCTGAATTCTGGGTCCTATGTTCTGAGCGTGAACACAATAAAGGCAAAAGTAACCAATAAGTTGTCGTAAACTTTTTATCTTAAGAGAGTATGTAAATGTTTTGTATGCATTCAACATCTGTATTCAACACGTACTAAAGATGTTCAAACATCTTTTTCACTTACCTCAAGTGATCACCAAGTCGAATCGCAGTTATACCGGAAAGTTATACTGTATTACCTCAAGTGAATTATTTTCCTTGTTGGCACAACAAAAGTATACCCTGTAACGCAATTAAGTTCAGTATAATTTTCAAGTCATCTTTTAAGGAATAAGAAAATATAAATTTATTTGATCCTTGCCTGCCAATAGAGGGTGCTCCTGCTGCTGTTGGAGAGACATATCATGTTTAATTCCTGTTTTGACTACTGAGCAGTGCTGTTGCTGTGCAGACTATCTCCATCTGAAATAAATTCTTTTTTTCTGTGACATCTCTGTATCTAAATAACTCTAAATGTCCAGAACCACTTTGAAAACATAGCGCCTTCGGCTGCACTTCTCTACTTCTCAGTTTCACACGGGCCGTTTCTCAAATTCACTAGAACGCGAGTACGGACTCGTGTTCTTGCCAAGTAGGATCTTGAGAAGAACACAGGAAAGTCTGGACTTGGTGATTACGGGAGCACGCAGCATAAATATGGGTCAATTGGAACAGAAGCGTAGTTGTGATGTCACAACACGCTCAGGTCTTCTAGAGCTGCATTTCACTTAATGTTATTAATAGTCTCTAGATAATAATAAGTTCTGACTTTTCTAATTTGGCTGGGGAATAATATTTAACACAGTCAGATAAACACAAATCAAATTAACATTTTGCCAAATAAAACAAAAAAGGGCTGCTGCAGACGGGCTGCAGTTAGCCCTGGCTGCTGTTAGCTTTGGAGCTCCACTGGTTGCCGCGGTCCTCTCAACTTTGGAAATCTGTTTTTTAATTACGCATTCAATCAGTAAATGGACCATAGAGCGATGCTTTAAAGTATAATATTCTCGCCTCAAATTATCTTAAAACGTACTTGAACAACAGCAACAGAAAAGAGAACTTTTAACATTCAATGGAGCGCTCCATTGAAAGCTGCTGCTGCCGCCGTGCATGCTGGGACAGCTGTCAATCTCAAGAATGGACAAGTCTGCTCTGATGCATACTCAATAAAGAGGGCGGGGCGAGAACAACATCCGGGGATTTGGTACTTTCTCGGTCAGGCGTTCTCTGCAATTGGAACAGTGCTCGGGCTGAGGCTAATGACGTGTCACAAGAACGCTCAAGAACACATATTTAGAAACAGCCACGGTTTTATTTATATAAGGAGTAGCTAGCCTAACTTAGCATCGCTATGGCTTCTCTTTCTCCCTCCCTTGACTCTTTTCCAACTCTTACTTCTTCCTCTCCTCTGTCCTGCGCTCTGTGTCAGATGTTCAGTTATTGCTCTGCCTCCTTTAGTGATAATGGCATGTGTAATAAGTTTAGAATTATTGGCTTTGGAGGCGAGGGTGTAAGAGCTAGAATCCAGGCTTCAGGCTGTTGAACATCCAGGAGTTAAAGTAGGCCCCCCACGTAGCTGTCCTCCAAAAGTGCCTGAGCAGCCAGGCGATTGAGTAACAGTACACAGAAAACGTAGTCGTGGATCTCTGTCCACTGGTCACCACCAACCCGTTCACGTTTATAATTGATTTTCCCCACTCAGTGACGCACCAGACTGGGCTATTCAGGGGGTTCATCACTGAGTGGGGAAAATCGATTAGAAACGTGAACGAATTGGTGGTGACCAGTGGATCTTTGCCCAATGGTCACCACCAACCCTTGCACGTTTCTAAGCGGTTTTCCCCACTCAGTGACACACCCACTGACAAACCCACTCTGGTCATTGGCACGTCCATAGTCAGAAACGTGGCATTTGAGACACCAGGGACCATAGTCAAATGTTTGCCGGGGGCTAGAACAGGCGACATCAAATCCTACCTGAAACTGCTGTTTAGGATAAGGATAAATACTATAAGATTGTTATTGACACTGGTGGTAGTGACACGTGGTTATGCTGATCGGAGGTCACTAAAATTAGTGTTGCTTGTGTAAGTTTGCCAATACAACAATGACGAACTCCATAATTTTCTCTGGTCCCCTCTCTAATCTGAGCAGTGATGATATGTTTAGCCGCATGTCGTCATTCAAACACTGGTTTCCAGGTGGTGTCCTGAAAACAACGTGGGCTACATTAATAATTGGTAATCCTTTTGGGGAAAGCCTGGTTTGATTCGGAGAGACAGCATCCATCCCACTTATATAGTTGCAGCTCTTCTTTCTAGGAATCTGGCATAATTTATTAGTCCTCTAAAACCCTGAGAAGTAAGGGTGCAGACCAGGAAGCAAAGTTGTAGTTTAACACACACGTCTGCAGCTTCTCTACTGTTAGCCACTCATTACTCCATCCAGACAGTGTCTTGTCCACGGCCAAAATCTTATAAGTTAGCTCTTATAAGTTTAACAAAGGATATATATAAACAATTTTCTCATCCCTTGTGGGGTGGTATGTGTCATCCTCAAGCTCGGGTCCACGTTTTGTATGAGAACAATCTATGCATAACAAAATTCCATTGCATACAGCTTACAACATTGAAATTGTGAAATGAACATTGCCATTTATAAAGTGCAGCAGTGGTCAGAAAGTAAACAGTTTAGGAGAAAAGAAACCAGTTTAAAAATAATGGCACAGGTGGGTTCCTCAATGGCAGGTGGGCTCTCCTCATTCTCTGCAGGAAGTTCAAGTGGTTCTCTGCCCTCTTGACCAGTGAGGTGGTGTTAAAGGAATAGTACACCCAAAACATGATTAGCCTTCATTTTCTACTCACCCCCATGCTGAACAACACTCTGGAGTACTTTTTTGATATCTCAAATGCATCTGGAGATCTGGGAGGCTTCTTGCTGTCTGCTGACATTCAAATAATGGAGGGTATGGCGCCTGAGGCAGAAAGGTCCATAAAAGTCCACAAAAAACGTGTCAATATTCCTCCATACTGCTCGTCCAATGTATTCCAAGTGTCCTGAGTGGGTAGCGTCCATAATTTACTCGAAACAAAGTCATTTAGAATGTTTTTAGAGCATAAACAGTAGTGTATAGGATTTCCTAAAAGCGCGCTCACGATTCTACGGAAAACGCGGCAGACCAAACCAGATGAAAGTGCGCATTCAGCATCTGCTCTGCCGATAATGCAAGCGTAGAAGAAGAAATGTGCTGTTTACCTGAGCAAAGAAAGAAACAAAGAAAGAAAAATGTCTGAGGACTTCAGTGTTGAGGAAGAGCGTGAGTTCATTGCCGAGCTGAATGCGCACTTTTGTCTGGTTTGGTCTGCCGCGGTTTCCATAGACTCGTGAACGCGCTTTTAGGAAATCCTATACACTACTGTTTATGCTCTAAAAACATTCTAAATGACTTCGTTTCGAGTAAATTATGGACCCACTACCCACTCAGGACACTTGGAATACATTGGACGAGCAGTATAGAGGAATATTGACACGTTTTTTGTGGACTTTTATGGACCTTTCTGCCTCGGGCGCCATGGACCTCCATTATTTGAATGTCAGCAGACAGCAAGAAGCCTCCCAGATCTCCAGATGCATTTGAGATATCAAAAAAGTACTCCAGAGTGTTGTTCAGCATGGGGGTGAGTAGTAAATGAAGGCTAATCATGTTTTGGGTGTACTATTCCTTTAACTCACCACCATCACAGCTGAGCTGTTAAAGAGCAGTGGAGTGTGGTTAGGCCGGTCTTCCTGAAATCGACGATGATCTCCTTTGTCTTCTCCACATTCAGGGTCAGGCTGTTGTCTCTACCCCAGCTCACCAGCTGCTCCACCTCCTCTTTGTAGTCAAGGTCATTGTAGTTTCTGATGAAGCCCACCACCTTAGTGTCATCTGCAAAACTTCACGATTTGATTGATGGTGAACCTGGGGACGCAGTCATGTGTCATCAGAGTGAACAGAAGGGGGCTCAGGACACAGCCCTAAGGGGACCCTGTGCTCGTGGTGATGACATCAGAGATGTTTTTTTCCAACACGGATTGACTGAGGACTGTTGGTGAGGAAGTCTAGCAGCCAGTTGCAGAGGGGTGTGTTGACACCCAGATGTTCCAGTCCTTATCAGATGCTGTAGGATGATGGTGTTGAAAGCTAAACTGAAGTTCAGGAACAACATCCACACATGGGAAACAGCTTTCACTGCTGGAATCCTGTTTGGTGCCTCAAACCTCCCAAAGAAGTTGTTGAGTCCAACCGGGGACTTGTAGAGTTGTATACTGTAAATACCTTTATGCTTTGCCATATGCTCCTGGTGTTGCTGGCATCATGGAACAGATCCTGGATTTTTTTTTGACTGCCACTGTGTAAATCTAACCTGCTATGATTTTAAGCTGTTGAATATTCTGAGAGCATTTTCTGTTAAAGTCCTTCCTTAAGAGGGGGAATAACAAGAAAGGCATACATTATGAAGACAAGAAAAATTTTGACTTTTTTGTTCAAAATGGAAAGAAAATTGATTTTTGACCTTTTTGTTGATAAAAAAGGAGGTTAGGATTATTTGTCATGCACAATCATTGTTTTATTTTTAATTTGTAATGAATTAACAGACTTGCAAAACTCCTTCCTAAACAAACTGCTTCAAACAGTCCGGAACAAAATACAGTTAAGCGTCTTTGATCCTTAAGCAGAGAAAGAGAGAGAAAAAGACAACACTATCAGAACAGTAGTGCTCTGTCAGGGCACGGAGCAACAAGCAAAGGTCTGTCAATATTTTATAAGTTTGGACAGAATAAGTAGGAAACTGATTTGGGACCAGGCAAAGTGAGAAATGAAGGAGATAACAGGAAATTTTAGACATTACAGTCAGGGACCCTAGAAACAGAAGTCAGGACCCTAGAAACAAAAACCTCTGCCTATAAATAGCCTTTTGTATGGTATTGACATCATTTTAATTAAAACCATAACCAATAAGGATTACTTTGATTTTATAGTATTTGCAGCAATTTAAAGCAAACAGCCTCTAAATTAGATGGGACATGTCAAATTGATAAATATGTTGAAAACAGTATTTTTGCTACTGTTGTTAATATTATAACTCCTCTCTGCTCTTTAAAGAACAACAGTAATATCAAGCTAGCGTTGGCTGACTAAGTTGTTTTCAAAACCTTGGCTCCCACTAGGTAAACAAAACTTAATTTCTTAAAACGTTACTCTCAAGTTTCCTTATATTTTTGTTTAGTTACAAAAGAATTAAATTAAAAAATATTTTAAAATTAATATTAAAGGTAATAGGTATGATTGGGAGAATGTCCAGGACAATCACTAGTCATAGACTTACTGTTTTGTTTTTTTTATAATAAGAAAAGGGAAAGCAAAAAAGGAATGTTAATGTTTAATCTTAAAACTTATATAAATGAAACTAATACATAAAATAATGAAAATATGTTAAGATACCCTAATCCTCTACTACACCCCTATCAACTCTTCTCATTCAGCATGGACCAAGCAGAAGTCTCTACTCACCTCAGACTAATCTGAAAACCCGATTACTCAATGATTTATCACCAATACCGCTCAATGTAAAAAATACGAAGTAGGGCTGCAACTAACAATTATTTTGCAAATCCTTCAATCTTTCGATTTTTCTTTTAATTAATCGATTAATAATCGGACAGTCCAAGGTTCCTTAAAGAATTTTTGCGAAATTAGCTAGATGAAACTGCTCTAAATGGGTTGCTCTGTCAGGTAAAGGCACATTTTAGAGGCTCTACACTCCAGCAAATGATTAATCCATTACTAAATTAGTTGACTATTATTCCAATAATTGATTAATCTAGATTAATCCAAATAAAATTTCAGCCCTAATATGGAATGTATATAGTGCAACTTTAGAAAAGTGAAGATAAAGCAAATATAAATTAATCATAAATTTAAAATAATTTTTAACTGATTCTACCAGGTTTTGGCATGACATTAGCTTTAAAATGCATCTAAACATTTTCCTAGAATACTCATAAAAACTTGGAGTTTAAAATGAAATACATTAAGTTTACATGATTAAAGTAACTCTTCTGTTGAGGAAACAGAAAATAAACCCAGTTGTGATTCCAGAAGGAAGACAGTCATGCTCATTGTAAATGCAATTTTCCCTATGACATAAATTACATTTATTATTAAGTATCTTTTTTTTTTTTTTTTTTTTTATACTGAAGACTGTGGACAATCAAATCCCTATAATTAGGTTTTGTCCAAGAGGCTGTTTTCCAGCTATTCGGGTCAATGAACATAAATGAGCAGGAAATGTAATGATTTGCTGACAGGTGAAGCTCATCAGCCGCACTGTGTTAGAATAGGTGGAAAAACAAGTAGAGAAAGATTCTGTGTGCAACTTTGTGGGGGAAATAAGGAAAGGGATCAATATCCCAAAAATAGGGTAAAGAATCTTGAAGGTAAAAATCATCCTGCCAGTCTGATCCGCTTTAATTTTATACTAAGTTTGAAATAAAGGGGGGGTCTATTGTGAAGTTTTTATCTATAGCCACTTTGATCAGCATGCACTGTGTGGACTTACACAAGAAGCACAGATTTCTGTGGTCACATTAAAGGAGACCCATATGAGAATCAGGGGCTGCAAAAACATGAATTTAGATGGCATCAAAGTGGAAATACTTTGCCATGACAATACTTGTGCAAATACTGTATAAAACATGCAAAAAATGCTGCAAAAAGCTGAAGACAATTAATTCTGCATAGCGTAGGTGCTCAAGACCATTAGTGGAGATGATCATCAACTTTTGTGGGACCAGACCATTAGGAAAGGCTTAGAAAAATCAAGCAAGTAAAAAAAGTTTAAATATTTTGTTTTCTTTCTTCCCTCCAAATTCCCCTTGACGGCATCCTGCATATGTTTTTGCAAAGGATCTTGTTCTTAGACATTTTTCCATAGTAATGTCTATGGTCTTGTATTATATGTACGGATGATCCTCTCCCCCTAGTGGTGTAGAGATCCTCCCTATATGTGGAGGTAGCTTGAAGCTTTGTTAACTTGGAGTTGTTTTTGCTTGTTTTTACATTTTAGTCAGTATGCTTGTCAGTTTTTGTCAGTATGCAAACACATTTTATGTGCTTTTATGTTAGCATCATATATGTATTTGCAACAGGTTTTGTGTTTGCGGGCTTTTTTTCAACTATAGACTAAAGTAGATCAAATTGGGACATACACATACATACGTGTTTTCTAAATAGTATAAGGAGTAAAAAAAAAGTTTGGGTTGCCAAATACTGTCTAATGTTTTATTTTTACATGAAAAATATGAAAATACATTAATTAACATTTACATGATAGTGAATTTCTTTCCATAATTCATTTCAAAGAGTCGCAACAATTTATTACCTAGTAATATGTATGAAGTTTTTGTTTAGTCATGTCTTTGATTGGTTGCATTTGGTTAGCAGCTAATAAAGAAAAATGGTAAAAGGTTACAGTTTAGGATTCTTTTTTAGTCTTTTATTTATTTTGTATATTTTTTCTCTATTCTTTTAAATATAAGAATGTCATGTTTTGGTTTTACCTTAAGACTTTTATTAGCTTTTCTATTTGGGTCATATTTTGTTGTTAGGGGTCGCCATCAAATTGTTTTTGTCAGTTTGCTTTATCTGTTTATCCTGTTTATATCTTAGTGTTTGTAGTTATTTTTGGGTTTACATTAGCTATTGATTACACTACATTTAAGGGGATTCTCTTTGGTTGTCCCTTGTGTTTTTCGCTGTCAAAAACCGTGTAAACAATACTCCCTTAGCCAGACCCTTCTGTCTCTTCTCTTTTGCCTCCCCGAAACCCGGGTGTACTTAAATTACCATTCACCTGTTTGTCTGGTTATCTGCTTTGCTGTCCATACATGTATTTTGTTTCCTTATTTTTCCATCCATCCATCCATCCATCCATCCATCCATCCATCCATCCATCCATCCATCCATCCATCCATCCATCCATCAGTCCATCCATCAGTCCAACCACAATCAAGCTCAACTGGCACCTCTGGATGTGGAGGAGCAGCGGCTCTACTCTGGGTCCTCACCCTATCTGTCTCTAAGGGAGAGCCCAGACACACTACGGAGAAAACTCATTTCAGCCGCTTGTATCTAGGATCTTGTTCTTTCGGTCATGAGCCAAACCTCATGACTATAGATTTGTTTTTTGGCTCAGCACTCTCTTCGCCACAACAGACCGGTACAGTGCACGCTTCACAGCAGACGCCGCAGCAATGCCCATCGATCTTCCGTTCCATCTTCCCCTCATTGGTGAGCAAGACCCCAAGATATTTGAACTGCTCCACTAGGGGCAGTACATCTGGTACATCTTTGACTGCCGGTACATATCAGCTGCTTCTGGAGTCCCACAGGTCAATAACGCCTGATAGAACTTCCTCTTCAGCTTGACAGCTTCCCTCACGTCTGGTGTAAAACGAGGGTTGCAGCCACAGCTCCGACTAGCCACAATCTTTTTCAAATTCAGAGATAGTTTTTACAGACAGAAGCATGGTTGTGCAATGGGATATCCAGTGTCACCAATTGTAGCCAATCTTTACATGGAAGAAATGGAAAACATGTTCCTACTATAACAGAACAGAAGCACAAAGTACAGAAAGAAAACAAAAACTGTGGATACCCAAACTGGGCGTTTATCAAATCCGCAAGGAAATCCAAAAGACACGCAGCAGAAGTTAGCGTTGAGAAAATTAAACGCAAAAATATTACAATCCCTTATGTTGCTGGAGTCTCTGAAAAACTCAAGAGGATTTTCTCCAAACACAAAATCCCGGTACATTTCAAACCAAACAAAACCTTTAAACAGAGGCTAGTGCATCCTAAAGATAAACCCCCCAGACCGAATATGAGCGGAGTGGTATATGCTGTTCAGTGCAGCGAGGAATGCTCTGATCTTTATATTGGAGAAACCAAACAACCGCTCCACAGACGCATGACCCAAAACAGAAGAGCGGCCTCCTCTGGACAAGACTCTGCAGTTCATCTACACCTTGTGCACAAAGGACATTCTTTTGATGACCAGAATGTTCACATTTTGGATAAAGAAAATAGGTGGTTTGAGAGGGGCGTGAAGGAAGCCATCTATGTTAAAAGAGAAAAACCAACTTTAAACAGAGGTGGTGGACTCAGATTCCAGCTTTCAAAAACATACAATTCAGTTATAGAGATGATCCCTTCCAGGTATCACCACAACCCCTACCCCATCACAGAGTAACAAAGTACCTCCTCTCTTCAGCCAGGTGAACAATCCCTCCGTTAACAACCGACCCTTCACAATCATAGACAGGTTTCAGGTATTACAGGAGACAATCACCCCCTTTAACGACAATCCCCCCCTTTAACGACCGACCTTCAAAATCATAGACAGGTACAGATATTACAAGCTACAAGAAAGCTTCCTGGAGGGGAAGCAAAACCTCTTCAAACCAAGTCCAGTGGATTGTTTTTAAACTTAAGATTAGCGTAAAAAAGGTCCACAGTTTTATTGTCCAATGTTTTACACATGACATGGGTGAGTGTGGGGAGAGTGGAACCAAGGGAGGCTTAATTGAAGTCTCCGGGTATGAGCAGGAGATTGCGAGGGTGCCGGTTTGCAGCCTAGTCACTGCGCTGTGGATCCGCTCGCACCCAGAGTGCCCTATTAGGAATCTATCAGTAAATTACAATGTCAATCATTAAGGAAAACTTTATGGTTTTGATCGTTCAGTTTTCTATATTTACCAGAACTATTAACTTCTGTTGAATAATAATAAAAAAGGAATCCTATTTCTCCTAAATTAAATTCTAACTCTATAATACCCTTTTACCTTTATTCTGTATTATTCACAAAATAAACAGTACAGTCTTCACAGTACATGTATGGTATATTGTACTTCAATCAAAATCCCTTTTAACGGATCTGAATACTAAAGACAAAAGTTATTCCTTTCCTGTTTCCTTCTTTTATATACTTGGTCGTAGATAGTAATCATTTACACCTTCAGGTCCTTTCTAAAGCAAGGAAAATACACTACAACAGGGGTGCTCAAGTCCAGTCCTCAAGAGCTACAATCCTGCAACTTTTTGATGCACCCCATTTTTAACACACCTGAATCAGATGAGAGGCTCGTTACCATGCCTCTGCTGGGCTAAATGAGGGGATTGAGCCTTTTGATTCAGGTGTGTTAGAGAAGAGATGCATCTAAAAGTTACAGGATGGTAGCTCTTGAGGACTGGACTTGAGCACCCCTGCACTACAACATTAAATAGAAAAAACGTAAAATATCAACAATTACAAATAGATCATTCAAAAAATTTTGCTAAAGGCCAAAATGACCTCAGGGATAAAAAGGGAGTAATTTTTGTATGCCTTGATTGGCGACTCCCAGACTAAAAGCTTATAATACATTTTCAAGCAATCCGAGGTGACCTTGTACAATGCTTACTAAGCATCCCTAAATAGGGTAGATCATCTCTTAACATCTCTTCTTTATTTTTATTTTTCTCTAATGCTCATTTTCGTCTTAATAATTTTCCTTTTTCTTTGTCTTACATCCCTCATTCTTTCTTTCTTTAATTAAATTTTTAAGTAAATGTTCCTCTGTAATTGGAGCTGTAAATAAATGGACAAATGTGAGGACATTCCGATCAGCCTTGGTAGATTTGACATTAAATTAATGTAATTTTTCCTATGCAGAAATTTTTGGAAAGGGTTTCTGCTTATCTTTCAAAGATGCACTCTTAATTCCTACGCTGGCCTGACCACTGCTCTGATGAATAGCAGTGCAGCAATTTTAGGTTTTATAATGTATTTATCTCACAGTTTTGCCATCTAGGACAGTTATCTGGGTCTCTAGTATATTTCGGTTACACAGAATAAATGCTACATCCAAATAAGGAAACAGAAAACGGTGGATGAAATTTCACAGAACGTCTTTGGCCCGCACATTTGCAAAAACAGTTAACAAGAATTTTCACATTGCTTCTTACATATAACATCACACAGATAATATTTTCTATATCTATCACTCTATATTTATTAATTGGTTCAAAATATATCTGTATTCATGGATAATGCATCTATTGGCTTCCTGCCACTTGTATTTTCAGGAGTTTGTTAATTCGCAAATCTCATATTGCTTCTAAGTTGAAAGACTTTAGACGACAAAATTGGACTACATGAAGTTACAATTGCCTTTATTATGCTTTATGCATAAAAAACATTGTGACACCAGCACCCAACGGTTCAACAGAGAGATCAGACTCTTTGCAACACAATTTAGGGTAACCTCTGTTTCCTCCAGAAACACATGGTTTTAACATTACCGAATGGGTGTTGCCAGTCTACTGTTCTCTGATTCAGAATAACATAAGCATTATAGCTTGGCAAAACAATAAATACACATACATTTAAATAGTTGTTTCATGAGAATCTTGTCTCATGAATATATAGTGTTCCATCTCAGAGATCTCTGAAGTCGGCACACACTGCAGTGAATAGGATTGAGATGCCAGACAGACTGGTTTATTGGCTGTTTTCCTTCCACTTTCTGGATGGAACACTGTAGCACTCCCACAAGGCCAAACACTAAGCCTTCTGTTTTCCAGTGGAAACACACTTTACATCTATGCGCCTGTCCATACTTAACACACGCCGTCAGTTGTGATTGATACACAGACGGTTATTATTTCCCATAATGATTGGAAAATGTTGCTCTTCTGTATGGCTTTAATGTACTAAAATCTTAAAGTTCTTACTCTTGTAGTGGCAGAATTTGGTGAGAATGGGGCCTTGGCCCACAGTTGGGTTGCAAGTGTCACCTAGAGGTAGAAGCAACCGCTTTTTTACCTCTGGGCTGCAGGATTGCAAATATGTACAAGAGTAACTGGAAAAACTTGATTATAACAAAGCCCATCACTTGGTAGTAGTAATGCGTCAGTCCATTTTTTCACAAGCTTTGATAAATGGAAGAAGAACTGCCAGGCCTGAAGATGGAGAAGTATTTAAAAAGAAAGACAAAGATAAAATATTGGCACAAATACAATCCTGAATTTATTAAATTTAATTTTGTTAATGGGGGTAACGACAAAGGGCCCAGAGCACAATGTATGGAGTGTTGACTGATGTTATCGACAGACGCACTGAAGCCTTCAAAGTTAAGGCGCCACCTAGAAACCAAACATCCAACGCTAATTGGTAATCCTGTGGATTTTTTTAAGAGGAAACAGGCCACAACTACAGAAAAGGTCTGTTGTGTCGCTAACTTTTAATTCAAAATCTGTATTGAAAGCCAGCTACCTTGTAGCCCAGCTTTTGTTGGGGCATAAAAAAAATTATTCAACATAGCATAGGTCTTGAATCTACCCACTGCTGTGAGAATGTGCCGTGAAATGATTGGAGAGGTTGCTACAAAAAAGTTGCTGACCATCCCACTTTCAAATGTCACTGTGAGTGACCTAATTTTGAACATGGCTTCAGACATACATATAATTCAGCTTCTGGAAGCCTAACTAATGTCCTATTTTTCCATTTATGAGTACTTTTATTAGTTATTTATATAAGTTGTTTGACCCTTTAATTTAATTTTTATCACTCTGGGATTTATTTCACCTACTTATAGGCCAATATCATGCAATCTGAAAAAGAAATCTTCTTGTGAGGATATTTAACATATTAAACTATATTGTTTTGTTTATTGTTTTTGCTGAGTATCATCAGCATAACAGTTGAAATTAATCCCATGTTGTCTAATAATTCTACCGATTGCAGGACTGCCAACTTTTCACCAAACCTTGGGGTGAGATTTTGAAATAGTTTTGACAGGAAACCCTGTCAGGATATGATAAAAAGGCTATGAATATAGGTGCAGCTATAAGTTGGAGGTTTTCAGAGGAATTAACTGAAAGAAACTGTCAGAATGTGGAATTTGTATAGCACGTTACTGGGTAACAATAAGTAATCTGTAATGTGAACATTTTTCTTACAATATCCATTATTTTCTATATTCTGGTGATTTTTAGAGAATGGGCCCTACTAAAATACTTGCATCTTAAATATACAGTAAAATAAGAACTTCACAACTTTGTTTATTAATTATTCTATGCAGTTTAAGTAAAATAAACAATGGGAACTAATAAATTATTACTGGATTACTGGCACTAATACAGGAACCTGTGCAATCGAAATCCATGCAAACTAAACTGTATGAATATTTGGTAATAGGCTAAGGATAAAAAATCTTCATTCTTTATGTTATAAGTTTTTCTTTCTTCTAATTAGCAAAACAGCTAAAGAATTCAGACCTTCTAGGAGGCTGTAGATTTTATAAAAACTCACCATGACACAATACAGCACTTCTCTGGATGTTTCATTGGGAAAATGTGATGGAAATGAAGTTAACAAAGTCAATGTACCATGACTTGCCCTGTAGCCCTAAATCCAGGTCTGTCATGTGGAGGTAGATCTGGCAGGTACAGATTACATGAGATAGTGGAGCTCTTTCTTTGCCATCCAAATTGTTGTCAAGTAGATTGGCGGAGGTGTGTCAGACGAGTAGCAACACATTAGAGAGGTGATTCTGCACAAGTTTTGAATTAGGTATAAACACACTTTCATACTCAACTGAAATCCTCCTTTTGCCTAAAAGATTAATTGGAATCATTACCATCATATCAATTGCTTGGTCTGATCTCAGTGTTTGGCAGGACACGCTAGATTTCCTCTGTTTGAATAATCCTATACCTACAGGTATTTGTAAAAACCTTCATACAGCTCAAAAAAGATTACACCCAAAATCTAATAATTATATTCTTTACCTGCATACTCTGACAGAAGAAGTGTTTTTTGTTTTGTTATTTTTCTATGTATTTGACCCAATTACTACATTTGAAACTATGGATCACAGCATGTTAATATCTCATTTAAAGCATTAAGTCTCAATGCACTTTCTTTTTCATGTATTTCTTCATTAAAAACCTTTTAGTTTGGCACTGCTCATGTCTGGAGACAAAATGATAAAAGTTATTATGGTATGAAAAAAAGTAAAAAAATAAATAAAGGTTCACTTAGACAATCCTTGGTTTTCTTGAAATTATTCTAGGGCTTGTATGTGTCTATATTTAATATGTAGATAGGTACACAGTGCTCTGAAACAAAGAGGAGAGAAGTTATCTATTTGCAGATTTTGTTGCTGTTATGCCATTCTTCAAGGAGGAATAGATTCTCTTTGAAGCTCTCTCTGCTGCCTTTTGCAGAATCTGGCTCACAGGAATTAAGTCATGCTATCTTGTTGATATTTTGAGTGTTTAATATATTTATTCAATTCACATAGTATAAGAATATGAAAGGAATTACAGAAAGGAATAACAAAAAGCAGGTAATAAAAATATAAACAATCCCTCCCACCCCCCCACTGTCGTTTATAAAATCAACAAAAACATAACAACACACAGCATAGACCATCAAAAAGGAGGTAGTAGACAGATAATTGAAAAATAATAACCAGAATACCAAACAGATTCAATCTTGTAATACTGTAGATGGTTGGCTGAAAAAGGTTAAGAAAGGTCTCCAGACTTGATAAAATTTCTTTTCAGAGCCCCTCAAAACAAAGCGAATTTTCTCCAACTTAAGGTGGAACAGCACATCTTTGATCCAATGCGATACTGTGGGTGGGGCAGCATCCTTCCACTTGAGAAGGATCAAACGGCGTGCTAGCAAGGTGGCGAAGGCGATGAGTTTCCGACCACCAGCAGGCAAACCCAACCCTTCAGTCGTAACCCCAAAAAGCAGCATAAGTGGATTCATGGCTATACTGACTCCAAGTAAACTAGAAAGTGCCTCCCTAATACCTTCCCAATATTGCTGTATCTTGGGACAGAACCAGATCATATGGATTAAAGTGGCCTCTGCTGATTTACATCAATCACATGTCGGGTCGATGTGAGGGTACATCTTAGCCAGTTTAGATTTATGGAGATGTGTACGATGTACAGTGTTGGGCACGTTACTTTGAAAAAGTAATTAGTTATAGTTACTAGTTACTTCTCCCAAAAAGTAACTGAGTTACTAACTGAGTTACTCCACAATAAAAGTAACTAGTTACTAGTAAAAGTAACTATTGCGTTACTTTTGGGTTTCTCGCCCCCGTAACTCTCACCACCCAGCCCCCACCTTCTCGCGGTGTGATTCAAAAGCCAGATGAATAGAGTTTTGCATTTATTGCAACTCAATGTAAATGACATCAGGGGGGAATGTGATGTGAAGTTTTTTAACAGGGCATTCAGATCTGGTGAGTATATGAAATTAATAACTGGGGATGTCTAATTCTGAAATCCTGTGTGTTTGGGTTGTTATAGATACTGCAACATCTATCTATACATCTATCTATCTAGATGTATACTCTGTGTGTGACATAAAATATGGATCTCCATCCCTGCCACAAAGGCCATCAAATAATGTTTAAAATAAAAAATACAGTAGGTTGAAAAGTCAGAGTATCCATCCATCCATCCATCCATCCAGATTTCTCCCTTTCTCCATATAGGCTATCATTTAATCGTTCACGCTCTCCATAGTTCTCCTGTGGCGCGAGCACAGGGCGACTGGTGCGCGCCTTTAGCGAGCATGCGCGTTTCCTGTCGCTTGCGCGGTGACTCGTGCCGCCTGCGCTGTGCGGAGATGCAGAGGAAACCGTATCTGATGGGGAAACGCAGCTCGACGTAACACCTGTATTTCCATCAGGAAAACGCTGTTTGCTGCTGGATCCTCCTCACTCTCCATCTCTCTCTGTGTGCTGTACGTTAACACCCACCAGCGGAAACACCCACCTACCCAACTGACAGACGGAATCTCACTATACATCAGCCATTCTCATCCTCCCCTCTCTCATGACAAGGCGCGCACCTCTGGATGACCTAAAAAATAATCTTTAATATCTCTTAAACAAAAGTAGCACAAACAATATTTTTTTCTGCACAAATCTGCACTAACGTTGCACTAACCATTCAGTCTATTTGCAGAGTTTTTGGACGTGGGTGGGGTGTCAGCTTCACGCAGCTGCGCACGAGTCCTATAATGAAAAAGGTTCATTGTGCGACCTGAGTAACGCGCAGTAACGGGGTGTCTGCAATGGTAACTGCGTTATAGTTACAGTCAAAGTAATTAGTTAGATTACTCGTTACTAAAACAAGGTAAAGGCGTTAGTAACGCCGTTACTTTCAACGCTGTTAGTCCCATCACTGACGATGTACTATTTTAAACTGAATGAGAGAGTGTCTTGCGCACATTGAGGATGTGTGAATTTTCCTTAAAACATCAGCCCACTCTGCTTCACTGAAATTCGCCTGGAGATCCTGCTCCCAAGCCCCTTTAATAGATAACGATGACAATGTCTCCAGGTGGCATATAAGGTGCAATATTGAGGAAATTGCGTTCTTTTTGGTTGGATTAAAAAGCATTAGTTCATCGACTAGATTTAAGGGAGGTTTATGGAAACCGGGAGATTGAGCCTGAGATAAAGTGTCTTACTTGCAAATATCTAAAAAAATTAGATGAATGGAAGTTATATTTAACGGATAGCTGTTGGTAAGATGCAAATTTATTATCAACAAAAAGGTCGTTGAAAGTCTTCAACCCCAATCCAGACCACTTTTTAAACGTGGCGTCAAGCATTGAGGGAGGAAAAAAATTATTAGATGCTACTGGGCTAAACAAACTCAAATCATGGAGGCCAAAATGTTTTCGAAATTGGGAATAAATTTTAACTGACTCACGTACAACAGGATTATCAATAGTTAACTCTTTAAGATGTGAAGTTGATGCACCAACTATAGCTGGTAGAGACAGTAAACCAGATGAAAGTCTCTCCAACTCCACCCATGATGGACCATTATTATCAGGATCCTTATGCACCCAGAAACACAAACTATGAAGATTGGCTGCCCAGTAATAATATCGAAAATTGGGGAGAGCTAAGCCGCCATCCTGTTTAGATTTCTGCAGATGTTCTTTACGCAAGCGTGGTTTTTTGCTATTCCAAATAAATGAGGAGATAACTGAGTCGAGTTTTTTGAAAAAAGAGTTAGAGAGAAATATTGGAAGGCTTTGGAATAAGTACAAATATTTGGGTAACACAGACATCTTAACAACATTTACTCTACCAATTAAGGAAAGAGGAAGAAGTGACCATTTAGACATATCGTGTTGAACCTTTACATGTAATTTATCAAAGTTATTTTTAAAAAGATCACCAAACTTTCTTGTCACGGTAACCCCAAGATAGACAAGACTACATATAGCAACCTTAAAAGGTATAGTAATATTATCCAGGGCCGAATTAGACAAATTCAACGGCAATAGTTCGCTTTTATGTAAGTTTAATTTGTACCCTGAAATTTTCCCAAACCCTTCGAGAAGCTCCAGAATAATGGGAATAGTTGTCTCGGCCTTAGACACAAAAAGCAACAGATCATCAGCGTAGAGAGCTAATTTATGTTCAGTGCCACATCTTATAATGCCCTGAATTGAATGATTATTCCTTATAGCTATGGCTAGTGGCTCAATAGCCAAGACAAAAAGCAAAGGACTAAAGGGACAGCCCTGCCGAGTACCGCGATGTAGCCTGAACATTTCAGAGTAGTGGTTATTCGTCAGAACCATCGCAGAAGGGCAAGCATACAGTAATTTGACCCATGATATAAATGCAGCACCAAACCCAAATCTATGGAGTGTCTCAAACAAATAGTCCCATGCTACTCTGTCGAATGCCTTATCTGCATCCACGGAGAGAAGGCACTCGGAGTCCATCTGGTTTGAAGTCTATACAATATTAAGTAAACGACGAATATTGGAATGAGCATGTCTATCTTTCACAAAGCCTGTCTGATCCGGAGATATTACAAAAGGCAAAACTTTTTACAAACGCAGGGCCAATACTTTAGCTAAAATTTTGTAATCACTGTTCAATAATGATATTGGTCTATAAGACGCACATTCCAAAAGATTTTTATCTTTTTTCGGAAGTAATGTAATGCAACCTTGGTTTAGAGTGGCAGGAAGAGACCCCTTGCTCAAAGAATCTGCACATACTGCTGCAAAAATTGGAGTTAAAATGTTGAGAAAAGGCAGCATAAAACTCACTCGGCAGACCATCAGGGCCAGGGGATTTATGAGATTGCAGTGAGTTAATCGCTGCCACGATCTCTTGCTGCTGTATTGGTGCGTCCAAGGCCGCCACCTGCTCTGGAGACAAAGTAGGGATTGGTAAACCTCCAAAAAAGTCTGAGAATAGGGCAGAATTGCTGGGGTTATTGGAACAATACAAATCCTGATAATAACACTGAAAAGCTTTATTTATGTCACATTGATCCGTAACAGTCTCACCTGTCTGAAGAGTCACCCCATTAATCGTTTGTTTAGCTCTGGCTCCTTTCAATTGTCTTGCCAGAATCTCACCAGCCTTATCTCCATGTTCATAAAAATTGCTGCGGTTCTTTAACAACAGTCGTTCAATATGGTGTGAGGTTAGTAAGTGATATTCTGAGGCGAGTTTCAAACGCTCTTTGTAAAAAGCCGAGGAAGGGGTTTGTGCATTTCTACTATCTATTTCAGCTATCTGTTCTTCCAGCTTCGTTTGTTTTAATTTTGAGTCTCTCTTTTTTTTAGCCATAAAAGATATCACCTGACCTCTCAGAGATGCCTTAAGGGCTTCCCAAACAGTTGATATAGAAATATCTGGTGTAACATTAATGTCTAGAAATAAAGAAATTTGTTCAGTAATAAAGTTTGAGAAATTTTCATCGGATAGCAGAAGCGGGTTAAATCTCCACATTCGTCTGTGCATCCTAGCATCTGGTATATTCAGTTTAAGTAAGAGGGGGGCATGGTCCGATTCTACAATAGGTTGGTATTCACATGATTTAACATCAGATATCAACTTATTGTCAGTAAAAAAATAATAAATTCTACTGTATGTTTGATGGGCATATGAGAAAAAAGAATACTGCTTATCAGTTGGATGGAAGAAACGCCAAATATCAGAGATGCCATAGGTTGAAAGAAATGACTGCATATAAGAGATAGATTTAAGTGTTACATATCGCGGCCTTACAGATGACCGATCCATCCCCGGGTCCAGACAGAAATTAAAATCACCGCCCATGATAAGCAAGTGCGAATTCAAGCAAGGAAGCAAACTGACTACGCGGCAGAAAAAATGGGGGTCATCACAGTTTGGAGTATAAACATTGGCTAAAATAACGTTAAGTTTGTAAAGCTTACCAGTCACTATAACATACCGTAAATTCTCTAATATTGGCCTGTATTCCATTAGCGGCCGGGTCTCTAATAATGGCCTGTCTGGCTGTCGGCGGAGGTAAATAGTGGCCGGACTCTTATACAGGCCGGGGCTATAATTAAAACCAACGATGTTCCTGGGCAGTCCTCAACAACTTGTGATAGTAACATACAAGTACCACAGGGGGGCAATGTTTGCTAACAAATCCAAGCCATTAGCATGGGAAGTCCCATCCTTACACAGAGATCGTAGTGGCCTTTCACAATCGTTTTGATCTGAAAGACAAATGTGATTACGGGTAGGTCTGGAGGTAACCAGGCAGCGTTAAAATGACAGATTTTCGTTGGTCTTCGTTGTTCTAAATTTACCTTGAAATATATGATACTGGTAGCCAACTTCCACTTAGCCTGCCTCAAATAAAATTTCGCTATGATGGCAGAGCAGTTTCCATTAATTTTTTTTTAAACTTTGTTTCGCAAGTCAGTTTGCCCAAGATTCCACTCTGTCTTTTTTTTTTTGTATTGCCGTTCAGAAAAATTGCAGCTGCTGGAAGATCTCTGAATAATGTTCTGTATACCGTTATGGTAACTGTACTTTTTCAATAAATGAACCTAGTATTTTATAGGTTCAAAGAGACACAAAATCTGTTTTTTATTCATTCCACTGGTCGTCTGTTTTGATCAAATAGAAATAGAGGCCTAAGTTATAGTTACAGTCAAAGTAATTAGTTAGATTACTCGTTACTAAAAGAAGGTAACGGCGTTAGTAACGCCGTTACTAACGCCGTCCCATCACTGCTGAGTGAAATAAAAGCCCCGGCCTATATTAGAGGATTTACGGTATCTACCATTTGGGTCAGCTATGGTTGTGGAGGGAATGAATGTGATATTTTTGTTAATCAGAATAGCAACACCTCTAGCCTTGGCCTGAAAAGTCGAATGGAACAGCTGCCCCACCCATCCACATTTAACTCGAGCATTGTCAGAATTTTGCAGATGTGTTTCCTGGGTGAATGCTATTCCAGCACCCAAGTTTTTGAGGTGTGTGAGAACCTTCTTCCTCTTAACAGGATGATTCAGCCCTTTAACATTCCAAGTAATTATGTTTAATGAGTTAGCCATTTATAATGATAAATAAGGCTATTAACCAGAAAGCTACACATTCCTTGTCTGTTTTACAACACAAAAAGCGCAAAAGTATCCTGGTAGAAAACAAAAATAAATAACAAAATCAGTGAAATGCAGCACTTTGGTCAAACAACGACAGTGGAGAAAAGACCTACCCCCGAACCCCCAGGTGACACTAGCTGCTAGAACGAGCAGCACACCTACATTAACAAACTGTATTACTCCCGTAACTAAACTAGCTTAGAACGTAAAGAAGCTCCTCCATCCCGCTTAGGTAGATTATAAAATAAATCCCATCATAATAGTAAGTTAGATTGTAAGACCCGCATAGCTATAAAATACAAATTCAAATTAACACCAGTAACAAACCAACAATGAATTGTGACAATACTCACGCCGTAAAAGTGAAGCATCATTCACGATTTCTTAAAGTCTTGAGCAAACTTCTCAGCCTCTCCCACCGAGCCGAGTGCGACGCGTGTACCGTCTGTGTTGACAATCCGAAGCCGGGCAGGATACAGTAGCGAAGGTTTCAGTCCCAACCCGTACAGAACTGACATAACCGCTGCGTATTTCTTCCTTTGACTGACCAACCTGGGGGCTGTAGTCCTCGTAGATTCTGAAAGGATTATTTTGGTACATTAAAGTTCCCCTTTTCCTGGCCTCCCGGATCACCAGCTCCTTGTTTTGGTACCGATGAAAGCAAATAGTGACAGGCCGAGGCCTGCCACCAGAGCCTGGTTTGGGAGCCAAACTGCGGTACGCGCGGTCCAGTTCTGGAGGAGAAGGGAAAATGTCCCGTCCAAAAACATCCTGCAATAATTGCGAAAAGAACTTGCATGGTTGTGGGCCTTCACTGTTTTCTGCTATGCCAATTAAACGGACATTCCCCCTCCTACTTCTCCCTTCCAAATTGGTTAGCTTAGCCCTTAGCTTGGTGTTATCATCCTGAAGAGATGTGCAAAGATCTTCAACCATGGACAGACGTTGCTTAAGCGACTCCGTATTGTGTTCAAGGGAATCCAAACGTTCGCCATGGCTGTTAACAGTTTGTTGGAGCCTGTCCAGTTTGTTATTCACTTGATCAAATGCCTTTATCATCTCGTCCAACAGGGCTGTCTTGAGGTCGGTTAGCGAGTGTGCTAGGTCAGCTTTGCTAATACTGCTAACCGCAGCACCAGCAGGGTCCTGTTCGGTTTTCTCACTCGATTTTGCAAGTTTAGGTGGCATGATGCAGCGAAGCACTGCCCGGTAGTGGGGCAATTCGAACAGATTACTCGTTAAAAAAAAAGATAAGTGGATGTAAAAGTAAGAACATGCGGGAGCGAGAGGAACACGCGTCCTTCTCCATCTTAAGCGGAAGCCCCTCCCTCTTGTTGATATTTTGATTAGTTCGTACTGGCAATACAGATCAGTGATATACCTATAAAGCACAACTCACGATACATTTCATTACAGGTAAACTCACTGTCGCACAGACCAGGAACATACAATAATTGACAAGAAATAATAGGAAGAGGAGGGAATAGACTGCACAGATCACATTTACTAGGAAAGACGAGCAGAAGCAGTGAGAGAGGCAAATCTGAGAAATGACTGTGGCTAGCCAAGGCTTAGAGCTTTGTCTTTAAAAAAAAATCTTTGTCCACCTGCAGGAGGATGTGTCGTCAGCTTCTGCTCTCTTCAAGCTTTTCACTGTTAACTGCAGAACTTTCTATCTGCCCAGGGAGTTTACTTTTGTTAGTTAATGACTTGGTTTGTGATAATCACATTTATTCATGTTGCCTTACAGAAACTTGGCTGCAGCAAGAGGATTATGTGAGCATAAATGAGGCAACTCCCCCTAGTTATTTAAATTTTCACATACCCAGAAATTCTTGGCGAGGAGTAGCAACAATGTTTCAGTCTGATTTACTACTTACTCCAAAATTTGTTATTATTTATCAATCTTTTGAAAATTTAATCCTTGGATTCCCTAATCCAAATTGCAAAGCAACAAAACCTCTTCTTTTTATAACTTTGTATCTTCCACAAGGTCCTTACTTTCAGAGTTCCTATGGGATTTGGTGTAGAATACTGACTAGTTCATCAGAGTTGGGGATTTTAACATCCGCAGTGACATTGAAGGTGACAGCGTAAGTGCAGCCTTAAATGCTATCTTAGGCGATTTTGACTTTGTTCAAATTGTGAATAGTCTCACACATTCTCATCTTTATACTTTGAACCTTGTGCTTACATATGGCATTGAATGTGAAGAAAAAACAGTATTTCCTCACAACCCTGTCCTTTCTGACCACTTTTTAATAATATTCAGGATTACTTTGACAGAGTTCTGCTCCCACAAAAGGTTTCACTTTAGCAGATCATTATCAGATAATAATGACAATTACTAAACAGTACTGCAGAGGGCAAAGGTTTAGTTTATTCCCCTTCACAAGTTGATGACTTTGTTGATGGGGTTGCTAGTCCTCTGCACAGCCCCTTTGAAAAAGAAAAACTTTAAAAATAGAAAAGGACCTCTCTGGTTTAAGAGTTGGGAACTTGGAAGCATAGGAAACCGGAGAGAAAATGGTGCTCTACAAGCCTACGGGAATGCTACCTAGTCTGGAATAATAGTTTAATGCTGTATAGCATGGCCCTCCGTAAAGAGAATAAGAATAGGCCTAGATATATTTTTTAAATACAATTGCCAAACTCACCCAAAGCCATAGGTCTGTGGAACCATCCATTCCACCTGCCCTTAGCAATAATGCTTTTTCTGATTATTTATAAACAAGATTGGTTCTATTAAAATAAGATTGTTACTACCCCTCTAAATATGATTGGTTTATCTCTGGAAGCTGAGGTAGCCATAGAATCTGAACCAGGTTTAGACTGCTTTGAGCCAGTTGAACTTTCAGAGTTAGCAAAACTACAGTATTGTCTTCATCTATGCGTTAACTTTTATGTTAGATCTACTTCCAACCAGGTTATATAAGGAAGTATTCCCTTTGACCTCTTCCTCAATTTTAGATGTGATTGATCTTGGACTTAAACAAATTAATTTTGTCATTTTGTATACACAAGTGTAAACATAAAGAAATTTAATTAAGAAGAGCTCTCTAGACAATTACATTTTTTTAAAGTGCAGCCTTGAAAACAGTAGAAAAAAAGTAGAAATAAAATATATGTAAATAAAAGATTGTATATTTACAGTTCTAACATTTTAGTTAATTTTTATAATAACATATAATAAATATATAATATACAGTAAATAACCCATTTCACAGAAGCAGTCTAATCTATCCCCCGTTACAGGGATATGTGCCTCATGCTTTTAAGGTATCTGTAAATAAAGCTTTACTTAAGAAACCATCTCTTGACCCAGATGACTTGGTCAATTATAGACCTATATCCAATCTTCCTTTCTTATCTAACATTTTTGAGAAAGTAGTTACCAATCAAGTGTGTTAGGGAACTTTTAGAAGTTTCATTCAGGCTTTAGAGCTCATAATAGCAATAAAACAGTTCTGGTGAAAGTCACTAATGATATGCTCAAGGCCTCAGATAATAATGGAATTGTATCCGTACTTGCCCTGTCAGATCTCAGTGCTGCATTTCAAAAAGCTGAGCATAATATTCTTCTATAATATTTTGTAGGGCCTAAACAAACAGCACTGGACTGGTTTAAATCATATCTATCTGTCCAATTTCAGTTTGTTCATTTTAACCATAAATCTTTCTCATGCTCCAGGGTTACCTGTGGAATACCACAGTTATCAGTGCTAGGATCAATTCTCTTTACAATATATATGCTCTCAATCGGTAGACAGCATAGGATTAATATCCACTGTTATTCTAATAAAACTATATCTGTCTATAAATCCAGATGAAGCTAACACATTGCATAGACTACAGGCATGCCTTTAAGACATAAAAACCTGACTTAACTTTCTGCTCCTGAATCCAGACAAAACAGAAGTCATTGGACCAGAGTCTTTGAAAAAGAAGCTAATTAGTCAGTCACTTAATTTTGATGGGATTAAATTGATCTCAGGTAATAAAGTAAAACATCTTAGTGTTATTTTTGATCAGGACCTGTCATCTAAATCCCATATCAAAGAAGTTTCTAGAATTTCCCTCTTTCATCTGTGGAATATTTCAATAATAGAAATATCCTGTCAAGGGGTGATGCTGAGAAAATAGTCCATGCATCTGTTACTTCAAGGCTATTACTATTACTATTGTAATTTCTTACTCTTACGAAGTCCACAAACTGTAGTCAAAAGGCTTCAGCTGATCCAAAATGCTGCAGCCAGAGTTTTAATGAAAATTTTAAAAAGAGATCATATTTCTCATATCCTAGTTCCTTTTCTTGGCTTCCTGTTAAATCCAGAATAGAATTTATCATATAAAGCCTTAAATGGCCAAGCTCCATCTTACATCAGAGATATGATTGTTCTTTATGTTCCTAACGGAGCACTTAACTCTCAATCTGCAGGTTTAGTTGTGGTTCCTAGAATTTCTAAATGTAAAATGGGAAGAAGATTGTTTAGTTACCAGGCTCCTATCCTGGGGAACCAACTACCAATTTTAGTCTGTGAGGCAGACACCCTGTCTTCTTTAAACGGTAGGCTTAAAATTCTCCTTTTTGATAAAGTGGTAAAGGTTATCCTGAGCTATCTCTATAATCAAGCTGCTATAGGCTTAGACTGCTGGAGGACATCAGGACTCCTTTTTTCCTCTTTCTGCTTCATTCTAACTCTATTCTCCCATTCTGCAGAATTTGTCAGTTCAATCTTCAAACATTATGCTTTCTTTTTCTCATAGTTACTTAAACTGATCTGTTCCTGGATCACAATCCTGGAGAGAAATATCAGCTGTACTGCTGCCATCACACCTTGGTTTATACATTTTAGGGCTTAGCCTGTTTTTTCAGTGTAGTCCTGTTTCTCTAAATATCTTTCATCCTCTGATATGGAAACAGACTCAGAGCTCATCTGCTCTGAGTCAAGTCAGCTGACAAAGAGGCACTGAGGTCAGCGACAGTCAACTTGGACCATGCCAAGTCCAGCGGCGAAAGCTGTTCCCCATCAGGGAGAGGAGGCACTCTGCCTTGACACAGTGGACGTGTGGAAGACTCTGAGGAGAGTCAACCCGCAGAAGGCCCCAGGGAATAACAGCGGCTGCTCTGTGTATACAAAAGGACAATAAAGTTTGTCTAATTCTAGAATAATCTAAAATAATGAAAGTGCTTTACAATATTCATTTAAGGATGTGAACATTCTTGCAACAAGGTTATTCAATTTTTTGTCCATCTAGCATACTTTCTTGTTGTTGAAGTAGATTCTTTAAGATAAATGGCAGAAATGGTTTATATAGTGTCAGTTTTTACTACAGAGATCTGTCATACAACCCGGGTTATGTAAATATTATAGAGCCTATGTACAGAAAAATATATATACACTCTAAACTATGCTGAGGCATAACGTTTTTAACTTTTATGTTTTATCATATAGCAACTCTCCCTTTGATAGATCATCTAATAGCTTCCAAAACTTATTGGCTCAAAGAAATGTCACATGAAAAGCAGTTAAGACCAATATCAAGCTGGAATATCACCACCTTTTATTACAGCAACAATAAGCATGCTGTGAATTCATACTCATATATGGATTTATAAAAATATGACACCACAAACAGCTCAGGCAATAAAACTGCTTTGGTGAGGGGAAGAAAAGGATCACTGCTTTATCTTACAGCTGATAACTAGTTTATAGATATCTTATCAATTAATCTGTAAACACTTTCATTCATAAATGTTTATTATGCATTCAATATATTATGCATGCTCAACAGATATTTTATCAAGAGCCAATGTTACTTTTAAAGTAGTAACTTAGTCTGAATGTTGATATAAGCAACGCTATATTTGAACAACTTACTCTCATCATTTGGCAAGAAACTGATCATTTTAGTCTCTTGCTAATTTTTTTTATTGTTTTTAGTATTTTTAAATGATGCATATTGAACAGTTAATAATGAAATACAAAGTGTTTAGAGATTAATATGAACATATCTATAATTTTTTTTCAGCTGTCTTTAAGGGAAGCCCTGTTGAAGAATGGTATGGTGGTAATGATTTTGTATTGACCTTATTCATCTTAAAAACACTGAATTTGTTTTACTTCGCTGTCATTTTTACAATCAATGATTCTGAAAATGAATATGAATTATTAATCCTTTTTTATCTTTATCAGTAGGACAGCATTATGTATTTATAAAAATGTACAATTCTAGAGTACTTTTCCACTTAATGATTTTTTTCTCAATAGGATTAAGGTCTTTAATGGCCATTGAACAAACTTGATCTGTCTTTGACCTGCATAAAAACCCAATGCAGACAGATTTTCAATATAATGTTAGAGTACACCAAATGTGAATAAAACTGAAGTGTTGGTCACCAAAAAGTATGATCATAGCATAAAGCCAAAGCTCTAGATTTGTATCACCTGTAAGAAATGACTGCTAATTATTTTTCAAATATTTTCAAAATTATTACAGATTTTTCTTCAGGGCTAAAGGTATCATACATTGTTCTTTTGAAATCAAATGTACCTAATTGTGAAAGCTGTGTGAAACATAGCTTAAGTTTTCAGACTATTTCGAGATTTCTGAAATCCTCAATTTTACAATTTCCTCGTCTCTTGTCTTTTATCCAATTCCCAAGTGCTTCACCTCATCTTATAACAGTGATCTTCTTTTATCTATTCTTTTTTTTTTTTTTTTACTTCTGTGAAGTTTACTGCAGCTTATCTTGTGTGTCATATTCAGAGAATATTAAGCTATCAGCTTGCCCTCTGGGATTTAGTGGGAAAGCCTGAAAACCCTTACTAAAAATACTTTGGTGTTTCTTCTGAAATCAATGATGATGCTCAGTAGGCTTTCATTAAAAAAAACAAGAGTGATTCGGGACTGTGCCTGATTATGTTTATGTATGTATCTTTCTCTATTAAATTTATGTCGAGAATAGGCTTATTAAAATAATTTAAAAATATATGTAGAATATACATATACATAATCTGTTTATATATATATGAACATATTTGGCCGACCTAAGCTGCCTCAATGTCAAAACATGATAAAGCTCTTAAATTTTGAACTAATTACTTACCAAAAAATTGTACTCCCATCGAAACTGCTGGTCTATTTATATGCTCTGCTCTCCAGCAAAACTCACCTTGGTTTAAGTTAGAGCATAAGAATCCAGGAGCAGAGTCAACAATTTAGACTGAACCGATTGAACTTATAAAGGAAATATTTTACGTTTAAAAGAAGATACAAATGCATCTGACAAGATGCATGTTTGCATTACCTATCCAGATCCATGCTTGCATTACCTATCCATCACAGGGCAGCACATAGACATAGGATATATGTCTATGTGCTTATATGAAATAAAACTATGCTTTCAGAAACAGAGAAATATATATCAATTCAGTGTCTGTGTGTGCAGCCATTCCCGCATTCCTGTGCTTGCCCTGCCTACTCTCAATTCCCATTGTTTTCTGACTCGGATCATTTTATGCCTCTCATTATTTTATTTCACCTCCATTTTGTCTGATCAAAGCCTGTTTCCAGCCAGCCTCCAACATTCCGTCTGCTCAGACCCTGCCTTGACTCTTGACCTGTTCGGTCATATGAACAATAAACCTTTTAAATGCATCCACTGTGTGGCTGAAACCCAGGTTCTCAGATCTTAGGATTTGTACCAAAGCTAAGATATTTTGCTGGTTCTCACTTCCTTTTTAACGTATGCTTAAGTTTAGGACTGTGGATTTAGTTTACATGAGGTTTAGGTTTTGAATGCAATGATAGTGATCAGTTTTCGGTTACTGTCATGTCTATGGTATCGAAACGGTTGAAAACGACTAATAAATCAATGTAATTCAACACATGGTGCACCTTATATATAGAAGGTATGTTGTTGTGTGATAACCATACACTGACAAAAACACATAAGGTCAACACAGGAGGAAAGCATCTACTTAGTGGTCATAAACATGGAAAATGGCAATTGGAGGTACAAGGTAGTCCAAAGAAAAAGAACAGTGATGCAAAGAAAGTTGTAAAGAAACTGAATGAGAGCTAAATCATTTAAACATCTTATTATCTTATTGAAAAAGGTACATGAATAGAATCTGAGAAAAAAATCCAAACAAATTTTCGAAACTTTCAAATATGAATTGCTTGAAGGTTGCTCCTTTTAAGTGGAAAAACAACAAGCTGTCGTCCAAGTCGGCAAAATATGTCAACTCACATTAATATTACATCAAACACTGATAAAAAATAGTCAGCAAAATTTGGTAAAAATGTAAATCAACCTGAAATTAATCCTTTGAAATCAGTCTGATGTATGTGAAGTATTGATTTCATTGATGTCCTTTTTGACATGACTTCAGTATCAACCTTGTTAAGATTTCACTCAAATAATATTTATGTTATCTTATTGTTTTTATGTCAAAAGTTTGCAAATGAAACAAGGCACCATAATATTTTTCTGACATTTTTTTTTATCTTTTTGTTCTCTGCAGGGATATCAATGCCAATTCCTGTGTTAGGACTCAGAGACCACTCTAAAGTGTTTAAAAATGGAAACTGCCTGCTGACAGATGACAATTTCGTACTGGTGGGCTCCTTCATTGCCTTCTTTGTTCCTCTAATCATAATGATTGTCACGTATTTCCTGACCATCAGCGCCCTACAGAACGAGGCCACACTCTGCTTGGACCGGCTTGTTCCAAGACCAAAATGGAGCACCACCTTCACACTAAGCTTCTTTCCTCAAAGCTCTGTCTCTTCTGATAAACTTTTCAGGCGCTCTATTAGCCAAGAGGTTGGAGGAAGAGGAAGCAGCAGTGGCCTCAATGGTGCTCGGTGCAGCTTCTCTGGTGCAATGTTTGGAAGGCGAACTATGCAGTCCATCAGCAATGAGCAGAAAGCATCAAAGGTGCTGGGGGTTGTGTTTTTCCTCTTTGTAGTCATGTGGTGTCCATTTTTCATCACCAATGTATTGATGGTTGTGTGCCACCACCACATTTGCCACCCAGAGGTCATGGAGGGTCTGCTGAATATTTTTGTCTGGGTTGGATATTTGTCTTCAGCTGTCAACCCACTGGTCTACACACTTTTTAACAAAACGTATCGCACAGCTTTCATGCGCTATATTCGCTGCCAGTATCAGCCAGAAAAAAAACCTCTTCAACTCATACTGGTGAACACCATCCCACCTCTGGCCTTCAACTCCACTCAGTTAGCCCTGGGTGACATTCGGAAGTTACAAAATGGAACAATGCACTGTGAGAAGGAGGGAAGGGGAATCTGCTTGCCTGGGAGGGAAACAGAGCAGGTTAAACAGAGCAAATGCGAAAGAGACAAAGATGAGAGCAGTGTGTAGCAAATGTCAAAACAAAACCCTGGTTTACAGTAGATCTGTAAACATCCTTGATCAGCTAAATCTCAGTCTTCACCTCTGCAGTAATTTTAAGTGTGTTTGTTTTCTAAATAGTTTGCGACTGACTTTTGATCATACAAGACCCATGGAAACAGAGTAAAACCTATCACTAATCCTTTGAGGGGTTTATTGAAGATTCAGATTTTCAATTTGTGATCCAACTTCTTTATAATGAAATGTCTCCTTGTAAAGAAAGATATACAGTTTAAGACAACCAGGCAAAATGAAGGATATAACCTTTTCTAGAGTAATTGTATTTTTGTACAAATGTGCTTCCCTTTGGCACTTACCTGGTATAAACACAGCAGCTCATACCCTCTGACAGATGCCTGACACCCTACCTTCCATCAGCCTGAACCTTTGGATGAATCATCCGGGATTATACTGGATTTGCTCCCACTTTATGAAAAGAAGGTGTCAGAAAGGGGAAGCCTGGCACACCTTGACTCCATCCACAAGGGTCATATTACCCAACCCACGATAAAAAAAGATATTCTGTTCTGCAGGACCTCTGTATGAAAAAGAACAAAAATGCGATATTTTCAAGTGAAAATGGTTGTTATTGTATTATATTGCCAACATGAAGACTTCAAAATGAGATTTTGATGGCAGAAAATAAAGTGAATTTAAATGTTGATGTATTCCTTGTAAAATCTTCAGCTCATACTATATGGTGTTGTTACAAAATCATTAGTGCACAATGTACATCGTCTCAATCATAACACATGGTGTCCAGTGCTCTGATAGATGGTTAACACTTGTTTAAAGTTTTGTATGAAAATCTGTAAATGTGGAACTTCTGCAACAGACTTCATAAAGTGTCTCAATTCAGAATGCGGGTTGAGGCCAGAGTATAATATCGGATATCACCTTCTGGGGCTCAAAGTAATTTCAAAAGAAATATGTTGTGTTTGGCATTTATAAAACAAACTTTTAAAATTCCATTGCAAAAAGTAAATTGGGATATGTGATCTGGTCTATCTGGCTTAATTTTCTGTTTTTTAACATGTAGACTATTTCAATAAATATAACCTTTTTTATTCTTTTCCTTGGGTTTTGGTCTTGCCAAATTAATTTTTTTTTTTTAACCGGTTTGATTTCCTTGATATAAATAGCTTATTTCAGCATCTTTAAAATAAACATATATAATTTAAATTCTTGTGTCATTTTCCCTCATTTTTTTGCTGCTATCCTAAAGCCGGGTTGTGACAAGTTACATATTCGTCCGCTGGAGTATGTTGTCTACTGGTTAATTCACTTTGTATTAAGTACTCAAATCAACCAAGACTTGAAAAAGTACCACCAAATTAATCCAATTGCAGTTTATCATCATTTAGACTGGAAAATGGAAAAAAGAAAGAGGATCATACAGATCTTACAAAATGTGTTTCACATATATATATATATCTATATCTATATATAGATATAGATATATATATATATATATATGTATGTATATATATGTATATACATATATATATATATATATATATATATATATATATATATATATATATATATATATATATATATATATATATGCCTTTAAAATAGAATTAAAAAAAAACTCCTGAGACAATTTCTTCATTTGCGTCCTCTGGTCCATGTCAAAGATAAAATATTATGCCAAAATTCACTTTATAAACAATTTGTAACTGTCATGTGACATGACTCATGAGGCCTCTCTATAAGGTTAAGAAATAAAAAAGTAACATTTTAGCTCTCTCATTTCCTTTCTCCCCCTCTTTGCACTCAAAACGATCTGTTTGAAAATGTTTGACACATTCCTATATCTCTGACCACTGTGGCTTTTTGTTCCACTAAACGAGAGGTACCACCAGTATTGTCCAGAGTGGAATTTAAAATACATTATTCAATATATATATATAAATAGATCTAAAAATATCTCCAAATAAAAAAATAAATATAAAACCAATGGCTTAAAGTTTACAAAAGTTTTATTTTTCTTTTTAACAGACTCCTGCACCTTATCATTAAATTTCTCATCCTTTATGGTTCTGTCCCAGCAGTTATAAGAACTTTTTCAGCATCTGATTTTGTGTTTTCACAAAGCAAAAAAACATCAAACCACAAAGTGCTTTTTTATATACATTATCTATATCGTTTTATATAAATTTCCGCTTTGAAAAGGAAAGGTAGTTAAAATTTTACATTTTACAAATAATAAATGTATTCCAGCTTGATTAAACAGCTGGAATACGGGCCAGTTTACTCAAATTTAAAGGTTAAGAATTATTAGCCACCTGCTGTGTCTGGTAAATTTCTTTAGACCACATGCAATGTCTTACAATAGTATTCATCACCATTGGCATTTTGTATGTTTTTTTGCTTGACAACATGGAATTGAGATTTATTGTTTAAGATTTTCAAACAGAGGTCCAACTGTATTTATTTGACCAAAATTATGCAATTCAGAAAAAAGGATCTACTGTTAACATCATCTAAGGCAGCAACCTCAGCAGGGAGAAAGCACAGGTCTGTCTGGCGGAGGATGACAATGAACATGTGACTCATTTACCTGGTCTTAAAGTTCTGTCCATGCCAAGAGGACGAGGTTGGTTTAAGCCGCTCGGCTGCCAACAAGACATGGTGGGCACTGCCTAGATAGTCCGAGACGCTGAAGTCCCAGAGGTCAAAGAACAGGCAGGAGATCAAGGCTGAAAAAAAAGAAGGAAGGGAGGATAATCAGGAAGCCGAAGCTAAAGTGTTTAGGACGTGCTCAGGAGTCAGAGCCAGGAGATCCGAGGTCCGAAGAGGTACTGAAGGGTGATCCAAGACGGTGTGAGGAATTAGCTCCAATGGTCAATACACAGGGAGAGTGCAACAGGAGCCCGAGGACAGGCAAACAGATAAGAATGGGGAAAGGCAGGCTTAGAGTTCCAGAGGCAGAAAGGTTCAGGATCAGGCAATCAGACACACTCAGATATGCTGGAGAACCCTCACCAAAGGCTTGAATAATCTGGCACTGCTGACTGGTCGAGGCTGGCTAAAAAGAGGCTGGATCAGGTTCATCAGATGAATGGTAATGAGAATTTGGGCATAGCTAGGCAGGTAATTGAAACAGGCCAGTCATCAGAGCCAAGATCATTACACAGAAGCTATACACAAGTTCCTTTTTTTCAAAAATTTAAACAAAAAATACAGATACAAAACATGATTGCAAAATGCATTTCGTGCACAAGAAACTCTTTTCCAAACATTTTTTTTTCAAAATACTGTAAGACTTGAAAGCAATCCTTTGAAAAGGGTGAAGAACCTTCACTGACAATATATAACTTTGCACAATTTAGTTTAGAGTGTGTTTACTGCTTTAAAAATGTACTATGTTCATTATTGCAAAACAAACTATACTTTGGACATAACAAACAAACAAAACTTAGGATGAATAACTGCTCAGCTCCTCCTAAAGTCTGTACTTTGTAAAGGCCAGCTTGCAATAACAGCTGCTGTGTGACTTTGCATAAGACTCTTTTAGATTGTCGCATTTTGCCGCAGGGATTTAAATGCAATGACTTCAATTAGGGGATAGTAAATTTGATTGAAGACTAAACCTTGATTTTGCCATTCTAACACGTTTTCGATTTTTTTTCTTTGAGGGTGTTTTTTATCAGTATTGTGTATTTTACGTGTTATTATCCTGTTGAAAGTTATACATAAGCAGCAATCTCTCTCAGGTAGATCGATACAGAGATATTCTATTGCTCGGCCAGAGACAGTGTTTTCCTTAGTGCCTTAAAAATTCAATTTTTGTCTTAATTGAGCACCTTCCCCCATACATTTTGTGAATGTCTTATAGCAAATTTGAAATGGTCGAAATGCTCTATCATTTTTTGACAAGAGATTGTTTCTTCACAATCTTCCACTAATCCAATATAAATATCAGATCTATATCTATATGTGACTTATTAGGGTCCAATAGAGTGCAACCTCTGTTCTGTCTCTATGATTAAAGCCATCCTCACCCTGCTTCAATGGCTGGCTGTTGTGGTTTCTCGGGGAACATTGCAGTCAGTTTAGCTAATATTGTATAATGGATTGAGAAGTTCTCTATGATATTTTGCAGCTTGGAAGAGTATTGTATAATACTTGATCTGTCTGCTATATTTCTTTGACTATGGGTGTAGGGGCAAACCTCTGAGGCCATCACAGAACAAGAGGACTTTTACAGCGATTATTATGAAGAATGAGGTTTCTCCACAGAAAAAGGCCAAGTTCACAACAATCACACCTAACACATTTTGAGAGTCAAAAAAGCATACAATTGCCTAAACTTTGACACTTGTGCATTCTGAAGTCAGATGCTCTAAATGTTCAACAATCGATACCCTGGACGCTCAATGTGAGTAGCAATTGAGAGAGAAACTCCGATTTATCTGCTTTAAAGAGCAGGAAAATGCTATTTTAACACATTTTTAAGTGAGAAAGCAAAGGCAAATGTTTCATTTCAACTTTGGTAGGCACACTATTAGTCTCAAGTTTCATTGGTCTGATGTCATTGATCCTATGCAAAAATATGCATGCTCTTTTTTATGCTTGACATGAGCATTTAAAATAATAACTTCACTAAAAAAGCTGTACATTTGGGCTGTAGTTACTCTGTTTGGCCCATTCCAGGCGCCATCTTGTGTTGTAATACTCTATAAAAGAAATAACACCTGCTATTTATAACTGAACTGCCTCAAAGGGTCATAACATTTTTTAACGGTAAATAGCAAAGAAATACTGGTAAAACGGACACCCTCAATTTTTTCTATTTCAGTCGGCTGTGGCCAGGAATTCAAATTTTTGATGGCTCTTTGCTTGTCCATTCTTCCAGCGGTCTTTAGAACTCCTTTAGACTCAAAATACTATAAAGGTTTTTGTTAAAAAAAAAAAGTATAATACTTCAGAATTAAATATTATTTTAAGATGCTAAGTTTGGTTCCACAAATCGAAAAACTCTCCTGCTTCTTTACATAACTGCAATCAGCTGCTTTCACCTGTTTTAGCATAGATAATATCTATTTTTTTTTATTGGGACTACTTTCTCAGCCTAATATTAACTGTAGTAACTGCGGTATTCTAGCATGAATAAGATTTTAATTTTGAGCTGTAAGCATGCATGCACACGCATACAATCTAGAAAACAGCCAATCAGGATGAGAGAAGGTTAAGGCAGAACAAACAATGAGAGTGGAGGTAAACAGCGCAGCACAGTCACATCCGCTGCTAAGTTAAAGGAACAGGATAGACCAAGCAGGCACTCGGACGGAGCAGCAGCTACTAGGCAGCGGAACTGCGAGAGGAAAAGAAGCGACTGCTGCAACAACGCTGTATTGTAAATTATATAAATGTTGTTCACATGGAATTATTGGTAGGGCCAAGTAGGTTGGTCCAAAATTTTGGTAGGGACAAGTCCCTGTGGTCCCAATGCAAACCTTTGCCTATGTGGCAATGTAAAACTCAGTCTGTTTATCAGGATTATGATCCTACTTAACCTATTCCCACTTGCAGTTTGTTGTTGACTCTTCAGCTATCCCTCACACCAAGCATGCGTGCAGCAGCAGTTAAGAGGAGGAACTCCCTTTTAACAGAAGAAAACCTTTAGCAGAGTCAGGGTGAGTGTGAGTGACCTTCAGCCGAGGCCAACTGGGGTTCAAGAAGACATAAGGAGATGCACAAAAAGAAGCAGAATAAAAAGGGCAACTGTTAACTAGCTCCACAGGTGGCCAAGTGTAGAAAATACTGTTTTCATCCATCCATCTATCCATCTTCCTCTGCTTATCCGGGGTCGGGTCGCGGGGGCAGCAGCTTAAGAAGGGAGGCCCAGTCTTCCCTCTCCCCAGCCACTTCTTCCAGCTCTTCAGGAAGAACCCCAAGGCGTTCCCAGGCCAGCCAAGAAACATAGTCTCTCCAGCGTGTCCTGGGTCTTCCCCGGGGCCTCCCCCCGGTGGGACGTGCCCGGAACACCTCACCAGAGAGGCGTCCAGGAGGCATCCTAAATAGATGCCCAAGCCACCTCAACTGGCTCCTCTCGACGTGGAGGAGCAGCGGCTCTACTCCGAGTCCCTCCCGGATGACCGAGCTTCTCACCCTATCTCTAAGGGAGAGCCCAGCCACCCTACGGAGGAAACCCATTTCGGCCGCTTGTATCCGCGATCTCGTTCTTTCGGTCATGACCCAGAGTTCATGACCATAGATGAGGGTAGGAACATAGATCGACCGGTAAATCGAGAGCTTCGCTTTTTGACTCAGCTCTCTCTTCACCACGACGGACCGGTACAGCGCCCCGCTTCACGGCAGACGCTGCACCAATCCGCCTGTCGATCTCCCGCTCCCTTCTTCCCTAATTCGTGAACAAGATCCCAAGATACTTAAACTCCTCCACTTGGGGCAGGACACCCCCCTGACCCGGAGAAGGCACTCTACCCTTTTCCGGCTCAAGACCATGGCCTCAGATTTGGAGGCACTGATCCCCATCCCGGCCGCTTCACACTCGGCTGCGAACCGATCCAGCGAGAGCTGCAGATCACGCCCTGATGAAGCCAATAGGACTATATCATCTGCAAAAAGCAGAGACACAATCCTAAGGCCACCAAAACGGATCCCCTCAACACCTTGGCTGCGCCTAGAAATTCTGTCCATGAAGGTAATGAACAGAATCGATGACAAAGGGTAGCCCTGGCGGAGTCCAACTCTCACCGGAAACGAGCCCGACTTACTGCCGGCAATGCGGACCAGACTCTGACACCGATCATACAGGGACCTGACAGCCCGTATCAAAGGGCCCGGCACCTCGTACTCCCGGAGAACCCCCCACAGGGCCCCCCGAGGGACAAGGTCGAACGCCTTCTCCAAGTCCACAAAGCACATGTAGACTAGTTGGGCGAACCCCCATGCACCCTCCAGGACCCTGCTGAGGGTGTAGAGCTGGTCCAGCGTTCCACGACCAGGACGGAAACCCCACTGCTCTTCCTGAATCCGAGGTTCGACTATCCGATGGACCCTCCCCTCCAGCACCCCCGAATAGACCTTGCCGGGGAGGCTTAAGAGTGTGACTCCCCTGTAATTGGAGCAGACCCTCCGGTCCCCCTTTTTGAATAGGGGGACCACCACCCCAGTCTGCCAATGCAGGGGGACTGCCCCCGATGTCCATGCAATGTTGAAGAGTCGCGTCAGCCAACACAACCCTACAACATCCAGGACCTTGAGGAACTCCGGGCAGATCTCATCCACCCCCGGGGCCCTGCCACCAAGGAGCTTTTTAACCACCTCGGCGACCTCGCCCACAGAGATTGGTGAGCCCAGTCCAGAGTCCCCAGGCCCAGCTTCCTCAATGGAAGACATGTTGGTGGGAGGAGGTCTTCGAAGTATTCCGCCCACTGACCCACAACGTCTCGAGTCGAGGTCAGCAGCACACCATCCCCACTATAAACAGTGTTGGTGCTGCACCGCTTCCCCCTCCTGAGACGCCGGATGGCGGACCAGAATCGCTTCGGAGCAGTGCGGAAGTCTTTAACCATGGCCTCTCCAAACTCCTCCCACACCCGAGGAGATGGGAGTTAAAGCTCCGCCTAACAGGGGACTCCGCCAGACGTTCCCAGAAGACCCTCACAACACGTTTGGGCCTGCCAGGTCTGACCGGCATCCTTCCCCACCACCGGAGCCAACTCACCACCAGGTAGTGGTCAGTGGAAAGCTCAGCACCTCTCTTCACCCGAGTGTCCAAGACATTTGGCCGCAAGTCCGATAAAACAATTACAAAGTCGATCATCGAACTGCGGCCTAGGGTGTCCTGGTGCCATGTGCACATATGGACACCCTTATGCTTGAACATGGTGTTCGTTATGGACAACCCATGATGAGCACAGAAGTCCAACAACAGAACACCACTCGAGTTCAGATCAGGGTGGCCATTCCCCCCAACCACGCCCCTCCAGGTCTCACTGTCATTGCCCAAGTGAGCGTTGAAGTCTCCCAGCAGAACAAGGGAGTCCCCAGGAGGGGCACCCTCCAGTACCCCCTCTAAGGAGTCCAAGAAGGGTGGGTAATCTGAACTGTTGTTCGGCCTGTAAACACAGACAACAGTCAGAACCCGTCCCCCCACCCCTAGGCGGAGGGAGGCTACCCTCTCGTTCACCGGGGTAAACCCCAACGTACAGGCGCCGAGATGGGGGGCAACAAGTATGCCCACTCCTGCCCGGCACCTCTCACCGTGGGCAACTCCAGAGTGGAAGTATGTCCAGCCCCTCTCAAGGAGACTGGTTCCAGAACCAGAACCATGCGTTGAGGTGAGACTGACTATTTCTAGCCAGAACCTCTCAGCCTCACACACTAGCTCCGGCTCTTTCCCCACCAGCGAGGTGACATTCCACGTCCCAAGAGCCAGCTTCTGCAGCCAAGGATCGGACCGCCAGGGTCCCCTCCCCCGGCCGCCACCCAACACACATTGCACCCGACCCCTATGGCCCCTCTCACGGGTGGTGGGCCCATGTAAGGGGGGACCCATGTTTCCTCTTCGGGCTGAGCCCGGCCGGGCCCCATGGGTACCACCAGGCGCTGTTTCCATTCAACTGAAATTTGAGTTAACTTTTTCAATTTCGAAAGAAAGGAAATGTGAATTTGCAGTGTTTCCATTTGATTTGAGACAAATTAACCAAGCACCACAAAGGTGTCCTATGTCGTCATCCATATTGTGCCTTTACGTATGTCTGTAGTCAACAGGAAGTAGAGGCTGCAATCTAGCATGACCACAGATCAGTAATGGAGAAAAGTTTTAATTAATGTGTTGCAATCTGGGAGTTGTTCTTATTTTAACTCTATCTCAGTTAGCAATGGCGATGTTGCTTCAAACCATATGCAGCACATAATAGGACCATCTGGGAAGGCGGCAACAGCAGAAACAGGTGATCATGAGTGAAAGTTTGCTACATCAGAGCTGATTTGAAAAGGTGGTTGTATCTCCCTTTTAGCACATTAACCCTTTTTCGCAAAGCCAAAAACCAAATTTGTCCAAATTTTGCCATTCTGATTCATTACGTCGAAATGCACTAAGAAAAAACTGATGGAAACTAACCTACATTCAGGCAGATGAGAAATGGGTAATTGGACCAGGCATCAGGGCTGAGATCATGACTGAAACTCCCACCCTAAGGGCAGATAACACGCACTCCTGGACTGATCAGGATGGTCCCTGTGAAAAGTCTAAGTTAAGTCTTTATCCAAGATAAACTTTGCAGGAATCCAGGACCTTTCTTCTGTGCTGTACCCCTCCCAGTCCACAAGGGTATAGCCTCTCTTCCTGGACCTCAGGATGCAGTTGACCATCGATGGGTCGGGTGGGTGAAGGGGGGCTGGAGGTCGGCACAAAGCTAGAAACTGCAACAGGTTTGACCCTGGACACATTAAAAGTAGGGTGAATCCTCATAGAGCAGGGGAGCTGGAGGTGGACAGCCACTAGGTAAACCACGTTAGCAATAGGGAACAGCCCAATGAACCGAGGTGCCAGTTTCCTGCTTTCCACTCTCAGAGCCCAACCCTCTGACCCTCCCAATATTCAGGTGCCGGGATCCTCTGGCAGTTAAGAGCCTCGGTTTCACTCTGCATTGCACTGCTGATAGCTCTCCTTGCCCTCCTCCAGGCTTGCTGCCACAAAGCAGATAACCTGGCCGACAGAACCTTCAAATCTTTCTCCTGGATGGTGAACAAAGGTGGCTAAAAACGAAAAACAACATAAAAAGGGAGAGAGCCCAATAGTGCTTTAAGGAGCAGAATTCAAAGCGTGTTCAACCCAGGGAAGTTGGCTTGACCTCTTAGTAGGATCTGACTCACAAAATATGCATAGCTTGTTCTCCATCAGTTGATTGGCCTTCTCTGTTTGACCTTCCATCTGGAAGTGGAATCCTGAAGACAGGCTGACAGAGATCCCCAGCATACCGTGGAATTCTGTCAAGTACTGTGAAATAAACTGGGGACCCCTGTCGGAGAATATGTCTGTCAGGCGACCATACAGGGGAAATACCTCTCAGGCAAGAATAACCCCCATCTCCTTAGTGGACGGGAGTTTGGGCATTGGAACCAGATATATCATCTTAGAAAACCTGTCAATGATTGTCAGAATAACAAAGTTACCTTCTAAACTGGGTAATCTGGTGATAAAATTCATGGCAATGTTGGACCATGGTAGGGATTGAATCGGTAGGGGTCTTAATAATCCAGATTATGATCTTCTGGATGTTTTGGCCTGATTGCAATGGAGATAAGCTGCCACACACTTATGTATATCTGTAGCCATCAGAATGCACTCACATTGAGCCTGGTTCTGCTGGAAGTTTCTATCCACTTTCGCTGCAAACATGCGTAGTGTGAGGGATTGCATTCGAGTTAATGAGTCGATGCAATCAACTGGCTTTTCTTAGATAGGGAACTTTGAATCAATTTGATTGTATGATTTGGTGAACTGTAAAGTGCCTTGAGATGATGTGTTGTGAATTGCCGCTATATAAATAAACTGAATTGAATTGTGCCTGAATAACACTGATAGCTCTGATTATACCAGGATGACAAAACAAGTGGGACCTGTGGTAGAATTCTAAAACCCTCCTTGTCAAAAAGTCAGAAACAAACAATCTTTTTGGCAGGCTTCCGGGGGCTGATGGTAACAGAGAGCCCCTCTCACTTCCTTCTCTAAGTTAACCATACTGATGCAAACCTCACAGACTCTGGTAAAACATAGTCCCATGCACCACCATCTTTTTATAACTCATGGTAGCATGCGGGACGTCTCCCTTTTAGCTACGGTGGTTAGCACGTAGCCGCGGCCTGTAGCGGCACCTCCGCGTCGCTGCTCCGTCTCTTCATCTCACCCTGAAATCCTACATCCTCCATTACCCCAGTGCTCCAGACTGTCTGCCCAAAGCAAAGCCTACATCCTCCACTGTTCCTCCCGTCTTGCTCCGCTCTGATTTCTTGGGAGTTTGAGGAGAGCATGCCCTATATTATTAAATTCATAGCAGCAAAACATGCGGAAATGAACCAGGGTTTCTGCGGATCATTACAAATCATTAAAAGTCATTAAATTATTACTTTTTAAATTAAGCCCTTAATTGGCACCAATTAAATGAGATTATCTTGGCATTTGAAATGCTTTATTAAAAAAATTTTTTATAAAAACAATTTCGTCAAATATATATCGTTGATCATAAAGCTGTATGTTCGGAAAAGAAGCTCGAGGCGGAGAAAAAGCAAGGGAATGGGAAAATGCTAAATTCAATAAAAGTGGCTGAAAAACACGGAATTCGGGACAGGGCTGCAGCCTGTCAACAGTAAAGATAATGGATTTTGCCCTGATTTAAATTCAATTCAGTTTATTTATATAGTGCCAAATTCACAACACATGTCATCTCAAGGCACTTTACAGTTCAACCAGATCATACAGTCAAATTGATACAAAGTTTTCTATCTAAGGAAAACCAGTTGATTGCATTGACTCATTGACTCAAATACAATCCCTCACACTAAGCATGCTTGTAGCGACAGTGGAGAGGAAAAACTCCCTTTTAACAGGAAGAAACCTCCAGCAGAACCAGGCTCAGTGTGAGCGGCCATCTGCTGAGACCGACTGGGGTTCAAGGAGACAGAAGCAGAGACATAAAAAGAAGCTGTAAAAGGCAGCCCCGTCCAGGAAACACACAGCCAGGCAGACGAGCTCCGAGCCAACTCCCATGCCAGAGGACGAAGAGAGCACATCCACTCAGTCACGGTCAGATCTCCAGCATCTATAAACAAGGGTGTTGATGGAAGCAGCACAGCTGATGTTTCTTTCCAGGATGGCGTCACAGCCAAACAGGAACAGACGAGGCAGAAGCAGAATGATGAAATGGGGGTCCCTATGTCCTCCAGAACTCTAAGCATGACTATAGAGATAGTCATGCTATATATATATATATATATATATATATATATATATATATATAGCATGACTATAGAGATAGTCATGCTATATATATATATATATATATATATATATATATATATATATATATATATATATATATATATATATATATATATATATATATATATATATACGGCATACTTCCGGTGTTCCGCAACAATGTATCGCAACACTAGCTGATAACTCAGATTATAATTACTATGATAATTTTATTGGTTTTGCTGAAATAAAAGGTAAAAATCAGAAAAAAAGATGGAGCAAAATGTTTTTAACAGAGAGGACTGGATAGGATTTATGAATTATGCATTTTATAAAAACTACTAAGGAGCACCACTGCCCCACTACATAGTTTTCCAACAACATACTCCTTCTACTTGTGATTAATTAGTAATGATCTGGTTTTAGACCGAACTAAATTTGGAATAGTACAAATATTATCCTGGAACCACTGATTTAAGAGGAAAGATTGGCTGTCACATATAACTAATCTGTTTTGCCCCTAGCAAAATTGTGCAACGATCCAATCTATCTTTATAAAGCAGTCCTGTGCAGCATATTCCATCTGTCTTCTGTTTAAAATAGCACTAGCCAAGGGCAAACTTGAAATAAAGAAGACACATAGAGTGTAATGTCTGAAAAAAAGGAACACAAAGTACATTTTAAATAATTAGCAGAGTTTAAAAGCAAGGTCATATTGGCTGTGGTATAATATGGTGGTTTTGAAAGGATGGCTTTGGATGATTAACTTCTCCTGAATAAACGCTTCAAATTCGCTAGCATTGTGTTGTTGACTATGCAGTAATAACTGTTAAAATAATAAACATTGTCGGTAGGAAAAAATAAAAAGGAAAACACTGCACACACACAAGAAGTAAATCCCTCATCTTTGTCCCTGGCCTACTTATAAAGCACTCTCAGGAGTCAGAATTTGTAAAGGTTATGTCCTGTGGAGTAAGTTGGGCTAAGAGGGGCTTGCAGAGCAGAGTGAGACACCTCACAGCCCTTTTATGAGCAAAACTGCATCCTCTTCTCCAGTGACAAAATTAAGATGAAACATGGACATTGGTTCTCAATGTCCGAAATTATTATCATGGTTTATGGCACAACACCTAATGCACATAGGTCCATTTCACTTGGGACTCCAGATTGCCATTTTCCCAGATCCTTCATAAAGTTTGCTCCCAAGTTTATCTTTTTGGTCTTATCAGTGTTGGAAAATGATAGAAATGTTGTTTATCTACCTACCAGGCATGACTACTGCATCCATTAGCAACACAACCCTTTGGCATCAGGACAAATTTCACAGCAGGCCTATCTATATACAATTAAAACTAGTTATTACTACATAGTTTTTTACCCCTCCTGTAATGGCGGCTCTGTCATCAGATGTGATATCCCAGATGTATGACATCACATGATGTTATGTATTATGTATACATACAGCAACTCCCCATCCTGCAAGCACCAGTGAGGAACAACATATTCCTGGCATCAAACTTGATTTCTATTTAGGATAGGGTGACCAAACGTCCGTATTTCCCGGGACATATCCATATTTCAAGTCCTGTCCCGGGCGTTCCGTTTTTTTTTTAGAAAGTGAGGAAAAATCCTGATTTTTTAAATTACCTTAATTGGACCATTAAATTTACAGGCACTAGGGCACTGCGCACGACGCTGCGTGTGACATAAACCCTGAGCCGCATCGGTGCGGGCAGCCCTGTTCTTAATCAGAATATAGATAGCTTGGCTGTCAGTACGCCAACAATATGCAAAAGCGCAAATGTATTTCAACTGCTTTCAGACCGGGTCGAGACAAACGGGAGGCCTTGTGCACAGTGTGCAAAGAGGGCACATATGTCTCGGTGTCCAATGGAGGTGCAAGGAATCTGAAAAGCCACCTGGACACCGACAGTAAAGATAGTCTATTGATATGTTTGTTCGTTTTTGCCCTAAATTCATAAAACACAAATGCAGCCTTAAATAATAGTTGCTTTGTGATACTTACAAATATTCTCGTTTAAAAAGAAATACTCAGAAACGAAAAATAATTTCAGCTTTTAATTTAAAAACAATAATAAAGCGTAATTTCAGTTTAGTAATCACACTTCTTCACTCCAGGACTGTCCAACAAGATGAGGCTTCAAACAGAATATGGTGGACCGAGTCTTGGAGCAAATCCCCGCTATAAAAAGGGTTCTGGATGACTGGAGGCATCAGCATCTCATCCCCAGCTGGCAGGACATTGCAGTTTTGGAGTCTGTGAACGTCAGCAGCTGGTTTTACTGATCTGCTGTCTGGCAAAAAATTATGTCACAGTCTCATCCATTAGACCTGTCCTGAAACTCCTCACTGAAGAGGTTTTAAAAGCATCAGACGAAGACACCACTCTGACCTTGGACATCAAGCAGAAAATATGCAGTGTTCTGGAGGAGAAGTACAGATCATCTGCTCTACAAAAAACTTTGGTAAAGTCCTGCTTGTTGGATCCAAGATATCAGGGCAATATTTCGGATGATGATGGGCAGGCAAAGCACGAGCTGATCGAGGACACATTACAGATGGAAGATGGAGGGAGCACTGGTGCCAGTTTGTCAGCTGCTGCCGGCCAGATCCATCAGCACAGACAGGACAGCCACCAGCGGCAAAAAAGAAAACTCTGGGAGACCTGCTTAAGTCACACACAAGCACGTCTGCAACCATCCCAAAGACAGTCAGAGTCACCTGGAGCTAACTTGCTACCTGCAAGAGGATCCCATATACCCGAATGTAACCCCCCCTGGCATGGTGACACAACAACAAGGAGAGATTCCCCTTGCTCTCAACAGTCGCATGCAGGTAGATGTGTATTTGCACAACGAGCACACCGTCCGAGAAGGTTTTCAGTGTCGCTGGAAATGTTGTCACCTCTCTCAGATCCTCTCTCAAATCGCATAAGGTTAACATGCTGGTTTTCTTTGCCCGCAACAAGGACATGGCTGAGCTTTAAATCACTGTCATTTGTTTGTGTGTGAATTAAGAATTATGGTGCTTGTTACATTTAATTTTGTATAGGCGTACTTAGGTTAAAAAAATATAACAAAATGGGCACTTGTTTTTTTTTATTAAAGATGCTGCAATCAAATTTGCCTTTAAAAGCTCAGCCTTCTTCTGAATTTTGTTTTTGTTAAGTTCAGACGGAGAAATAAGGCATATATGTGCCATTACTGCCCTTTGATCTGCTTTCCATAAAATGTTATAAAATTGCCATATCTTTTATTCTAAACTTTTTTTTAATGTTTAAGCACCATGTTTCAAAGGAAATTTTGCCATGTAGTTGGTAATTTAACAATATAAGAACACATTTACGAAATAAATACATTAGAATAAAGAAAAAAAGATGGTGCAATAATAACGCATATTGCAATATTTAGCCTCCTTGAATAATCGCAGGGGGAATTCCTCAACTGCGACAGCCCTACTGGAAATATCCCCAGATTTTTCCCCAGAAATCTGGTCCCTTTACCCCAGAAAGATCTGTAAACCAAGAGCGCTATCAATTCCGCCATGCAGTCGACACATTTAGTTACGCATTTCTGTCCTGTATTAAGAATTTGACTTAAAACTTTAAATGAGACCTGCAATGACTTAGAGGCAACAATAGGTATTTTCTTGTTATTTCTTCATGAAGACCAGAGTTATGGAGTGCCTAACTGTCCTATCCACAAATGCCCACACTCGACTTTTTTTTAAAAATCTGGAACGTGTAACAAAAGTAATTTCCCTCTGGGATTATTAAAGTATTTCCGATTCTGATTTTAGACACAAAAATCAAGGGACTGAATGGATATGTATGCAACTCTTGATTTTTTATTTCATAAAATACTTTGAGAGACATGTTTTTGGATATATTTCACAATTCCAGATTTTTGTTAATAATGTGAACATTTAATAATTTTATCAGACAAGGTAGCGTCTTTCTTTGCTGAAATCGCGAAGACCACATCAACAAACTGAAAAGTCAGCATTCTGCAGATTATGGTGTTTTCATTTATTTATCCATTCATCCATTTTCTGACAAGCTTAATCCCAAGAGGGGTCGCAAGGGGTGCTGGTGTCTATCTTCAGCTGTCTACGGGCGGGAGGTGGGGTACTCGCTGGACAGGTCATCAGTCCACCGCAGGGCAACACAGAGACAAACAGGACAAACAACTATTGACACACAACTTCACACCTAAGGAGAATTTAGAGAAGCCAATTAACCTAACAGTCATGTTTTTGGACTGTGGGAGGAAGCTGGAGTACCTAGAGAAAACCCACAAATGTTCAGGGAGAACATGCAAACTCCATGCAGAAAGACCCCGGGGATGGGAATCGAACCCGGAATCTTCTTCCTGCATGGCAGCAGTGCTACCCACTGCTCTACTGAACATCAGTTTTCAATTATTCTCCTTATTAATTACTGTGAAACTATCGCTGTCGAATAATTTCCCTTTTTCTGGCTGCTCCACCTCTTGTCTCTATATAATACATTTCAGGTATGCTGCTATTAAGACATTTGTTTTCCAGTTAGAAATTAACTTGAAGAATGGCATTCATTCTTGAGTTTAACGACTTCTTCAGCCACTGATGCTGTTGTCTCATAATGCTTTTCGAAAACCAATAAAAATGATGAATAGCAAATGATAATGGCAATGTATTTTGGTACAATGACATTTACACCTTGTTAGGATGACAATGATGCAAAAAGCACACATTTTCTTGTCAATTAGCTTGCAATAAACATACATCTCTTCAGACAGAGAACATGTGTTGCAGGTGCATGTTTTGCAGGCTGGGTTAAACTCTGCAGTAAGGGACTCGGATGGAGGTTTTGCAGGCTGGTTTAAACTCTGCAGATGGGCACTGAGGTTGAGGTTTTGCTGGGTGGGTTATTTTTTGCAGGGGGGGGGGGCGAAGAGGTTTTGCAAAGTGGTTTAAACACTGCATATAGGGACTGAGGAGGTTTTGCAGGCTTGATTAAACTCTGTAGATAGGGACTGAGGTGGAGGTTTTGAAGACTGTTTTAAATTCTGCAGATATGGAATAAGGTAGAGGTTTTGCAGCCTTATTTAAACTCTACATTAGGGACTGAGAAGGAGGTTTTGCAGCCTTGTTTAAACGCTGCAGATAGGCACTGAGGAGGTTTTGCAGGCTGGTTTAAACTATGCACACCGGGACTGAGGAGGAGGTTTTACAGGCTGGTTTAAACTCTGCAGATGGGGACTGAGGTGGAGGTCTTGCTGGCTGGTTTAAATTCTGCAGATGGAGACTGAGGTTGAGGTTTTACAGTCTGATTAAAACTCTCCAGATTGGGACTGAGGTGGAGGTTTTGCTGGCTGGTTTAAATTCTGCAGATGGAGACTGAGGAGGAGGTTTTGCAGCCAGGTTCAAACTCTGCAGATGGAGACAGAGGAGAAGTTTTTGCAGGGTGTTTTAAACTCTGCAGATATGGACTGATGCAGCCAGGTTTAGACACTGTAGATAGGGACTGAGGAGGTTTTGCAGGCTGGTATAAACTCTGCGGATGGGGACTGAGGAAGAGGTTTTGCAGGCTGGTTTAAACTCTGCAGATGGAGACTGAGGAGGGGGTTTTGCAGGCTGGTTTAAACTCTGCAGATGGAGACTGAGGAGTAGTTTTTACAGCCAGATTTAGACACTGCAGATAGGGACTGAGGAGGTATTGCAGGCTGGTTTAAGCTCTGCAGATCGGGACTGAGGAGGGGGTTTTGCAGGCTGGTTTAAACTCTGCAGATGGAGACTGGGGAGGAGGTTTGGCAAGCTGCTTTAAATTCTGCAGATATGGACTGAAGTGGAGGTGTTGCAGCCTGATTAAAACTCTGCAGATAGGGATTGAGAAGGAGGTTTTGCAGCCTGATTAAAACTCTGCAGATAGGGACTGAGAAGGAGGTTTTGCAGCCTGGTTTAAACTCTGCAGATAGGGATTGAGTTGGAGGTTTTACAGCCTGATTTAAACTCTGCAGATAGGGATTGAGTTGGAGGTTTTGCAGCCTGATTAAAACTCTGCAGATAGGGACTGAGAAGGAGGTTTTGCAGCCTGATTAAAACTCTGCAGATAGGGACTGAGAAGGAGGTTTTGCAGCCTGGTTTAAAAGCTTCAGATAGGGACTGATGAGGTTTTGCAGGCTGGTTTAAACCCTGCAGATGGGGACAGATGAGGTTTTCAAGGCTGGTTTAAACTTTGCAGATGGGGACTGAGGAGGATGTTTTGAAGGCTGGTTTAAACTCTGCAGATGGGGAATGAGGAGGATGTTTTGCAGGCTGGTTTAAACTCTGCAGATGGGGAATGAGGAGGAGGTTTTGCAGGCTAGTTTAAACTCTGCAGATAGAGACTGCGTTGGAAGTTTTACAGCCTGATTTATCTCTCTCAAGATAGGGACTGAGGTGTAGGTTTTGCTCGCTGGTTTAAATTCTGCAGATAGACACTGAGGTGGAGGTTTTGCAGCCAGATTTAGACACTGCAGATAGGTGAGGTGGAGGTGGAGGTTTTGCTTGCTGGTTTAAATTAGGCAGATGGAGACTGAAGAGGAGGTTTTGCAGGCTGTTTTAAACTCTGCAGATAGGGAATGAGTTGGAGGTTTTGCAGGCTGATTTTAACTCTGCAGATGGGGACTGAGGAGGTTTTGCAGGCTGGTTTAAACTCTGCAGATGGAGACTGAGGAGGAGGTTTTGCAGGCTGCTTTAAATTCTGCAGATATGGACAGAAGTGGAGGTGTTGCAGCCTGATTTAAACTCTGCAGATAGGGATTGAGTTGGAGGTTTTGCAGCCTGATTAAAACTCTGCAGATAGGGACTGGGAAGGAGGTTTTGCAGCCTGGTTTAAACGCTGCAGATAGGGACTGATGAGGTTTTGCAGGCAGGTTTAAACTCTGCAGATGGGGACTGATGAGGTTTTACAGTCTGATTTAAACCCTCCAGATAGAGACTGAGGTGGAGATTTTGCTGGTTGGTTTAACTTCTGCAAATAGAGACTGAGGAGGAGGTCTTACAGCCAGATTTAGACACTGCAGATAGGGACTGAGGACGTATTGCAGGCTGGTTTAAACTCTGCAGATGGGGACTGAGGAGGGGGTTTTGCAGGCTGGTTTAAACTCTGCAGATGGAGACTGGGGAGGAGGTTTGGCAGGCTGCTTTAAATTCTGCAGATATGGACTGAAGTGGAGGTGTTGCAGCCTGATTTAAACTCTGCAGATAGGGATTGAGTTGGAGGTTTTGCAGCCTGATTAAAACTCTGCAAGTAGGGACTGAGAAGGAGGTTTTGCAGCCTGATTAAAACTCTGCAGATAGGGACTGAGAAGGAGGTTTTGCAGCCTGGTTTAAACGCTTCAGATAGGGACTGATGAGGTTTTGCAGGCTGGTTTAAACCCTGCAGATGGGGACAGATGAGGTTTTCAAGGCTGGTTTAAACTTTGCAGATGGGGACTGAGGAGGATGTTTTGCAGGCTGGTTTAAACTCTGCAGATGGGGAATGAGGAGGATGTTTTGCAGGCTGGTTTAAACTCTGCAGATGGGGAATGAGGAGGAGGTTTTGCAAGCTAGTTTAAACTCTGCAGATAGAGACTGCGTTGGAAGTTTTACAGCCTGATTTAAACTCTCCAGATAGGGACTGAGGTGTAGGTTTTGCTCGCTGGTTTAAATTCTGCAGAAAGACACTGAGGTGGAGGTTTTGCAGCCAGATTTAGACACTGCAGATAGGTGAGGTGGAGGTGGAGGTTTTGCTTGCTGGTTTAAATTAGGCAGATGGAGACTGAAGAGGAGGTTTTGCAGGCTGTTTTAAACTCTGCAGATAGGGAATGAGTTGGAGGTTTTGCAGGCTGATTTTAACTCTGCAGATGGGGACTGAGGAGGTTTTGCAGGCTGGTTTAAACTCTGCAGATGGAGACTGAGGAGGAGGTTTTGCAGGCTGCTTTAAATTCTGCAGATATGGACAGAAGTGGAGGTGTTGCAGCCTGATTTAAACTCTGCAGATAGGGATTGAGTTGGAGGTTTTGCAGCCTGATTAAAACTCTGCAGATAGGGACTGGGAAGGAGGTTTTGCAGCCTGGTTTAAACGCTGCAGATAGGGACTGATGAGGTTTTGCAGGCAGGTTTAAACTCTGCAGATGGGGACTGATGAGGTTTTACAGTCTGATTTAAACCCTCCAGATAGAGACTGAGGTGGAGATTTTGCTGGTTGGTTTAAATTCTGCAAATAGAGACTGAGGAGGAGGTCTTACAGCCAGATTTAGACACTGCAGATAGGGACTGATGAGGTTTTGCAGGCTGATTTTAACTCTGCAGATGGGGACTGAGGAGGTTTTGCAGGCTGGTTTAAACTCTGCAGATGGAGACTGAGGAGGAGGTTTTGCAGGCTGCTTTAAATTTTGCAGATATGGACAGAAGTGGAGGTGTCGCAGCCTGATTTAAACTCTGCAGATAGGGATTGAGTTGGAGGTTTTGCAGCCTGATTAAAACTCTGCAGATATGGACTGGGAAGGAGGTTTTGCAGCCTGGTTTAAACGCTGCAGATAGGGACTGATGAGGTTTTGCAGGCAGGTTTAAACTCTGCAGATGGGGACTGATGAGGTTTTACAGTCTGACTTAAATCCTCCAGATAGAGACTGAGGTGGAGATTTTGCTGGTTGGTTTAAATTCTGCAAATAGAGACTGAGGAGGAGGTCTTACAGCCAGATTTAGACACTGCAGATAGGGACTGAGGACGTATTGCAGGCTGGTTTAAAATCTGCAGATGGAGACTGGGGAGGAGGTTTTGCAGGCTGGTTTAAACTCTGCAGATGGGGACTGAGGAGGGGTTTTGCAGGCTGATTTTAACTCTGCAGATGGGGACTGAGGAGGTTTTGCAGGCTGGTTTAAACTCTGCAGATGGAGACTGAGGAGGAGGTTTTGCAGGCTGCTTTAAATTTTGCAGATATGGACAGAAGTGGAGGTGTCGCAGCCTGATTTAAACTCTGCAGATAGGGATTGAGTTGGAGGTTTTGCAGCCTGATTAAAACTCTGCAGATATGGACTGGGAAGGAGGTTTTGCAGCCTGGTTTAAACGCTGCAGATAGGGACTGATGAGGTTTTGCAGGCAGGTTTAAACTCTGCAGATGGGGACTGATGAGGTTTTACAGTCTGACTTAAACCCTCCAGATAGAGACTGAGGTGGAGATTTTGCTGGTTGGTTTAAATTCTGCAAATAGAGACTGAGGAGGAGGTCTTACAGCCAGATTTAGACACTGCAGATAGGGACTGAGGACGTATTGCAGGCTGGTTTAAACTCTGCAGATGGAGACTGGGGAGGAGGTTTGGCAGGCTGCTTTAAATTCTGCAGATATGGACTGAAGTGGAGGTGTTGCAGCCTGATTAAAACTCTGCAGATAGGGATTGAGAAGGAGGTTTTGCAGCCTGAATAAAACTCTGCAGATAGGGACTGAGAAGGAGGTTTTGCAGCCTTGTTTAAACTCTGCAGATAGGGATTGAGTTGGAGGTTTTACAGCCTGATTTAAACTCTGCAGATAGGGATTGAGTTGGAGGTTTTGCAGCCTGATTAAAACTCTGCAGATAGGGACTGAGAAGGAGGTTTTGCAGCCTGATTAAAACTCTGCAGATAGGGACTGAGAAGGAGGTTTTGCAGCCTGGTTTAAACGCTTCAGATAGGGACTGATGAGGTTTTGCAGGCTGGTTTAAACTCTGCAGAAGGGGACAGATGAGGTTTTCAAGGCTGGTTTAAACTCTGCAGATGGGGAATGAGGAGGAGGTTTTGCAGGCTAGTTTAAACTCTCCAGATAGGTGAGGTGGAGGTGGAGGTTTTGCTTGCTGGTTTAAATTAGGCAGATGGAGACTGAAGAGGAGGTTTTGCAGGCTGTTTTAAACTCTGCAGATAGGGAATGAGTTGGAGGTTTTGCAGGCTGATTTTAACTCTGCAGATGGGGACTGAGGAGGAGGTTTTGCAGCCTGGTTTAAACGCTGCAGATAGGGACTGATGAGGTTTTGCAGGCTGATTTTAACTCTGCAGATGGGGACTGAGGAGGTTTTGCAGGCTGGTTTAAACTCTGCAGATGG